>CM077505.1:12966414-13316414 GCA_039654745.1 Houttuynia cordata
AGAGCATATAGAATTTCATTTGTCTTGATTTCAATGGAGGAAAGAAGAAAAGCTTGGAGTAGAGAACTGCTCTGATCGTTTATCCAGCTGTGGTCGCTGCAGCAGTGTTGGCTGGAAAAAAAAAATCATGAAAAACACTTTCTGATAAGTTTTATAGCTCATGCTTTTATGTTTTTTGGATAAGTAAAAGTTTCACACCTTAGTATCAACATTTTGGTTGAGTGTTAGCCCTCGTCCTTCTATTTTTGTATAAAGAATATAGAATCCCTTGCAATAGAAATTAGCCAAAAAACTTTTTAAGGGACAACAAAATCATCTCATGAAAGCCCATACATGGGAAGAATTTTTTATCCTCCTGGTTTTATCCTCCTGGATATCCCCCAGTCAATCACGCTAGCCATGAGGGCTAAGCTTTGCTAGAGAACATTGTAAGATAATTTATGTCCCACATATCTATGGCCCACGTGCCTCATAATTAGTCAATATAAAAATATAAGATTTCTAATTTAATATATAAACGTTAGTTGAACATGTAGTTATGTGTGGTTATCCTAAACATAAAGAAAAAGATAAAAATAATTATAGTAATATAAGGATAAAGATAAACACAGTTATAATCCTATCAGGATAAGGATAAACATAGTCCTATCAGGATAAGGATAAACATAGTTATAGTCCTATCAAGAGCTCGTTCTCTCTATGCTTATAAAAGAACTATATAGAAGTTTGATTTCCATCAACTTAAGTATTGAAAGTTCTCTGTAGAACAGAAAGGCTAAGAGAGAGATATTAGTTTCTTCTTTAAAGTTTCGATTATTTCTAACATGGTTTAAGGTATGTTTTCTACTTTAAACTTTATATATTATGAATTATCTTATTGTAATTCATATAAATAAGATGATTTATTACGATGTTAAAAAAATCCTAACAATATCCAGTACGTTTCAATTCTGGTACATCGTACGCTTCTGCTATAGACTCGCCGAGGCATCATTGGCCGACGGCCGGATATGTCGCCGGCGATGTAGATTGGCCGATAGTTGAAGACCGGACTAATCGTCAGATGTCGAATGTCAACCGGTCTAATCCTTGGATAAGAGGATGAATTAAAAAAAAATTATTTTTAAGGACTGGCTACAGCGTAGACGTTTTTGTCCAGGATGAGGTCGTTGCGCCATCACTCCCCAGCATGTCATAATCCTTCGGGGAGCAATGGCGGTGACAGGTATAGATGACGGAGATCTTTGCCACCACCAACACATTAGCATCGGATCAGAATGACAAAAAAACAAGAAAACGGCTTTTTGGCAGTATTGCGATAGAAGGAGAAAGAAAGCGCGGCACTTTCGGCTTCCATGGTGTTGCCCTACCCATGATGTTGTTGCAGGTCTCGATCCAGATTAATAAAATATTAATGATTTGGTTCGAGCATATATTAAATTCCAGTTTGGTTCGGCTTTCTAAATTGCAGTTCGTCTATTATTTTGAGCATATTATGGTTTAGTTCCATTATTTAAATTAATACCAGTTATGGGTAGGTTAAAACCCGTATGGTTATTGGTATTATATGATAAAGATGATGATTATTATTAGAATTATATAATGATAATGATGATGATGGTTATTTATATTATACAATTTAAATTTATCTCATGTTGGTTTGTTAATAACCAAAGTGATCAAACCATAAAGTCACGTAAATTTTGAACATGAAAACTACTCAAAAATAAATGAATGCCACTGATGTAAGGAATCACGATTGCATTTAGCATATGTAATAAGCCTTTTAAACCTCCAGGTGCCCCTGGCTGGACAAGTGAAGTCTCGTGAGAGTTTGCAGCAATGCTACCCACAAATATAAAATAAATATTATTCATCTAAAGTGCGAAAGAAATCAAACTAAACACTATAAAACACACAATCCTATTATCCTTTTAAATACACACCACGATACTTAAAAACAAACCACATGCACTTGCATTTATAATTAACTAGAATATAGAAGCCCTCAAGCAAGTAGTTTTATTCTACACCTTCATCTTAGAAATTTCTGCTCAATATGATATGTCATGATAATTTAAATAGTAAAGTGTAGAACATTCTAGCAGTACACTTTAAATTTTTGTTTTGTACATATCCAGTGTGACCCATTAGTCAAAGTGCATCAGAATCCACATTGTCATCTCAATCTCTAGGTTCATGATAGAACAAATGCTTACGCACTTCAACCAACTATCTAACATATTTCGGATGTAAAAGGATAATACACAACATATTTTTTTCTTTTTTTTCTATGGCTGTGCAATGCTTTATTGTCACGAACACTTAGGTTTAACAATGACTCCTGCAATTTCGTTCTTCAACTAAGAGACCAAATATTTGGCTACCATATTTTCACAGCTTCCCCCATCTATAATGACATTACATACCTTTCCGCCGGAGGTACACCGTGTTCTTCAGATGTAGGTTCGCAACCAATAGGTAAAGTTCTCCCAGAGCCGGAGACACTGGCCGCTACTCCTTCAGAAATCGGGAATCCTAAAGGAAGGATAGGACACAGAATAAGGACCTAAAGTTGTTCGTCGGATGAGACCGAGAACCGAAAGATGTCTATCAAAGAGCGAGAGGGACTAACTAGACCGCTGTCAACCAGCTCTGAAGGTTGCAAAGCCTTTAGAGTGCCCCTGAACGGAAGGAGCCGTATCGCGCATCCGCGCGCACGTTTTTCAGCTGCTTGCTGCTTTCTGTTCCAGCGGAGCTGGCTGCCTCCCCACCCTTGCTTAGCGTTCCACTTGTGATCCTGGATGCAGTGGAGGATTTTTGAAAATGCACCCATTAATGGTATATACATAAATGTTTGACATGATTTTAGGGGCCATTTGGGGCGTGAAAAATCAGCTCCGTCCAGCTAAAAAAATCTAGCTAGTTAGCTGGATGGTGCTGATTTTTCACGCCCCAAACGGCCCCTTAGTTGACATTTAAGTGGACCATTATTGATCTTTTCACTTATAGATCATATTAAGTAGAAAATTAATATCGTGGTACATAGAAGAAACTATATCGATTTAATGATGTGGAACCGCCATGACCCGTATTAGTTTATACTTGATGATGATATTATGGTATGACCAATGTATGTGATATTTAATCTTTATGATGTGCACATTATATTTGGTTATTAAACCAGAAAGATTAATTCTGTCACATGGGCCAAGTGGGAGAATGTAAGATAATTTATGTCCCACATATGTGTAGCCCACGTGCCTCTTAATTAGTCAATATGAAAATATAAGATTTTTTATTTAATATATATATATATATATATATATGTTAATGGAACATGTAATTAAGGGTGGTTATCTTGAACATAAAGATAAGGATAAACACAGTTATAATCCTATTAGGATAAGGATAAACACAGTTATAGTCCTATCAGGAACTGCTCATCTCTCTGCCTATAAAAGAAACACAGAGGTTTGATTTCCATTAACGTAAGTATTAAAAGCTCACTGTGGAACAGAAAGGCTAAGAGAGAGAAACTAGTTTCTTCTTTGAGGTTTGGATTATTTCTAATATAGTTCAAGATATGTTTTCTATATTAAGATTTATATATTATGAATTATCTTATTGTAGTTCATATAAATATGATAATTTATTATTTTGTTAAAAAAAATCCTAACAAGCATATGCTTAGTGTGCATGTTGATCTTGGTCATGGGCATTCCTGTGAAGATGAAATGTGAAGACGCAAAACTCTTACCCCTCTATATATGATACTCCCTCTGATGTTCATATGGTAAAACGTTGATTTGTATTGGATGATGCAAACCCCAACTATTGAGGGAAAGAAAAGGTTCAAAATCCATTTTAATTGACCACATGGAGCATCTAAATAAGGACTGTCGTCATGTCCAGATGGAGCATCAAAAAC
Organism: Houttuynia cordata; assembly: GCA_039654745.1. Classification (NCBI taxonomy): domain Eukaryota; kingdom Viridiplantae; phylum Streptophyta; class Magnoliopsida; order Piperales; family Saururaceae; genus Houttuynia; species Houttuynia cordata. The sequence goes on from CM077505.1 coordinate 12,970,346, forward strand.
AGGACAGAGGGAGTATATGGTTATGAAGTAACGAGCAGGGGTTTAGGGTTAGTTTCTATACTCTTACATTTTACAAAAGAGGGCATCAAATCATATATTTACAATTTTATTAGGTGATTAAACAGCTATGGTAAACATTTCATACTTATCATTCCAGTTATGAAGTAGTTGGATAGCATTATCTGTTTTCTTAACCAATGGACAACTTTACTGATGTGTTTAGCTTTCTATTGGTATGGTTAGGATGGTATTGCGTTTAACCAGTTACCATTGGTAGCCGTATACAAAAATCTTCCCACCTTACTACGCCGCCCTAGACCAAAACTGATATATTGATAACGGAAATTGAAAGGTAGAACATTATAAAAACCAGATAGAGGACAAATCCGAGTTTCTATAGGTTCAAGCTGTATGAGTAATAATTGCTACAAAGTTGATCAATGTACAATATTGGAAATTTACCCCCAAAAAATGTACAATATTGGAAGGTCCTTATCCTATTTACAGAAGATCAATGATAATGCTTAGGTTATTGATCTGCTTTCTAAGTATTGCATTTCCAGGTCTTTAATATCTCTGATTTGTTTGAATATCATGGACCTGAGCCATCTGCTTCCAATCTTGTAAGCTCGAGGTCGAGCTCCTCTGATGAGAGAGGACCTGATGTGCCACGTGTTGATGAAATAGCAGAAGCTTATATGGAGGCTCGTGACAAGTCAAAGTTGGTAAAGTGCGTAGGAAGGAAAGGGAAGCTGGTCATATGAAAAGGGTGCTCCTATTTGAGTCGGTGGTCAAATAATTGGGTAGATGAGTAGAGGTGTCAATTTTAAGGCCAAGTCATTAGCCCGAATCTACCCGACCACAAAAATGAGGGTTAGGACCTAAAATTGTAGGCCCCTAGTAAATAGGGTTGGGCTAGTCCCAAAGTACAAAAAACCTGTTTGGTTGGTGGGCCGATCCATGTGTGAATAATAGTTTTACTTTTTATAGGAGTATTAGTCCTACATAGTTTGGAGGAGGAGGAAACTTATGTATTTAAGAGGTACAAAGCCTCTAGACCTATATCCTTTGTTATTAAAGACCACGAGTGAGATCCCTTTGAAAGGCTAAACTAAATACAATGATTTTTTTAAAAAACAATTAAATATATTATTCTCAGAATATAAAAGCTCCAAGGCCTCATTGCCCAACCCCCTAGTTTTAGGGTTGAGCTGGACTCGTAGAAGTTAGCCCTAAGGCTAGGGCCCACCTCTGGCCCGACCTGCTGGTCACCTATTAGGACGCAAAAATGGCTCATCCTCGTCTGCGTCCGTGTCCGTATCTGCTACAGACAACAACAAAACTGTCCGCGTTCATGAACATCCCTAGTTAGTGTTGCGTGGATTGCATCTCAAAGCCGCTGCATGCAAGCGTGCGGAGAGGAAACACAAGTGCAAAGTCAATTACCATGTTCGATCTCTATGTACCACGCTAGCACCCCTATGTGTCATGGTCCTCGGCTTCGGCCTTGCCCCTTGAACCAGCTTTCCCGATTCCTCCTGGCAGGCCAACACGATCTTCTAATCCTCGAACTACATAATCCATAGAGATTGATTGATTCATCTTCTGCTTCTGATAATCAATTCATTGCTTCTTCTGTTGATCTACATCTGAATCATCTTCCATTATGGGCTGCTCCTTCTCCCATCCAGGTACAATCCTCATCTTCTATCTGCTTCTTTTTTGCCAACTTTACTTTGAATCTTTCCAAGAAATTTGAAAGATTCTCTTCATTATAATAAATGGGTTTTGCAAGGGTAGCTTCATAAAAAATTGCCATGAATTGTTTTTGCTGTGATATCATGAATTTGGTGTTATTTTATTGATTTATGGATGAATTGTAATTTTTGCTGAGGAACTATGGAGGTTTATTTGTTGATATCTATATCTTATTTATTGTCTCGTCCCATATTAAGCATACTATTTGGTTTTTTAGAATGAGCTAAATTCAGTTTATTTTGGAAAACCAAGTAGGACATTTAATGTGGGACGGAGGGAGTATTTCTTACTTCAATGGGTAATGCAGCAAGTAATGTTTAATTGGTCCTATTGGGTTCTTGAAATTGGATTTGGATTACATCGCAAGGAGTAACCGTAGACTAGCATTGCTTCTCGGTGTTGCCCCTTTCTCATCGCTCTTTGTTGTCATGCTCATCATCGTCCACGTGATCTCTATATTGTCTGAGGGTTACCCTCTTCGTTTTGCGTGTTGTTTGAAGCTAAATGGTTTGTACTTTTGACAGGGAAAAATTCTGGACAGTTGGGTGGGCTTAATTCTGACAATTCTAGTGTCTCTGACTCCAAAAATCTAAGGGTCAAGGTGCATTATTTATTCAAGTATATGTTCATTGTCATTGATTGATACATGTTATCAAGTTTATTTTGGAGCATGAATATGTGTTTTTTGTTTTACCTTTTATTCTTCCACATAATTGGATGTTTACTGTTATCGTTGATCAGTTCCAAGAATTTCTTTTTATGTCTAACTTCTGTGTCAATCTCTTCATGCAGTTAGTACTTTTGGGGGATTCTGGAGTTGGCAAAAGCTGCATTGTGCTGAGATTTGTTCGTGGTCAATTTGATCCGACATCCAAGGTACAATTTTCATTAAAGTCCACAGAGTTGGGATTAACTTCCTTCAGGTGGCATTAGTAATTTAGTATAGGAGGTGAAATCACTCTCTGTTAGAAAGTGCTTGCATTATAATCTCTTTTTTTCAGTTTGTGATTATTTTTTAAAAAAATTCTTGTTATAGCAGCTTCTCCCATATAGGTGTAATGTGGATATATATGCTGCCATATATTAATTCCTAAACGTTGGTTAATAACAGGTAACTGTTGGCGCATCATTTTTGTCTCAAACAATAGCACTCCAAGACTAGACTACAGTAAAATTTGAAATATGGGATACTGCTGGCCAAGAAAGGTAATGTTCAGATCACGTTTGCAGTTGAATTAATGAAATTTTCCCGCTCTGGTCTTTGGCTTTTGATGGCTAAATGAAAAGATTTTCCTTTGATGTGCGCTATGTGCGCATTAGGAAAATGAAGACATTTGAGAAGACTGTTATACATGGAAATAAAAAACTGATTAAATAAAGAAGAGGGCAAGGATTGTCGTTGCACAACTGTAATATAGGAAAGACATAGCAGGAACCATTCTGTACTTTGGGAACAATTCTTTCTCAAAATGGAGTGTCTACTGTTGAAGAAGTCGCCGACATCTTCACAAAAGCTCTCTGTCGATAGAAGCACTCACTCATTCTTCAGTAGCAAGCTCTCAATGCTTTTTAAGTTCAAAATATGTGGCTTTTGAGTGAGGGATTCGTGGATATGGTGAAGGAGTGAGCAATACTATCACATTACTCTTAGGCCCCTTCTTGGCTGGCCAATGTGTGAAAATGTCATTCAGGAAGGGGCTCTTCTAGCCGCATTGTTCATCAATGTCTGTCCTTAGGAGACCGATCTGTGAAGCTGTGGTTGTTTAGGGACTTGAGAGGAAATTGTTAAAAGCGGTACAAGGAAAAAATGATCTATATTACCCTAACTGAGCTATAGAAAGAATTTAGAGCTTGTTAAGCATTGTAGTGCATCATTTCTTTAAGAGTTTTAAAGAAAATAATCAGCCACGCGATCACATTTATAAAGATAGGTTCCTGTACTTACGAATGTTATTGCAGAACGTTGTTTTCTAAAGATAATGTCCAAATTCTTCTCCAAGAAGACAACATATTTGTGCACCATAGCTTCATATAATTAATCATTGAAAGTAATAACATAAATTATCATTGTGACATTTCCAAAAGGGATCATGTGTTTCCATATTCTGGAAGATCTTTCCTGAATAGAAAAGTTTGGAATCAATCCTCGGTGGATTGGGGATTTAGAAGCAACAAGTAGCCCCCTTTTGGTATTGTTCCTCTTTGTCCTTTATTTCTGTGTGCATGTATTAACAGGCTACATAGAATCAATCAAAGCAAGTTAATTCCTAAATGTTATAACCTTTATTCTGTGTACATGATTTAGTTTCCTTTCTCTATTCAACTCTCTCATTATAGTGCTGCATCATGAAGTAATGGATTTTCTATTTCCATTTTGTAAAGAATGGAAATATTACTATTTCATGTGACCAGCTTTGTTATGGAAGATGGATATATTAATATTTCATGTGCAACCATCATATCATTAAGCCAATCCACATATTTAGAAAGGTGTATGATGAATATGATGATGTTGAATCTTCTTACCATCGTCCTCTCTTCAGAGGGTTGCGTCAGGAAAGGCATCCGGCATAAAAAATTGCAACTATGTTTCTTTGTATGGACTTTGTACTATTTTGATTCCAATTAGAGTCAAACACGGTATATGATCCATGCCACCGACCCCAGATAGCTGGGATAAGGCATATGATGATTATGATAATGTTGATGATGATGATGATGATGATGATGATGATGGTGATGATTTTGTAAAGAAAATACAGTTCGAAGACTATCTCTCTGTTGATTATGGCAAAGATGCATCTTTTTTATTCGATATTGCTGTAATGGGCATTGATGTTGAGTTTGCCCTTTTTCTAGGTATGCTGCATTAGCACCTCTGTACTACCGAGGTGCAGGTGTTGCAGTTGTTGCATATGACATAACAAGCCCAGAATCATTCAGCAAGGCACAGTACTGGGTTAAGGTATCAATTGTAAATCATTCAAGGCATGACTGAATTATGTAAGATAATTGCAGTAGCCTACCCCAAAATGCTTAATACATATCTGTCCGATATTGACCCATTCACCAAACATGCTGTTGGGTTTCACTCCAAACTTTATGTAAGCATTAAGTATGAGTAGGGTGATTCTCTAGATGTACCAATTCCTTGGAATAAACAGGTATGGTAATGTTTTCAGCATGTATAATTAATACCAATATATATATGAAATCAACAGGAATTGCAGAAACATGGGAGCCCTGACATTGTCATGGCCTTGGTGGGTAACAAGGCAGATCTTCAGGAAAATCGTAAAGTAGCTATTCAGGTAGGTTGATTTTTCTTGTTTTACTCTGTACCATCATCATGCAAAAAAGAAATCCAAATATATGTTATATGTATGTATATATATAGGGAAAAGTTTAAATGAGATCGCTCTCATTTGGCTTATATGAGACCAGTTTAAGTCTTAACTGCTGGATCTTTATCTAATGGCTACAAACGGCTACAAAGAACTCACCTACCCACTGATTTGATACCCACCCTCAGATCGGAATCCAACGACTCAAAAGATCATACTCCTTATATGAGAACGATCTCATATAAACTGTTCTCATATATATATTTATATATATAGTATAAAATGATTGAGACATTGTTGTCCCTTCAGGATGGCATGGAATATGCTGAAAAGAATGGTATGTTCTTCATTGAGACATCTGCAAAGACTGCAGACAATATAAATCAGTTGTTTGAGGTAATTTTTTATACGTTATTGGTAAAACGCTGTTGTCAATTTCATTCTTGTTTGTGTGCTTGCTGAAACTTACATGTAGCTTTTGTTATTGAGGTGAAATTTTATTAATTGTTGATGTATGCTTGCTGAAAGTTATGTGATATATATTGCTATATGTATGCATTGATTTTGTGATAATAATTTGTTTTTGTTCCTTAAAGTATGTGTGTCAATATATCATTAAACTGGTGTTGCCTGAATCATTTTGCAATTAAAGAAGAGTTTTATAAGAGCGAAATTTTGTATGTTAGGTGAATTTCTTATAAAATGGATTTGATATTTAGTTGCTATTAGAAGGTATATATTCTCAGATATATTATATAATAATCTATCAACTTATGCAGAGTTGCTTGTAATTTATAATATAAGTCAGCTTTTGTGGCTAACAGAATGAAAATTTTTCGATGCTTGAATACCTTTTTAGATATGATGAAATGGATGACTAGCTGGAAACATAAGGCATGTATTGATGATGAATTTTGAAAACAAATATAGCTTAAACGTTGAAACTCTAGGTGCTTTAATTGGTTGTCATCCCTTTTGTGTAAAATTTGATTTTGTTTCAGATGATGACTAGATTAAACTTCACTTATAACCATCATCGTTTCATGGAATTGCCCTCAAATAACTGAATGATCTGAAATAAAGAATGGACCTTTTTTGTGTAGTGCAATGTTGACCAAACTTCAGAATTTGATTGGTTAGTTGGAACAAAATTAATGATTCAATTTGGACATGTCACCACTGTTACCGCGTTTACGTTTTGCTATTCAGAAAAAACTGAAAAGCATTCTAGAACTATAATTTGGTTTCCTTTCTCCATATTTATTCATCTGTTGCAGTTGTGGATGATATACCGTCAACAATACTTAAGACACTGTTACCAGCTTTTAAGCCATGCTCCCATGTAAAAGCAGACTGGTTCTCATTGTTACTAGCTCTGTGATGGAAGATGGCAATATTAATATTTCATGCGCAACCATCATGTCATGAAGCCAATCCATATATTTGGAAAGGTGTATGATGAATATGATGATGTTGAATCTTCTTATCATTGTCCCCTCTTCGGAGGGTTGCGTCAGGAAGGGCATCCGGCGTAAAAACTGCCACTATGTTTCTTTGTATGGATTTTTTACCATTTTGATTCCGATAAGAGTCAAATATGGTATATAATCCATGCCGCCGACCCCAGATAGCTGGGATAAGGCATATGATGATGATGATGATGATGATGATGATGAATACTTAAGACACTGTTAACTGCATAATGGTCTGTTCCGGAAGTGTTTGAACAAACTATCAAGATTCAACCTCGTGGCTTCTTACCATTGAACATAACTCGTAACTCTCTTACGCTCAGTGATGTAATGAGCACGCAAGAAACATGATAGTAGTTGGAACTCTAGAAGCTATAACATCTGTTCGACTTGTCAATAGCAACAAGATCTGTCTTAAATATGAGGGAGAAAATTAGACTAAGTGAAAAACTAATTGCCTTTGATATCTTTTTGTCGGTGCTCCACACTTGTTAGTACCAACGTTTCCTTTGCATGAAGTGTCTGTTTAATCCGTATAGTGTACGCACATAAAAGATCCTAAACATTTTTTATGCTGCAAAGATGTATTAAACGTTTGTTTTGTGTAATCTGTTTACCAATCTAGATAACCAAGCGTATATTGAGGGCAAATGCGACCATGATATACCAACGAATTGTTCTCCTTTATCTGTTTACAGTCTCAGATTCTTGAACTATCATGTATGTAAGGCAACTTACTTCCATTTTATCGTGTTTCAGGAAATTGCTAAGCGATTACCAAGGCCTGTTTCTTCCTGAATGTGGGCCAACATTGCAGGTGTAGAATTTCATAATCATAATCATAATCATAATCAATTAGCGCCTTTTCCCAACTATTTGGGGTCGGCGACACGGATCTTACTCCTCCCAACTATTTGCAGGTGTAGAATTTAAGAACAAAATTAATTGAAACCATGTTCTTGATCTTGTAATTTAATGCGACTCCTGTTTATAATTTAAGTGGCCCTGCTCTGTAATTTTTTTTTATTTCAAAAGGTTAAACTAGCGTCATATGGTTTCTTTACGGTACAAAGTTCTATGTAATTGACGTTCTTTATTTTCTTATATTTAGTTAGTATATGAGGGATGTCCCAATCATTCACGGAAGTTCAATGCCTCTTCCACTAAAGCAAAATTCTTTTCATCCTCCTTTGTTTGGCCTCTGTACCATCCTTCCTCACCTTACCATCATCATGTGTCAGCTTGAAACGCTGACACTAGCATCATGCGGTGCTGGAGTGATGAAGCCTGAAAATGAATGGTAATAGAGTGGAATGTAGAGCATCTCTCTTTTTGTCGTATTTTGATATTATTTTTTTAGTTTCCAACTTGGTAGGAAGTTTTAAAAGATGAACAGAGTTGTGCAATTTTAATTATGTTTGATTTCACTTGTTTGCTATGATTGCTTTTACGTACATAGGGAAAAAAATATTGTGCAACTGATGATGGTAACTACTTTCATAGGGATGTATCGGTTAGACTGTAAAAGGAAGTATATATGGGAATTCCTCAAATGTTAAATGGGAATATTGCCAGGTACCTGCATCTAAGGCGATAACACTGAAAAGTAACCATCATGATTGAATTTCTAAAAATGGAAAGTGTGGATGGGATTATATAAGCTGTTTTCACAAGTTCATTGTTAAAGAAGCAAAGATTACAGTGAAATGTGTGAAAAAAACTGCAAAAGACGAAAAAAATATATGCAATAATGAGATTGCGAAAGATGAAAAAATACAATAGAATAATGTAGTATTGGGCCGGGGCGCATACGGACATCTGGGACCCCTAAGGAGTCATTTAGAAATTTAACGTTTTATGCTAACAAGTGCAGATTTCTAAATGACTTATGACAGACGTCATTTACAAATTCTTGGTCTCGTCGAACTTGAGCTCCCAAATCCTTCCTCCTCCTCCTCCTCTGATGATCCTCCCTCCATTGTCTTCCTCCCTCTCCGACGACCACCTCCCTTGTCAAACGCTGTGTTTCTCCCTCTACCCTCCTTGCCTCCGCTTCTCGCCAGCTTCGGCTCATCGTCCCTCCCCCAACCCCACCATCGATGTCGCTGCCATCACCATCCAGCCTTGTTGGCACGCTGTCCTTGAAACCTCTCTCGTTCCCTCCCTAAATTGTGGAAAGATGCTTCCTTCCTCCTTCTTGCTTCTATCCCATTTTACCATCATGGAATGGGGAGCCACCATTAGGGTTCCCACTCGCGCAGGCTACGTCCAGGGACTGAGGTTCAGCTCAACTTTTTTGGCGCCCCATCTGTGGCTGGATTCTCACATAACCAGATGTAAAGGTTGAAAATTTTGAGTTAACCATGTGCCTCCCTACAAATACAGACAAGCTTCATTGGATAGAGCGAGTATAAAATTATTGGCTTTTTGTGAATATGGACTTGTATGCTCGAATGGATCATTTGTTACTACCTTCTAAATTTGAATTATAATGACTTTCTGATTTGAGTTCTTATGAATGTATGTTTAATTTTCAATTGTCGATGAAGATGAGGAAGGTGAATTTATCATAAAGCTGCTACCTTTGTTCTAAATGTAGACTTGTATGCTTAAATGGGTTAACGGTTAGAGATTATACTCTCGTGTTTGATGTGTTTGTTTCTGTAATTGGCTTGTGATTGGAAAGCAACCCGGTTTTTATATGAGTTATGAATTGTGATGATTGTATGTTCACAAATTTGTGGATCCAAAATAGTCTCATCCATTGCTAAATAGTGAATTTTAAAAGGTAAATCCTTATCTTCTATAATTTAGAAATCTGAATATTCATATATCTTCTGGCAAAATTCAAATCCATGCTCCCAAGAGCACCCTAGACGACTTTTTAAGTCATCAAACGGAAAACTCAAATTTGAAAATGTCCCCTTCTCTTTCCCAGGTTCTGAAGTCACGGAAGCCCCAAGAGAGAAGCTCTAATTTCATTAGCACAGGAGGTGGCATTTGGCGATCCTTTCAGAGACGTAGAGTGAAGACTTAACCTTCAATGCATTTGTGAGTGTCATTCTGATGTGTATGCCTTTCCTGTCACATTAATTCATGTTAAGGATGGTCGTTTTGCCACAATTTTTAGGCAGACCACAACGCCTTTGAACTTTCTACAAAAAGAGACGACCGTTACAAAGAGAAAAGGCAGCATGCCCACCCAATTTGTGCCCTTTTTTCTCTCTATCATAGGTGAATAATTTTACAGAACCACAAGCAAGACAGGTACAAGGAAATAAAAACTGTGAAGTACAAACCCACCCCAAAAAAGCAAATAAATTAAGAAGACCAACCAAAACAGATTATATCCATTCCAGAACCCCCTCAAAAAATTGCAGTTCTCAATATTATCATCTTAGAGACCAAAACTATCTAGATTGCAAGAATTTGCACTCTAATGGCACGAGCAAGGGCAGTAGGGAAGCTAGCTTTGTCTTAAAAAATTCTCTTGTTTCTTTCCTGCCAAACATAGGTGATGTAAACATTTAAAAGTGACTTAAGGAGGATACCGGCATGACCATTTCCTATGATGAAGTCTTTCATCCACAAGACTTCTCCTTCAAGATCCAATATATGTAGCAGCGGGGTATAAGGAGTTTCCAAATCTGTCTGGAATATATGCAAGTGAAGAAGATATGGTCCCGTGATTTAAGGCTACAAGAACACGGGGAGCAACTGTTTGCAAGATGAAACCCTCTTGTAGACAGATTATCCATGGTAAGAAGGCCCTTGTTTAAAGCAAGCCATGAAAAGACGGAACGACGATTAATTCTATGTTTATACCAAACCAAGTCAAAGGGTCCATGCCGACTTGAATGTCAATCTACCAACTGAAGAATTCCAACCATATGTATCTTCCCCATAAAAGGCTTATACGATTTAACAAATGAAGGACTTCGTCGCTCGAACAGTTTTTCCATGAGAAGCCAAGCTCCATTAATCAAGGAAGAAGCAAGAGTATCATCAAGCTTGCACCCTAGCTGCATAATTGTGCGTCTGCCAATCTGATGGAGTAGACAAGAAGGCCCTGCCCATTGGTTGGTCAAGCATGAACTCGCGCATACCAAGGATTGAGCGCCAACCATATGAACCAGAAGAAGGATCGACAACCCACGTTGGATCCTCATAAGTAATAGTCATGAACCCATACTACAACAAAAAAAAGTCAGTAGCGACGCTTTTTTTTAGAAAAAAAAGCGTCGCAAGTGCCTATCAATTGCAACAATCACTATTATTGAAGTAATTGCGACACATAATAAAAGAGCATTGTTATTAGCCAACCCAAGCTATTGCGACATTAATTAAAAAGCGTGGCAACTAGCGTTCACAATTGCTATAAGTGCAAGGTAATAATACCACTTTATGCTGAGCACCCTTTAATCACTCATCCATCATGTCTATCAGATCACAATCCATCGACTATTGGCACCTAACACTCTAATAATATTTTTTTAGGGTGATCTGGTGTCCGATATCAAATGCCAGCCGTCCCAAAATTGAGCTTCTCTAGCCTGACAGTGTTTTAAAACCTGGTTCGGCCCTATCGATTGGTCCTGATTCAATCGGACTTGGTCTACCTTCTGGGACGAATCACTTGGGTTTTTAGCAAATTAAGACCTAACCGGGTCAGTAGACCAACCGGGTCATTAAAAAAACTGAAAGTAAAGAATGCGGGAGTCCTCATATTTTTTTTTGTGCATAGGAAATGCCTATATTAAAGCTAAAATAATTATTTAATTATATATAATATACAAGGACAAAAACTTGAGTATACAGTTGTCAAATTTCCCACTAAGTTATTTTTAAATTTTTTTTATTGTTCAGTCAAAGATTGATGTTTATGTATTAATATTTTAATCAGCTCTTTATAACTATATAATTATAAGAAAGGGCATTTATTTTAAAAATACATTAAGTGATCGGATTAACCCGGGTCGTCAAACCGATTGACCCGGACCAGTCACCAACAAAACCCGGTTTTAAAATGGTACCAGGGAGGAGTGGCCGGAGAACAATCGACCGAGCGGTCCAGATCCTCCCTTCCCTCTTTGTTTTCCCTCTTCCTGAGCAGCAGCCAGCGGAGCTATCACTAGTAGAGCTGCTGAACGACGGAAAATCGACAGAGCGGCCGGAGTTCTACAGCCAGAGCCAATGGTCGGATTCGCAGTCGGAGCCGAGATGTGGTGGTGGGACACGTGTATGAAGGCGTCAAGGAGGAGGAGCGGGGGTCGGCGGGCAGCGAGAGGCCCTTGCAGACGGTGCCCGGATGGTGGGGAAGGGGGAGGAAGAGCTCCCTTCCACGTCCCCAATTTATTACCGCAAATACTGGTAACAGTTTTGCAAGTCAGTATTTCCCCCCCAATTTCAGTCTTCATGGGCCAAAACTCCTTACCACCACCCACGAATCACACGCCCACTACCTGGAGTATCTCCTGCAAGAGCATGAACCGTGTCACTGATCGGCAAGAAAGCTTAGCCCACTATACAGGTAACTAAGATTTCCCCTTTGTATATTCACCAAAAAGAACAAATTTTTCCTTTGAATTGTTGCTGCTATGATTTTCAAAAAAGCCAATGTCAGCCATTTGCCAAGACTTTGCATTCAATTCCTGCGTTCAGACTATGAACTGTGTGCAAAAGGACTGTCAGCAGTTCTTATCTGCATGAGATTTAGAAAATCCACCAATATTTACATGTCTTACAATGGATTATTTGAATAAGATAAGATGTTAAGAGTGTTAGATCCAGTTAGCATGCTCTTCTATAGCAGAGCGTTGTAACTATTGAGAAAAGGCAATGTTAGAGAAGGCAGTCAAGGTTGGAGTCAGCCAAGGAGTGGCCCAGACACCTCCGGCAGTGGAGGATATAATGACATTAGCAGCCTCCACTTATATTGCCTATTTACATTTTTCTTTTATTTTTTTTAACAAGGCAATCATTCATTATTTTGCTCACAATGAACAATCAATCTGCCATATGTTGATAGGTTTAAAATAACGGAGTTGAAGTACTATTAATAGAATTATTGCGCCAAAAAAGCACACTTTTCATGTACTGTGCTGTAGAAGGTTAATAACATTGAATATCTGTGTAATTGGAAACCTTTGAAGCTAATAGTGTGTTTATATTTTAAACTTTAAAGACAATGATTGATCCCTTCGTTCAATTTTAACATTCTCATTTATAAAAATGGTCATCTTTATAGGACGATGAGGAAAGCACTGTATGTATTATAAATGGAATATTGATGGATGAAATCCCTTTATATTTGGAGAAAAATATTGGGGGAATTTGGTTAAAATATACAGGCTTCGTCTGGATTTATTATTAACCTTGTGACTTTATTTTTTAACTAACTAGGTTAGCAATAAATTTGGACGAAGGGAGTTGTACGTTTTCAGACCATTGGTAATTTCATCACAAAAGGCTGAAGATATACAATTTCAGGCACACTGACCTAAACACATGTAAATCCCTCTACAATCAAGTGTGAAGAATTGGACTATCAATTCTTCTTTTACAACTATTCAAATGAATTCCTTTGCTATTGTAGTTCAATTCCCTTGCATGAGTAGCTAATCTCATATCTAGGGCTGAGATGACCATGAATAGTTGTAGGAGTATTGTTTATATGATGCAATTGCTATCTCAAATAACTATGCTTTAATGATTGTTATTCTCGAATCAAGGGCATTGAATCATAAATTTAGTATGTTGCTTGGATATTAGTTGTGATTTATTAAATGATGAATACAACTAATGATTTGAATTTCATCTTTTGATATGCAAGAGAAGACAAATTGTAATATGAAATTTGTATGCTTTAATGCTAAAATCTTTCGTAGGAGAATAGATTGAATTTCAATTCTCTACGAGATAATCGTGAGAACAATTGCTGATTTTGAATAATTATTCCTATGATTGTCATGTGCTAATTTTTATGCCCTAATGTTTTAAATTCCTGATTAAAGTTCCAATTTTTATTTGTCAATTAGTTTCTTTTTCATAGATTACTTAATTACTTTTACGTTAATTTGTTAGTTAAAATTATTTAATTGCATTGAGTCTTCGATTAGTCGTAGTTGTAGTGAATCAAATCAATTTAATTCTTCAACAAGGGTAATAATCTGATCTTTGAATTAGAATTCGAAAAACACAAGTCCCTGTGGGTTTGACCTCGTAAGAATTGTGCAACTATACTCCAAACACAATTCGTACGCTTGCGAGTAAAATTAAGAAGATTAATTAAAACAACAGTGTGAATGGTGGAATATCGGCAAAAGGACAGGAATACATATGGATGCTCACTTCACTAGTGTCGATACCTCCGATCAGCAGTACAAGGATGATCCTTTCATTTTGGCAACATAGGCGGGACAAGTTTTTTATCTTAGTGACACCAAATTCCAAGGTAATTGGAAAGTTGTACAGAAGTTGAAGCCAAGAAATGTGTATGATGTGAAGGAAGCGGAGGAGGAAGAAGATACAACCATGGTCATTGAGATGCTTATGCGATATGGTAATTTTCATACTCGTGATCCTACCTTCTTACTAGTGCTCATCATGCATTTTAAAATTTGATCTGTTACTTTTCTGCATGAGGGATAGACTACAGTTGTACAAACCATTATTTATCCATTTGATGCCTATATATGCTTGTTGACTACCTGTAGAAAATATCTTTGATTATTAAATAAGATGTTGATTGTTCTGATAATTTCTTTCTTTTGAGTTGCGCTGATGGGTACCATGTTGGGTTTTTTTTGTGGTTTTTGATCTGGGTCTGTAATGATTTGTGGGGTTGTGGGTTGGATGGGGTTATGCCAATCCTAGTTCTAGTCTTTATAGGCCTAAGTCTAGCATTAACAGATTATAATTTTTTGTTGTCAAAGGGCTTGAGTGCGTAAAGGAACTTAACTAAATCCACTTTATTTACGTCTTGATATTTATGAACCTAATATTGAGTCAAGAAAATTGTGATTACCAATTAGTATTAGTATCATTAAGAGTGCAATATATACTCTGTCTGCTAACTAAAATTTTGTTTCTCTAATTGCTGTTGTGATTTCAATCCGGTGACCGCCATTGCTGTCAAGCTTTTTCTGTGGATGTAGCTCATGAGCTAGTGCATAAAGCATTTTCTGCAAGGAAAATATACAATAAATAGGGAAAAAATTATTTGAACTTTAATTTTAGTGTGCTTATTTTATTACCTGTGGGATGTATAAAGCTTTCTGGCACTTTTAACCAACCATACATTATCTGTCACGCCCCAAAATTCCCGGCCTCGTCGGAGTGCGGAAGACATTTTTTTTTCATGAGTATGTTTGAGGCCAGAAACCCTGAGATATGACCGAATACTCGAACATCCTGTCTAATACATCACCATGAATAGATGTGTACTCGACATAACACAACTGAGTCTTTAAATAACATCATTAACACATATGAAATGAGAACTTAACAATCCATAATACAAGTCATCTAAAATAACTAAAAATTAAAATCATTAAAATGCTTTGGCCAACATGCCAATAACATTAGCACTAAATTTAAAATAATAAAGATAGCTTTATCTTCCACAACTGTCTTTAAGTCTTCCATTATCTGCACTTGCCATATCTATACTTTCTTCATGCCTGCATCAAAGGATACATGAGAATTCCGAAAAAATACCCTGTAGAATGCAAAAACCCACAAGAACAGAATATACAATATAGGACAAAGAGTAGGGTTTAATATGAGACAGTTGAATAATGAAGAATATTTGAACTGAGCAATAAGAATTCCATTATAAGAGGAAATAACATCATCAATGAAGACTCCTAAACATCCAAAGTGTAAGGAGAGAAATTACTATAATCCAATACTCCGAACATCAAAGCTTCCTGACTCTTAAGTATAGAGCAAGGACAATAAATTATACGACTCCAAACAAATACTGGTGTAAGGAAAGAATGGTCAAAATACCAAAGGCTCCAGGCATCTAAAGTGCAAGGAGTTACAATTTATCGATCGCGAAAGGTAAAATATACCAGAATCATGCTAGAGGTTCTCCCTTCGGAACCCGGCCACGCGTCTAGACATGCTGGCCCCATCAATGCTTACGGGCACAATGGGCGGAGACTGCAGACCTTCCGTAATATCATACAGCCTAAACGTACGTATTTGCCTCCCTTCGGGCAATAAGGAATCAAAATTCCATAAATATCGGAGGTCACACTAGACCTAGCAATGGCTCGTGAGCATACTATGATTCCACCGAACAATTAGTGGAGAAATAGGTCAATGTCAAACTGGACAATGTTTCAACAATAGCAGAGGTCTCAACTTTCTGAGAATAGGGTGACTCTTACTTTAATGACTCACTCATGGAGTATGAATAGAATATCAAAGACTCTCAACAATAACCATGTTACGCATGCATAGCCCTAGATAAGACTTATGAAGAAAGACTTGATCAAGAATTGTCTTTCAAGACTCCAAGAAAACTCAAGTTATATCATGAAGAATATCAAGCTCTGGTTTCAAAGAAGACTTGACTCAAACAAACTCAAAAACAGGTCAACTGAAGTTTCTCAAATGAATGGAAGTGCATTGATCAAATAGAAATAGATGGTTTGGTTTCCAATTGGAAACACGAATCGAGTCAATATCACCAGTGGACATATAAGACTTGATGAACATCAAACCACTCACCATTAGCCCGTGATACTATAGTATTATACTTAGTCCATCCTACTGTAATACTTACTTAAAGTCTTGTATAATATATATAAAGTTCTTAGTATACTTATTATAGCATATGCTATTGCTTTCATAAAGTTTTCCCAATCTTTACCATAATTACAGTGTTATATTTTTACATATTAGTCAAATTCCGACCCTTACCAACGTAAAAACAGAAGGAATTACACTATGAAAATTTACTGTGTTTACTCCTATGTGTCTAGTTTACAACTCAACATACGGCATATTTTTATGATTTTTATATAATTAGTTACAAATATTTTAATGAAGGTCGTGAGTGCAGAAACAGTTCTGGCCGAGACCCTTAATCATAGTTCTAATCAAATTGTGAGTGTGTTTACCCCATAATACATTCAATAATAGATAGTATACTTGAATATCTTCTATATCTTACTTATTCTAGAACTTTATTAGGCATGATATGTCATAATATTTACAAGAATTGAGGTGTACTTTCATTATCTTAATTCATCTCACACACATACCCTTTTTTTCTAGTTGAATTAGGAAACTGGACAACTAATTAAGGATGATAAAATTTGGACAGCAATGTCAGAGACCAAAAGAACACAAGGAAGCTTCAAAGAGGACTCCAAACAATTCAAACTTCCCATCATTGGGCTAGCATGTGTAACAATTAGGAATTGGAACATCAAGGTTCACACGATTGAGCAACAACACGTAATAACTGGATAATTCAAAAGATTGGTACTTAGCGATTGACTCTCATGAAGATTCACAATCATAAATCAATATATTGACATAAGAAGCATTTGAACAAGGTATGAAATTCATATCCAAGAGTGTGGAAAAAATCATCCTACCTAGTCCAAACGTAGTATCTTCTTGCTTCCTCACGAAGCCTTTTGATTCCTCTACACGATACTGCCCTTTAGCGTTTCGATCGTTGAATCTTGAGATGAAGGAAAAAGGTGTAAAGCTTGCTGGAACAAAGGAGAAGGAGAAAGTCTTGGGACGTTCACAAAGGATTTGGCTTGAAAAATACCAGCCAGCTCTCTCTCTTGTGCTTATATAGACCCAAAACGTACTACAATTAGGATATCTCCAAATCAAGATTCCTTCCTAATCCAAACTCTCACTACTAATTAAAAGCTCTCCCTCATTAGTAAGGGACGTTCATCCATGTTAATCCATTGGGTTTTCCTCATTTAATTAGGATTTCAAATCTCTAATAAGATTTGTTCACTATCTTAATCCTAATTACAGCACACTGTCATACGCATAACAGTCCATTTCCGACTCTTTCCACGATTAGTACGGTTGGACCTAGACTCTGAAATTTTTATTAAAGTTAGGACTATGAGTTATGGTTTAATTACTTTCGACTGTCGACACAGAAATAGTACTGGCCGAGCTTACAATCTTAATCATACTTTACATATCTCGTTCTAAACTAGGAAACTACCATATCTAGGCCAACCAACTAGATGTCCCCTTCCTATTGGTTGATTAAAAAGTAAAATATTTATCTCTTTTTAATTAAGATTTATCTTCCTTAATTATCTCAACCGAACTGATACTTCTCGATCCTCTGCGTTACTTACCATATTTACCTCTATTAGGTCAAATCATAGATTTTGCTCTAAGATTTACTTCCACCTTCCAAAGATCATCTTATGGCAAGGTTACCCACGTTCATAAATCACCCCTAGGCCAGTGCCACATGGCTCAGCGCCCAGGTCTTGCGTCTTGGCTTGAGTCCTACGCGCACAGATCTCTGACGTCCTGCGGTTGCACTACTCGTCATACTAACACGCATGCATCACTAACCACACGTCAAAATCAAATTCACTTTACTAATTAAGAGTAATCCACTGAATACATGCCCTGGCGCCTGGCCCCAGTCCTGGCGTCAGGTGTTCTCAAACCCTGGCGCCAGGCTGGCCTTAGCGCTTGGTTGTGCCCAGCGCCAGGACCAACCCTCGCGTCCTGGTTTTCTACTACTATTAGCCATGCGATTAACAAATGATATCACATCATTAAATTAAATAACACATCAAAGCACATCACGTAGCTAGAAATCAAATCAAGAAATGAAACTTTCTTATTTTAGACCAGTTTCTTAAAATAGACACCTTTAATTAACGTACAAATTTTCTGGGTGTTACAACACTATTCACCGAGCGGAGTACTGAAGCAAAATTACTGTTCACAGGAACTATTCATTAAGTACTATTTGTTGTCTTCTTCCCAGAGCCAAATCACTGTATCAAAAGTGTTGCTGTAACATCTCTGTTCATAGACCAAGCCCCCAAAAGCTCTTCTTTTTCTCCTCCAACCTCTCTTGTTTTCTCCTTAGCAATCATTCTTTTATAGCATACCAAAACCAATGGCCAAAATCAGTTTTTTTTTCCAATTTTAGATCGACCAAAATCACAACCAAAATCCGTTTGAATCTTCTCTTCTAAATCCGAGCCAAACTGTCGATTCTTTTCGGGATTTAGTTTAACCAAAGTCCACTAGCTTGCACCAACAAATCCACTGCCTGTCGCTTTCATCATGCCGCCCTGAGCGCTTGAGCAGGCTAAGTGCTCATGCTATTATTTTCTCTCTTTTTTTCCTGTTTTTCAAAACCTGTCGTGTTGCTCTCGCGCATCCATTACGGTTTTTTACTTTATGTTCCTAGCCCTTCTTCTTTTGGATGCGCATCAGCGGCTCTGATGAGTTCTAACTTAGATCTGTTTGCCTTTTATGCATTATTTAGCTTGTAAAACCCGCTTAAGCTTTTCTAACCATCAGATCCTCTATAACTTGATCTCTTTGCATATATCTCCAATTGACGTGTAATAATTCCACAATCCCCAACTCGAGCACTTAAAAACTTACATAAATTTAAATTTAATCTTAGACACACAATAAAATATATTTAATTAAAAATAATTAATGCATCATAATTAATCAATTAAAGTAAATTAAATATTAAACTCTTAAATGGCGATGGTCAGGCTAGGGGAGAATGGGTGGATGAGACGTAAATGAAGAGAATCATTGAGTGATTGGATAATTGATGTGAGTATGGGTCTATTTGGTTCATAAGCTTGGCAGCAAATTCAAGCTAAATTTGGAGATAACTAACTGAATTATGTTTGGTTCATGAATTTGGATGAAATTTAAAATTCAGCCTAAAAGAGGATTCTCCCCCAACTTAGGCTTAATTTGTGAATCTTCTCATGAGGAGATTCATCAAATTAAGACTGAATTGTGATTTTTTTGTTCAACAACTAAACGACATTCCTATTTTACACAAATTCGGCCTGAATAAATTAAGCTTTAGAGTTGTTAAAATTCACTAACCAAACAGCCCCTATGGCAGTTTTGCCCTACATGGTCTCCCTCTAAAGGTACATGTCTGGATTAGGAAACGCATTTTGGTATCCTAATCCAGACAGGTATGGTAGATTAGTATTCACAATTGGCTTTCCAGAAATAGTAGTACTATTTAATCTTTTTTGTGTGGTGATTCGACAGTTGGGATCTATTCTGATAATAGATCTTTCACGGACTGAAACTAGATCTGACGGGTGGGATTTATTCTGATATGTGGTCTGACGGTTGGAATGATTTTGTGGCGGCCAAGGAAGCTCATTTGGTTAGGATCATAACAATAACTTAGATTAAAAACTAGACGTCTATACTAGTACACAAATAAAAATTAAAACTTTGAAATAAATAAAAGCTCTAAAACAGAAATTATACATATTTTATCAATTCATATTTTTCTCCTTTCTAGGCATCCGGTCATATCCTATTTCCTCATTTTGGTCACATCCGATTCGGCAAAGGGTTAAATTCAGTTATGTTAGGATATAAGAGAGAGAGAGAGAGAGAGAGAGAGAGAGAGGGGGGGGGGGGGGAGGAATTTGGGAACAAATGTTAACGTAAGACAATGACACAACAGTATATATTATGCCATAAAGTTTCATTACATTAAGAAGAAAAATATAAGATTTATACAAAGTAGGAGGCATCACCACTTGCGTAAGTTAGGACTATATTTACTTAACTTATTTATTATGGGCATAGTATTAAAACTCATTTTTTGACTCCAAAAACTCAGCTAGTTGACTCGGCTCATTTGCAAACCGAGTCGAACTCGTCTGCATACTCCACTACATAAGATTCCTTTGATATTGGCTCCATTGACTCTCCGAGTCTTGTAAATCAAGCAACTCCGTTTACTCCTTTGCTCCATGTGCAACTGTTTTTCATGGAAAACTAATTCATTAACACCTCGTTAATGGAAATTATCGCTTATTTATGATATTCATTAAGTTTTTTATGGAAATCAATGCTATATTAACTGAACTCTATGTAATGTGCTATTAATATCTCACTAAACTTATATTAAGAGTCTTCTCCTTCTTCCTTGTAAATTTGGGAACAATTGTGCACTAATGTTAACGTAAGACAATGACACAACAGTAAATATTATGCCATAAAGTTTCATTACATTAAGAAAAAAATATAAGATTTATACAATGTAGGAGGCATCACCACTTGCGTAAGTTAGGACTATATTTACTTAACTTATTTATTATGGGCATAGTATTAAAACTCATTTTTTGACTCCAAAAACTCGTCGAGTTGACTTGGCTCATTTGCAAACCGAGTCGAACTCGTCTTCATACTCCACTACGTAAGACTCCTTTGATGGCTCCATTGACTCTCCGAGTCTTGTAAATCGAGCAACTCCGTTTACTCCTTTGCTCCCTGTGCAACTATTTTTTTCATTAAGACCTCGTTAATGGAAATTATCCCATAATTTATGATATTCATTAAGTTTTTTATGGAAACCAATGCTATATTAACTGAATTCTATGTAATGTGCTATTAATATCTCATTAAACTTATATTAAGAGTCTTCTCCTTCTTCCTTGAAGATGGCGCCTCCATTGCAAATGAAAAAACAGATTCTCATAGGCCATTGCCTTTCCGTTTTCCTTAAAGTATCAGATGAATGAAGCTTTTTTACACAAAATGATGATATCTCTGCGACTATGTCAAATTACAGTCCATCTAGGATTTTAGAAAATAGGAACATTTGAAAATGAGAAAACTAATATCATTGCGCATTTTCTCTTCTTTTTCATTGCATGCTCTAATGTACTTAATCACCCCTTTTGAAGACAGATTTAGCCCTTCTCAACCAAAAATCTAAACACTGGACCAAATATATTGTATGGTTTTCTTTATAGAGTTATATAAATATGCAAAATTGTCCATAAATGAAGACTTAAGAAACTACATGACTCCATCAAGACTCCAAGTTGACTCGACTCCATGGCCTTTGGAGTCGAGTCCGAGTCTTGAGTTTTTAAACATTGATTATGGGCATACAAGTGCAAAATATGCGGACAAAATTCTTGCTATTCAAATAAATTTTGTAAATTCAGGGACAATTTGGAGCCCAGAAAATGTTCGTTTCAGGTGTGATTCGGAGATTACGAAGAATATTTGCAAATAATCTGAAGACTTTATAACAGAGATTGCAACCCTTGAATTAAGAGCAAATTGTATTTTTATTAAATTGTGAAGACTTGCATTTTTAGGCAACTATTAAAACTTGCCCGTAACCTCCTAATGCAGGGTTTTTTATCTTCAATCCCTCTTCACTTGCTCTCTTTTCCTTCATTAACTCTTTCTTTTTTATGAGAATTTCCATTAACTCTTTTTTCGATATACTCCTTTCTTAACCCTTTGTATTATAGAAAACTGTCTCTTATGCATCTCGCCAACCAAAAAAATCTCACATTTTGCCCATAACATGGTGTATATGGTGTTTACCATTTAGTGTGGAATTTATAGGTATAAAAAATAGGTACGAAATTTAAGAAAAACAATGCACCAGGGGCTATGTGATGGCTTTCATTAGGAAGGGGGTGCTGGGTGCATATGCATTGGGGTACTGTGGGGTCAAATCAGTTCACCCACTCATTTCCATACACATCAGCTGTGTATGGAAAATGTGTAGGAATCTGTTGTATAAATATCATTTCCCTTTTGCTAATGGTTTGAAATCTAGGCTGAACCAACTGGTATGGTACTGATTTGAATACACTGTGAAGCTTGATTTTGGCAATTCGTTTCTATAAATTTGTAAATGTCGTCTTAAAGTTAAAGGATACAGTAGTTGACATGCTTCCCAGCTCATGGCAAATCAGCCTGCCTATCCATGTATTATAACTGGCCTCACAATGTTGAATGCGTGTGACTTGCTGGATTTTATCTAAAAAGGATATTTTAGAATCCACATATATATAGTGGTCAGTTCAGATCTGTTGGTAGTATAATTGAAGTAGAGAAGTTCAATGATCTTGATTTTACATGTTGAGTTTCATCGATAGCCACTTTTGCATTTCTTTTTGGCCAATAAATCACCCGCTTTTGCATGTACTTATAACTAAATAGTAGTATGAGTTGTTATGCAACAAGTTACTTCCAGTCCATAAAATCTTTAATTTCGAACAGAAGTCAGAGAAGATCTAAAATGCCCAGTTAATAAGCTAAACCCAAAATGGGGAATGATCTCACAATCTCTTACGGTAGTAATTGAAAGCATCAGAAAGGTGACATGACAAATCAATTAAAACAATAGAACATGGAAAAACTTACGTAAAGCTCATAACAAATTTCTACTTATTTTATACAAAAAATTTTATACGAACTTCCCTGCTGTGGAGCTTCTTCAATTTTTATGCCTAAAAAGTGAAAATTATTGTGACGATAAAACTTCTCTTTCGCATTAGTGATGTTGACTTATAATCCTTGAGAACAAATAATGAATGTAACACTGTAACAGTAATATGCAATATGCTGCATTTGAACCTTTTAATATTGATAACATTTACAAAAAAATCGGTCGGCAATTGCCTATTACCGAATCAATCAATTAATTGACCACTAATCAGCCCTAAATTAAAATGTACAGCATCCAAATAATCAGCGCAAGTCACATGATAGAACAGGCGTCAGGGTTTTCCTCACTAAAGACCTGCGGTGGATATACATGCAGCACATGTGGCTGGGCAGGGTGTTCCTCCATATTTCCAACATTCTTCTTATTCTTGTCAGCATCACCCTGATTACCAGCTTCAACTGTCACTGGCTCAGCCACTAAATGTATTCTTGCTTGTGTATTTTCTGCCTGCCCTGCCGCCCCGGTCTTCTCCTTGGCCTCCTTGCCACAACTACTAGCCTTGCCATTTTCTGTTCCCTCTCCAACTCCTCCCTGGCCCTGGCTGTCTTTCTCAGCCTGTGGCTGATATGGTGCCAATGTGGGCGATGGAGATGGGGCAACAGCCTCCACGTGGCGGTTGAGCTTGGACCGGATGCGGCGTGCGATGCGGTTGGGGTCCATGGTGCCCCGCACCTTGACGACATGGGTCAGATCATGAAGATTTTGGATCGATACCTCTTGCACACCTGCAGTAGTAGTAGTTCACAGAATCAGCCCAATGTCAAGCATAAAGAACGGAGCTTGCGCTCACAAGCAAACACAGACTACAAAGACCCCAAAATTTCACCGCGAGTTACAGCCACAGGTGTATTAAAGTCATCTAAAATACTCCCTTCGTTCTAAAATATTGTGTACATTTTGCCAAATCATCGAGTTGGATGTGATATCATGGAGAAGAAGTAATGTGATTTCCTTATCATAGTCCAATAAAAATGAGAATTTTCTCAAATATCCACAATATTTTGGAATGGAGTAACAAGGAACTGAAAAATAAAGGAACTAACCACATTAATGAATTTTTATGTGTACTACTATTCCTCCAGCTAGCTTTTTTATCATGGGCGTGCTAGTGTTGTCAAAGGAAATGAAATGTGGGGGGGCCCTACAGCATTTCCATGAGGTGGCCGTGAAAATAAAGCGGGAGAGGAAGCATTTTTCATTATTTATATCTCCCAAATGAAACAAAAGGAAATCAGGTTTATTAACTTTGAATGGTTTAAGACTTTTAATTACAATCCTTTAATCATCAGAAGTGGAAACTGAATTAATTTAATGATCAAATACTATATAAATGAAAAATCTTGCAGATACAAAAATTGACCAAAAATAAAACTGGTCTTACATAATTAATGTCTAATTTTCACAAACTCGCTTAAAAGAAAAACGAGTATAAATCCGGAAAAAAAAAGAAAACAGAAATATGTGTGATTACCATCCTCCCTCCGTCCAGAAGTAGTAGTAACATTTGGGTTTCGAAACAGAACTGATTTTAGTTTTTCTTAGAAAACCAAATGTTACTTCTACTTCTAGACAAAGGTAGTCTTACTTTAAATAATCTAATACCCAATAAATGAAAAGTTTTCCTTCACATGAATTAAAAGGAAAAAAACTCTAACTTCAACTCAAAAAACTAGTCTAAGTTGTCTATCTCAATCAATAAGAACTGGCTTAAGAAAAAAAACATAAATATTGACATCAAATAAATGGAAATGAAAAGAAGACAAAGTGATTATTGATCAAATTTTGCATTAATGAAAACTAAGCAAAACTAATTTTGTCTAAACAAATCTATTCTAAGAGAAACAAACGTGTAATTTACTAATTTCCTATCTCAATCAATAACGAATAGCACAAAATGAATGGGATTTAATACCAAATTAATGAGAAAAGGAATGAACTGATGAATTTCTGTACCTTTGATACTGAAAACAGTTATCTGGCATTTCTGGATGCAGGCGTCGCAGTCCAATCGCAATTTAAACTCCACGGTCACCTCTTTTGCCACCTTCTTGTCATCAGCCTTAGCGGCGGCAGCGGCTGGGGCATCGTTAGGTGGCGGAGCCGCGGGCAAGAGAACGAGTTCGACCTTTCGCTTGGCCTTCTGTTCCACCCATTCCCTCAGCAGCTCCGGGTCCGCCCGCCCCACCACCATCAGCTTCTCCGTCCCGCCCTCCTCCTTTACCTCAACCACCCCTGCACCACCACACCATGCACGTTAGCCAGGACGTCATACCATAAGCAGAGCCCCAAAAATCCCCTCAAAAGCGGAAACTTTTGATCAAGATCTTGTACAATATAAGAATCAAGAAAGACAGAGTTGGCAATTTTGAGGAAAATAGAGAAATTCGTAGAAAAGGCATCTTTTGAACTTTCTGATTTGGCCACGCTGGGATCGTTCTCGGGCCAGAATGCAACGGAACGAACATGCTGTGAAAAATCGAAAACCCTAATTTCGAAAATCACAATCTCAAACTGCAAGAAAGAAACACTAACAAGCGATTCAAAACGCAAAAATCAAAACTCAAGTAGAAATCCCAATCAAGAACGCCAAAAATCAAACTTTCTTGGAAATCGAATCCTCACCCGGGTATTCCCTGACCATATTCCGGATCTTGGTGGCGCAATCATCACAATGCATATTCGCCTTCAACTCAAACACCGCCGGGAGAGTCTCCGCAGCGGCTTTCTCCGCCATCTTTACGTCGCCCACCTTATTCCTCCTCAACAACCTCTTCAGGCCGTCAACCCTTTTCGGTCGGGGCAGAGGCGGAGGCGGAGGCGGCTGTGAGTTGTTGTTGTTGGTGTTGTTGACGAAGACCCTGCAGGAAACCCCGCAGGCCTTCATCTCTACGACCTCCACGCCGCGCATCGTTGCCCGTCGCGCGTGTCTCAGATCTTACCAACTTTCTCAAAGAATGGAAAACAGGAAGCGCAGCAGAGTATTGCAGATGGAAATCAGAGATCAAATTGCAGAAATTTTGACAGAGAAGAGTTTGTGGGAAAAAAGGGCGGCGCCGGGAAAGCTATTTATAGGCTGGAGATACTGAAATTTGGCCGTTAAGAGTTCGAGCGGGATGCTAAGAACGTGCGAGGTAGTGCTCGCCGTCAGAGTTTTTGAGAGTTGGAAATCGGACGGAGGTTATAGTGCACACGATTAGACATGGTTTATAGTGCGTAGATAAAATTGCGAAAATGCCACTGGGATTGGACTGTGGTGACGCGACGCATTGACGCTGCTTATTTAACCGAGTCGACCTTGGCACCGGTCAATGAGCTGTGTGGCGCAAGCTAAGAAGCACCGACATGGGTATGGCGACACGATACGACAAGATATGGACACGGGGACACGGTATTTTTTCAAAAAGTAGGATACGACACGGCTAATAAAAAATTATTATATAATTTTAAAATATATTTTTTAATGTTGTAGTAATAAAAATCTTCCTTCAAAGCTTATAAATGTTATAATTCTAATTTCTAAACTTATGATTGAAAAATTATTTTTCATTCATAATTTTTACGCAAAATTTGGCAGAGTTTCCCCTATAATTTTGATATCTAAAAGTCCTGTAATAATCTAAAACACCTATACAAATTATAATAAGTGAACAACAAAATTTGTAAATATAAAAAATATCCTAGCAGAATTATTATAGACACATTCAACACCAAAATACAAACTTTAAGTACTAATAAGTCAAACATTAAGATCCCATCAACAAAATGTTAAAACATAACTTCGAAGTACATCAATATAATTATCCAAATCATATTCAACATCAGAAAAATGTGACTGCTTCTAAATTTGGTTCATCTGGAGATAAACTTACTATCTCAAGCACCCCAGCCCCTCCGAATGGCTCATCCCAAGTGTCTCCAGCAATATCCCACATCATGGTTCCTCCTTTACTATACTCTTCAGTTTTCCTAGATAGAAGTCGAAGATTACTATGCACATATACCAAATCTTCAGCACGTTTTGGAAAAAATTTATTCCTCCTCAAGGAATGAATGAAAGAGTAAGTACTCTAATTCCTCTCAGCACAAGAGGAAGAACATGGTTGTCTAAGAAGCTTGAAAGCTAGAGTTTGAAGCAATGGCAAAGAAGATCCGTAAGTATACCACCATACTTTTGGATCTAACCTCTACCTATCTTCCATGCAGTCAGATTCTCCAAATATATCCATAGATCCAGAAAACCTAGCATATTCAATATTTAACTTCGATCTATCTTAAATATCATTAAAAAACTTTTTGAAACATTTATTCATTTCCACACAAATTTCCTCATCCCTATGTGGAGCTAGTACATTTGGAGCACCGTTGATCCATTGCTCACTATAAAATCTGAATATTAATAACAAAGTTAGTATAAAAATAATAAAAACATGAAATTTAAAAAATGAATGCTTCAAAGTTAATTAAATTTCTTAAACTTACTTGGGATTCAATGAATGAGCTAAGCAATGAAGTGGCGTAGGACTTTCTGTCCACCTATCAATGAGTATTTCATGTAACACACTTTAAAAGGTAGATACATCAGTTTCCTCCTTGCCTTCATGCCGAAATATTGCTTTCTTCACATTTGTAATCATGGTGTCCCACATATCATGCACTATGTGAAGGATGGGTTTGTCTGTGTCGGCACATCTAAGCATATCATAAATAGGACCTGTAGCGACCGTAAATTTTATATTAATAAAGTGGAATTTCATTGCTAAATGGGAGTAATTTTGAATTCTAGAAATCTCGTTAAAAATTGAAATTTAAAATTTTTCCGTCAGACCGATCGATCGCCTTCATATGGCATCGATCGGGAGACGATCGATCGTTTTTGTAAGGCATCGATCGCAAGACGATCGATCGCGTATACGGACCGATCGATCGCTAGTAGTTTTGCGTTTCCAAGGCAATTGTTGAAATACCGATTGATTTCTTGATGCATAACTCTCATGCACAATTCGATCAAGACGTCCCTGATAGCGTGTATTTATGATTCATGTGAGTCATGTATCTGATGTCTAACATTGAGTATCGTTCTCTTATTTTTGTAGATAAGGGTCTGTTTATGAAAAGTTGTTTCTTTTCTTGTTACTAGTCACCCGATCTCACATTCTCCATGTATCGACCTAATTGATCTATTAATTGGTATAACTCTTGTGTTTCTCATCCAAAAGAAGCAAGCTTTCAGAGGTAATGCGTCCTTAAGTGTCACAAGTCGTGCTTTGTGATTTTGTTCTGTGTCTTGATAAAGCTGTCTACTTTATGTAGTGTTTACCCTAATTGATATGGTATATAGGTAATAAGACTATCTAAAGGAGATTAATGGATGTACTAACAAGATGAAAGTGATAATACTTATGGATCTTTGTTCGTGGGCCTTAAGACCTCTGTCAATAGGTCTGACCTGAAGCCAAACTGTCCGGAAAAAGGTGTCTAGTTTGCCGGTTAATGAATCCTTAAGGCTATGATGTAAAACAGTTTTAAAAAGGGGTTACTAGGTGAGTTAATACATAATTAATGGTCTGACCAGAAGCTAATAAAGGCCTAATTTAAGAGGGTTTGAGTCTAAAAGACTCTAGTTGTGATTAGGATTAAGAATAACAAGTGAAAATCGGGTTATTACTTAGTATAGTGCTCTCGGCCAGGGTGTACCCTGCACAGACAGATTGCATTAAAACATTCATAACTAATTGTAGAAAATTCAGAAAATTATTCCGTAAGTTGGGTAATGATCTACAGACACAAGGATGTCTTCTATAAAAATTTCAGGGACTGTTAGGTTCTGTGTAGACTGGAGGAAGTCCGGGAATTGAGCTGTTGTGTCCATAATAGTGTCCTTTCATGGTTTTAAAACGCTATGCTAAGACTACATGTATATATATACATATATATTTATATAACATAAGGAGGGTACTATGGTCTAAGAATTCCAGAAGGTACTTATGATAATAATACGTGTGGAGTATTGTCTCTATTCCAAATGTCGTGGTCATCTATGTCTTTGCTTGCGGTGCCTAACATCGCGCACCTTCGACCTCATGAAACCCTGATATTAGATTAGGGTTATTCATTTCGATTCTACCATTAAAAGTTTGTGGATCATCAATTCAGAAGTCTTGAGAACCAGGGACGATCTTGATTGAAATAGTGCTGGGTGTTGACGTTGACGGTGTCTTTACCGAGGAGTCCAGTTTCGTGTCAACTCGTGCATAGGCACAAACCGATTGTTGGTTAATCTCCTGAGAGTCAGTCATGGTTAAATGCTGAGAATTTCATTATACTTCTTCGAGAGTCTAATTTCTGAAATTATTTATTCATGAAAATACCCTTGTTTGTGGTTAGACAAACCCAGTTCCATGTAAACTGTTTCTCCACTAAGAGCTTTGTTGAACACTCTTAGGTTGGATCATAGTATGCTCACGAGCCATAGCTAGACCCATGGTGGTCTCCGATGATTATGAACCTCTGTAGTTCAGCCGATTACGGCAACGCGTGCGCTTTAGATTGTCAGACATGACGGAAGGTCTGCAATCTCCGCCCATTGTGCCCGTAAGCACCGATGGGGCCAGCATCCCTAGACGCATGGCCAGGTTCCTACGTAGAACCTCTAGGATGTTCTGGTATTGAAGTTCATAGAGGAATTGGACTGATCAGAGAGCAGAAATTGACATCTTCGACACTTTGGTTGTCCAGATCAGATACTTTGTTTATCTCCTTACTCTTTGGAAGTCTGGAGTCATATTGATTATTATGATTATTTCACCATGATCAACGAGATATTTTAGGTGTTGTATCTTTTCCGGGTAAGTATCATCTGCGTCATGATTATCCTGAGTTATCGGACCTGCTTGTTATTGGTTCCTTTATTGTCTGTTTCTACTGTGAGTTTTTCTAGCATCCTACTGAGTATTTCTTCTGGAATACTCACGCATCTTCTGATGCAAGGCGTAAAGCTGAAGAGGTGTGATCAGCATACTCGTGACGTGGAGGTTGGTGCTCGAGAAGTCGTGAAGACTAGTTAGCGTAGAACTTATTTTAATTATTATTATGGATATTTTTGATCTTTGGTTATTTCGTGGCCCGCATGTCACTTGTTTTAATTATTTGCTTTCGTGGGATTATTTGAATCGATTAAGATGGTTAATTTTGTCTAGTTATTTCATTTCTATAGTAATTGAACAATTATTTACGTCATACTGATCCTGCTATTCCCGTGTTTGTCCAGATTTGTGACCCTATTACCTTCATTGGTATATCGCTTCCGCGTATTTTGGGGTTGGAAATTTGGTGCACGACAGGACCAGTAAAAGAGAGTATGTACTCCACCCTATCCCACCAAACATCATTTAAGACAATATCCTTCACATTCTGAGCTTTTCCCACATCATCCTCTCTATAAGAAGACCATTCATCACTAACCACCACGCGCTGAAGATTTCTTTTGATTTTAAAGAATCTTTTTAACATGACAATAGTTGAAGCAAATCGAGTGTCAGCAACTGCTAGTAATTTCAAAGGGCTATATTCATTGAAAATTGCTAGTCTCATAGAATGATTCATAATAAATATTCGGATAAAAGAGGCATCATCAGAAACCTGGGTAATCCAATGACATTCTTCAAAAACATGAGCATTTCTCTCTATGTTTCTTGCCGCGCATATATTCTTGAGAGCTAAATTCAATGTATGCACCACACAAGGTGACCAAAAAATATGGGGGTACTCAGCTTGAACAATCAATCCAGCTGCTTTCATAACAGGTGCATTATCTGTTATTACTTGGACAACATTAAGTGGTCCAACCTCACAAATGACATCTTTAAGCAAGCCAGAAATATAGTGTTTATCTTTATACTCAGCTGTGTGATCTATACATGAAATATATATTTGATTATCTCTTAAACTTATGTTTCTGCTAGTGTTTGTTTAGAATTTATGCTACTTTAATATAGTTTTTGGTTTTTGTAGGAAATAAGAGTAAAATGCAGAAAAGGGGTGAAATGCGACTTTAATGATTGAATATTAATTACTTCTATTTCATACCTCTAATGGGACTAATTTTAAGCGCCACTGACTGTTCGCAATTTGGAGTTCTGAGCAAAAAGTTATGAGCATTTGAAATATCGCACGCGAAAGAGACACGACTAAATAGAAGAACCGTCAAGATGAGATTGGATGGATGAGATCGATACAACGGGTTTTTGTTTAATAAAGAAAAAAATAAAAAAAGAAATATGACCGGTTCAAAATCCGGTCTGGTTCAGTTAAAAGAAAAACAAAAGAAAAAAACCCGGCCCGAGCCAAAGCTTGGGCCTTCGTTTCAGAAGACGGCGATGCTCTGTTTGATCGAGCTGGATGGAAGATCGGTGGGGCTGAGCTATGGCCGGCAAGCCGGTGGGTCTCGACGGGGTCTGGGCTGAGATGGCGACCTCGACGGCGGAAGGCGGCGACGGAGGAGAAGCTAGACAGAGCAGAGATGGCGGCGGAGCTCGAGGCAGCGAAGTAGAAAAGGCGGTGAAATCGACGGCGGAAAGCATTCGACGATAACGACGGCGGCGGCAATGGACGTGCTGAATCGGGAAAACAGATGTTACCATCATTTTATTGGCGAAATCACGAAGATCCATATAGGCATGTGGATGAATTCCTAGAAATCTGCACAACTTTTAAACTGAATAATCTTACAGATGATGCAGTAAGACTGAGACTATTCCCATTTTCCCTTAAGGATAAGGCTAAAGAATGGCTCTACTCTCTTGAACCCGAATCCATTACCTCGTGGGCAAAAATGCAACAAGATTTCCTTAAGAAATACTTTCCCATAGGTAAAACAAACCAAATGAGAGATGCCATTACTACCTTTACACAACAGCCGATTGAGCAATTTCATGAGAGCTGGGATAGACTCAAGGACCTCCTTAGGAAGTGTCCTCATCATGCTGTACCTAGATTGCAGTTAGTGCAAAGATTTTATAGAGGTTTGACTGAGCAGAATCGTCATCTTGTAGATGCTTCATGTGGAGGCACCTTTCTATTAAAAAATGAAAATGAAGCGTGGGAACTTTTTGAAAACTTGAGTGAAAACATACGATGGCTAATAGGAATTTAAATGATTCTTCTTCTTCTACCCTCTCTAAAGGTGGTATGTATGAAGTGAAACAAACAGATGATCTTTCTAACCAAGTTGCTACATTATCTAGGAAGATAGATCAAATCTTGAGCCTAAAGTCACAAACCCCTGCACACACTCAAGAAGCATGCGTTCTATGCTTAAGTCCCATGCATTCTATCCTAGAGTGCCCATCCGCCCCACAATTCCCAGAGCTTGTTCAGGAGCATGTCAATGCTGCCCAAACTTATGCTCGAACAGGCAATGATCCGTTCTCCAACACATATAACCCGGGGTAGAGGAATCACCCAAATTTTTCCTGGCATCCACAGAACCAGGGTGTTCCTTTTAATCCACCCCAAAGAGCCAATTTTCAAAATAACCCATCAGGTTTTCCACAAGCTACTATGCCTTCCCAATTTTCACAACCCTCTAGAAATTCAGAATTTGAGGATAAAGTCTTGTCTGCTCTACAGAGTATTCAAGCCCAGGCACAATCACAAGCTCAACTTGTGCATTCTCATACTCAATCCATAGCCAAACTAGAATCTCAAATAGGCCAATTAGCTAATTCGATGAGTAAGAGAGAAGAGGGTCGATTGCCTAGTCAACCAATGAATAATCCGAAGGGTCAGTTTATGGTTGAACACCAAACTACTTCCAACGAGCATGTTCAAGCTATAACATCCCTACGAAGTGGGAAACAAATTGAAAACCCGGTTGGTGTTGAGGTGAGAGAAGATAAGGATCAGGGAAAAACAAGCAATCCAGAGAATGATGAAACATTAGAGACGCTACCTAATTCGAATCAACCAAAACAGAAGGATAATATTTCTCCTTATGAGTCTCCTTCAGGAACCAAGTCTAAGGCCAATCATGAGGTACCTTATGTACCCCGTGCTCCATTTCCTCAATGCTTAGACATGCATTCCCCTTTCAATAAAAACAAAGCTAGGATGGATGAAGTGCTAGAAACCTTCAAACAAGTTAAAATTAATCTTCCACTCCTAGAAGCCATTCAACAAGTGCCCGCCTATGCCAAATTTCTCAAAGACTTGTGCACACAAAAGCAGAAGTCTAGGACTCACATTTCTAAAAAGGTCTTTCTTACTGAGCAGGTTAGTTCTATTCTAAAACATGACACACCACCGAAATTTAAAGACCCTGGCACACCTACCATTTCATGTGTCATTGGTGACCATATCTTTCACAGGGCTCTTTTAGATTT
Source organism: Houttuynia cordata (assembly GCA_039654745.1). Classification (NCBI taxonomy): domain Eukaryota; kingdom Viridiplantae; phylum Streptophyta; class Magnoliopsida; order Piperales; family Saururaceae; genus Houttuynia; species Houttuynia cordata. The sequence goes on from CM077505.1 coordinate 13,003,809, forward strand.
GGGTGCTAGTGTCAACCTATTACCCTACTCAGTATATGAGAAATTAGGTTTAGGGAACTTGCAACCAACATCGGTTACTCTGCAATTAGCCGATAGATCCGTTAGAAAACCTCGTGGCCTTCTTGAAGACGTTTTAGTTGGGGTAGAGAAATTTTTCTTTCCAGTTGATTTCTTGGTCTTGGACATGGAACATGTGTCTAATACTTCTCACACCATTCCGGTTATTTTAGGCCGCCCTTTTTTTAGCGACGGCCAATGCATGTATTCAATGTCGATCTGGAATGATGATGATGTCTTTTGGAAACATGAAGATCATACTAAATGTGTTCCAAGCTTCAAACCAAGGAGCCACTGAAAGTGAGCAGGAGTGTTCTCTTGTTGATGAAATTGACGATCTTATGGAAGAGACACTTTTGAATGAGCTAATGCCTGATGCTCAAGATCCTACTCTACTCTCTTTAGGGATAGATAATTCTGACTTAGAGCCACACATTGAAGAAACCCATGTTATGTCAGCCTCACCTCCCTATCATGACTCTTTTCCTTATAGAAATAGAGTAGAGCCTTTACCAATATCTTCAAGTCCATCACTCCAACCTTCCATTAAGTCTCCTCCTCAACTTGAGTTGAAGCCACTTCCAAGTACCCTCAAGTACGCTTTTCTAGGTCCTAATGATACTCTTCCCATCATCATTTCATCTAGCTTGTCTAGTGGCCAGGAGAGTCAACTGCTTAGGATTCTAGTTGAGCATAGGAGAGCCATAGGGTGGACTGTTGCTGATTTAAGTGGCATTGATCCTTCGATATGTATGCATCGAATTCATTTAGAGGATAATGCTAAACCTTCAAGAGAGAATCAGCGGAGATTGAATCCCAACATGAGGGATGTAGTCAAGAAAGAGATTGTGAAACTGCTAGATGCGGGTATCATCTACCCCATTTCTGATAGTGAGTGGGTCAGCCCTGTACAAGTTGTGCCTAAAAAGTCTGGCATCACAGTGAAGCAGAATTCTGATGGAGAGTTAGTCCCAACCCGTGAAACCACTGGGTGGAGAGTGTGTTTTGATTATAGAAAATTGAACACAAAAACTAGAAAAGATCACTTTCCATTACCCTTTATTCAGGAAATCTTAGAGAAACTAGCAGGTCAACAATTTTATTATTTTCTTGATGGTTACTCTGGATATAACGAAGTCCCAGTGTTTCCGGCAGATCAAGAGAAGACTACTTTTACTTATCCCTTCGGTACTTTTGCTTACCGAAGAATGCCTTTTGGGCTATGTAATGCACCTGCCACCTTTCAACGGTGTATGCTAGCCATCTTCTCTGATATGGTAGACGAATTTTTAGAAGTGTTCATGGATGATTTCTCTGTATTTGGTCCATCATTTGATGAATGTATCCATAATCTGTCATTAGTGCTCAAGCGCTGTGAAGAGAAAAATCTTGTCTTAAGCTGGGAAAAAAGCCATTTCATGGTGCAAGAGGGAATTGTTTTGGGACATGTAGTCTCAAAAAGGGGAATTGAAGTCGACAAAGCCAAGGTCGATCTCATCACTCATCTACCTCCACCATCTTCGGTGAAGCATGTTAGATCGTTCCTTGATCATGCAGGCTTTTATAGGCGGTTCATTAAAGACTTTAGTAAGATTGCTCGTCCCTTAAGCAATCTACTAGCCCACGATGTGCCTTTTGTGTTTGATGATGCATGTAGGCAAGCTTTTGACACTCTTCGTACCTTATTGTCTACTGCACCTATTATTCAGCCCCTGATTACTCTCTTCCCTTTGAAATCATGTGTGATGCTTCAGACTATGCCATTGGTGCTGTCCTAGGACAGAGAGTGAATAAGGTTCCCCATGTCATTTATTATGCTAGTAAGACCCTTTCTGATGCTCAATTGAATTACACCACTACGGAGAAGGAACTTCTAGCGGTAGTTTATGCCTTGGATAAATTTAGATCCTACCTTTTAGGGTCTAAAATTATCATTTTCTCTGACCATGCTGCGTTAAAACATCTCTTGTCCAAGAAAGACACTAAGCCTCGATTGATAAGATGGATTTTACTTTTACAAGAATTTAAGTATGAAATCCGAGATAAGAAAGGTGTTGAGAATGTAGTAGCTGATCATCTCTCTAGAATCCTTGTTGAAACATCTAAAGATGAAGAGCCACTACATGATTCTTTTCCTGATGAACAATTGTTTTCCATTTCCCAAATTAAAACACCTTGGTTTGCCAACATTGTGAACTACTTTGCCATAGGTCAGATTCCATCCCATTGGACCAAACATGATAAAGATTTATTCTTTTCTAAGGTTAAATCTTACTTTTGGGATGATCCGTACTTATTTAAAATATGTTCGGACCAGGTGATTCGACGGTATGTGCCTGAGAATGAGATTCATAGCATTTTATATTCTTGTCATTCTCAAGCATGCGGGGGACATTTTGGGGGAAAGAAAACTGCTGCTAAGATTTTGCAGAGTGGATTTTATTGGCTAACCTTATTTAAGGATGCTCATGAGTTCTGCAAATCTTGTGATAGATATCAACGGTTAGGATCTATATCTCAACGAGATATGATGCCTCTCCAACCCATTCTGGTCGTAGAATTGTTTGATGTTTGGGGAATTGATTTTATGGGACCCTTTCCCCAATCCTTTGGGCACATTTACATTCTGGTTGTTGTAGATTATGTTTCTAAATGGATCGAAGCAATTGCAACTAAGACAAATGATCATAAGGTTGTGGTAAAATTTCTGAAAGATAACATATTTTGTCGTTTTGGGACCTCACGAGCTATTATTAGTGATGGAGGCACTCATTTTTGTAACAGATCTTTTGAAGATTTGCTGAAAAAGTACTCTGTTACCCATAAGGTTGCCACTCCATATCACCCCAAACAAGTGGTCAGGTGGAATTGTCTAATCGGGAGATTAAAAAGATTCTTGAGAAAACTGTTAGACCTGATAGGAAAGATTGGTCCTTGCGATTAAATGATGTTTTGTGGGCTTACAGGACTGCATACAAAACTCTCATTGGTATGTCGCCTTGTCGACTCGTTTTTGGGAAAGCTTGTCACTTACCAGTGGAGTTAGAGCACTGTGCCTATTGGGCAATAAAGGCTTTGAATTTTGATATGCATAAAGCAGGATCTGAACGTAAATTGCAACTTAATGAATTGGAAGAAATGCGACTCGGTGCTTATGAGAGTGCAAAACTTTATAAAGAACGGACTAAACTAATTCTTGATAAATCCATTCTTCGGAAGTCCTTTCAGCCTGCTCAAAAAGTTTTGCTTTATAATTCAAGATTGCATCTTTTTCCTGGCAAACTGCGCTCTAAATGGTCTGGTCCTTTTACTGTGACTAAGGTGTTTCCTCATGGTGCCGTTGACATTCACAACCCTAAAACCGGTAATACATTCACGGTAAATGGCCAGCGATTAAAATCGTATTTAGAGGGAGTTGCAGATGCTGATGGAACCACTGATTATTTTAACGATCCTGTTTACCCTTAGTGAATTGAAGGACAATGTCTGGCTGAAGACGTAAAACTTAGCGCTCTTGGGAGGCAACCCAAAATTTTATTTTCTTGTTTCTTTTCTATTTTATTTTTATTGTAGGTTATTTTTTACCTATGTGGGGATGCTACAGTCGAGGTTTGGGGGTGTATTTAATTTTTCCATATTTATATTATCTCCTCATTCGTCGATTATGTCTTTCATGCTTTACATCTACCATGAGGCTCTCCATTCAGGTGACTTCTTTTCTCACTTCTTTTCTTTTACTATTCATTGTAGTATTATTTTGGTAAACATTGAGGGCCATGTTTAGTTTAGGTTTGGGGGTGTAGAAAAGAAGAAGTGTTATTTTGTTTCATTATTATCTATTTTCGTTAATGCTTAAAAAACGAAAAAAAACGAAAAAAAATTGAAAAAAATATAGTTTTTAGGTTGTTTGTTAGTATTTTTCTTAGGTTTTGATAGTTTATCCCGTGAAGATGCATTTTACAATTCTTAAGAGATTAATTTACATTGGAAGTGTGAGTAAGTATACTGGAGGTTAGAGAACTTAACTGAGCCGTATCTTTCTGTTACAGTCCTCTTGGATCAGGTGCTTGAACTAAGAAAACTCATTCACACACTAGTACATAAAGTACATAAAGTAATACGCTCTAGAGATTTGTTGAATACTAATCTTCAGTGGGATGTCTTTAGTCAGAGTCATTGGATGATATGTAGTTGTCCTTTGAGCTTAAAAGATCATGATAGACCATTTACTTGGCTATGGCAAGGGCTGGAACCGGAAATAGGTTGTGAGTATAATACAACCTGGACAGAATAAAGATGTGCTGAAAATATGAATGCTAAAAATGAAAAATGCGAAAAAAAAATGAAAACAAAATGAAAGAAAAGGGGCTGCTTGACTTTATAGGATTAGCTTAGGCTGATGCTCGGGCCCGAAGCGGTCTCTTAAAACCTAATGCCCTAAGCCAGCTAGCTGGGAGTCATTGGCCTGAGTCATTGCTAAACCTAAGCATCTTGAAGTCAGGCCTTACACAGTCCTAGCGGAAAAAAAAAAGAAGTCTGTGGTGTATTATCCTCTCAAATCTAGAATGTTGGACCCGAATGAGGTGCGCAGGCATTTGTGCTATCATGAACCAAAAGATTGGGATGACTATGTAGATTCTGATGTTCTTTGGTTAATGAGTAACACTGGATATGTGTAAAACAGAAATTTAGAATGTATTGCTACAATGTTCTATACTTTTACTATCTATATTATCACGCTATATTATATTTGAGCAGAAACTTCCAAGATGAAAGTGTGGAATAAAACCACTTACTTGAGGGCTTCTATATTCCGGTTGATTATGAACCAAGTACGTGTGGTTAATTCTCTTAAGTATTGTATTTTGCATTTGTCAGGATAATAGGTTTGCTTGTTTTGCAGTGTTTTGATTTGTTTTTACATTTAGGTTAATTCCATAAATACATGTTTGTGGGTAGCATGACTGCAAACCCTCACGAGACAAAACTCGTCCTACTCGGGACACCTAGAGGTTTAACGGCTTGTTGCATACGCTCAATGCAATCGTGTTCCCTACGAAAGTGGTGTTTATTTTTATGCATTAGTTTCCTTAGTTTGTTTGATTTTATTTTGTTTTGTTTTGCTAGGGACTAGCAAAAATCTAGGTTTGGGGGTGTGATCTATACATGAAATATACATTTTATTATCACTTAAACTTATGTTTCTGCTAGTGTTTGTTTATTATCTCTTTTAAACTTATGTTTCACGAAGTCAGCTTTCCAACGCCACTGACTGTTCGCAATTCGGAGTTCTGAGAAAAAAGTTCTGAGCATTTGAAATATCGCACGCGAAAAAGACATGATTAAAGAGAAGAACCGTCAAGATGAGATTGGATGGATGAGATCGATAAAACGGGTTTTTTGTTTAATAAAGAAAAAAAATAAAAAAAGAAATATGACCGGTTCAAAATCCGGTCCGGTTCAGTTAAAAGAAAAAGGAAAGAAAAAAAAACCCGGCCCAAGCCAAAGCTCGGGCCTTCGTTTCAGAAGACGGCGATGCTCTGTTTGATCAAGCTGGATGGAAGATCGGCGGGGCTGAGCTATGGCCGGCAAGCCGGTGGGTCTCGACGGGGTCTGGGCTGAGATGGCGTCCTCGACGGCGGAAGGCGGCGACGGAGGAGAAGCTAGACAGAGCAGAGATGGTGGCGGAGCTCGAGGCAGCGAAGTAGAAAAGGCGGTGAAATCGACGGCGGAAAGCATTCGACGATAACGACGGCGGCGGCAATGGACGGCGACTGTCAGAGAAGACTTGAAGGACAAGGGTGACTGCGACCCGAAGGAGCAGATCATGGAGACTCATGCTGAATCAGGAAAACAGAGTCGCGCCGGAAATAAACAAGGCAGTTTGTGCTCAATCGGGATTCTTTAAAAAAACAGAGTCGTGCTTCGATTTCATGGCGGATTTGTGCGTATCTCGAAGAGAAATTGGCGGGAAGAGGACTCTGATATCGAAACCTATAAAAACCGATCGAAGAAACAGAAGAAATGACGGATTTTTGGGGGCAGATTTTGAAAAAAACAGAGTCTGTTGGTCGTGTTCTCCGCCGGATTTTGGTGTGTTTTCAGTCGGAGCAAGAGGCCGGAGCAAGAGAAGGAGGATAGGAGAAGAAAAGGCCAGATTTTGGGCAGAAACTGCAACTACTACAGTACTGTTCGTCGTGCTACAGTAACACAGATTTTTGGGAGAGACGATGAATAGTGCTATGAACAGTATTTTGTGAACAGTACTATGAATAGTGATTTTGTCAGCAGTGTTTTGATGAATCCGACAAATCAGGCTATTTCTTTCTCTTATTCCATGTCTAGCTAATTTTCTTATCAAGGCTAGATGAAGGCCTAAATTTGTATTTGCTACTCTTATTTGTTTAATTTAGTGAAAAGTTGATAATGATTCTTTATGCTTAATGCGATTTCATTACTGTTCCTCTTAAGTGCTTTGACCGAGACTTAATGAATGATTAATGGAATTTGATCTTGATATATCCTGTGTCTAGATAATAACGGGATTATAATTGATTCTATGCCCGGCTAAGGATAGAGTTAGTTATATTAATTTATAGTGGATGAATTTTTTCGTGTCTGGACAAGAACGTGTAGTTCATTCACTAATAATTTGTGTGTCCGGCCAAGAACATAAATTACTATATCTTATCAATTTGTGGAGATAATAATTGAGAGTAGTAATTGCATGTTTAGTGGTGGATTCGACGCTTTGATATTCTTATTCATCTGATTTCTTATTAAAGTTTATTTCTTTAGTTAATTAAAATCATTAAAATTCAATCTTTTCATTAAAATTAGATTAATCTTCCAAGTCCTTTGGGTTCGACCTCGTTACCACTAATCTATACATAGTCTCGTGCGATTGCGAGTAAATAGTTAAAAAAATTCAATCAATCACTGTGCCATCAATTGCTTTAAAAAAATGGGTCTTATATCCGATGCAGCTATAAAATTGATGAGAGGCCTTCTTTGTGCATCACTCCATCCATCAGAAACAATACTTACACCTTTTTCACTCCAAGTTGCTTTCATTGGTTTCAATAACCTCTCAGTATTAGACTTTTCTTTTTGTAAAAGAGTAGTCCTTAACGAGTTATAGCCTGGAGGAATATAACCTGGAAAGTGTTTATTTGCTGCAAACTTGAAGGAGTCAACATAGTGTGGGTTCCTAGCAAAATGGAATGGTAGCCCACCGGAATAAAACATCCTGGCAATTAAACTTGTCAAAGTGTCACGATCTTCCTTATTCCATGCCTTCTCCAAAGCATTTTCTTTTTTCCTCTTTCCAAGCATGCCTATACTAGTATCTGTAGCTGAGCTACCATGGCTGCTAGCTAAAGGGACTTGCTTTGGGTTCTTCCTTTTTTCAGCTTCTTCTTCCATATTGGTCATCTCATAAATATGCTCTTGTGTAACCTTAGGGCATGCTTTTATTCCTGAATTCCTAATCCTGAGTAAGTGTGCCTTTACTCTAGAATAAGAGCCACTATAAGACCCTTGGCAATAGTTGCAAGTAAACCTTGCATTACCACCTCCTTCACTAGCTCTTCCTAGTTTAGTAACATATCTCCAAAGAGGAAAATTTCCATCAAATTCCCTACTACCAATTGAGCTAGTAGCTTCCATAATGTTGTGAGAATTACTGCATCATACAAATACACAAACTTTAGTAATGACAATAATGACATGCATCTGCACTGCAGTAAAAATTTCAAAACATGAAAGCAACAATTAAATATCAACTTCACAATAAAATCATGCATTTTCTACAAAACAAGATGAAAAGGAGACTCTAATTAGAAAGGAGACAAGAAAATGAAAGGAGACTCTAATAATGGTTTTAGCACATCCCTAATTGATCCCAAAATCTACCAGATAGGAATGAAATTCATTAAATATTGTCATCAAGTCTTCCTCAAAACCTGGTAACATCAAGTCTTCCTCAAAACCTGGTAACATCAAGTCTTCTTCAGAACCTAGAATTATCTCATTCATATGAAGGAAGTGGTCATAGGTTTAAAATCAGGAGATAACATGGCTTCAACAATTGACTAATTCTTCCCTCAGTTATTTAAAATATAGGTTCTTCAAAAAAATAAATCATCCTTAGCTCAACAATAAATAACTAAAAACTGGAGGAAATCAACCTGGAAAATTACTTCAGTAGAGAATTTGTACCTGCATAATTTAAGGCACATATGCATATTCGAGATCCACCAAAACTTGTTCCATCAAGTCTGTTATTATAATTTTAACAAGACGAACATACATAGATAACACCAGTAAAAAAGCAACAAAACCTATGTCTATTGTTTAAATGTTTGTTCCTGGGACATGTATTTTGTCAACCAAAAACAAAAAAGCGATACATAACCATCGAATTTATAATTAATACAATTTCATAATTAACATATTCAGTAGGCAGTAAGATACTGTAAGAGATAAGCTTTCCCAAAAAAATCTAAATTTCAAGCTAGTAAGTAAAAAAAACAAAAACATCTCATATCATCCATGAAAGTTAAACACATAACATATATCAGAGAATAGTCGTGCTTAAACTATCTACTTATTGATAATAATAATAACCATATAATCCATGAAAGTTATTACATAATATCTTCTAATGATGTATGTAAAACTTCAAGCTACATATCTGCATTCTGCAACAATACTAATGTCAATCACCATATACAAAAGGATCCCTACTTTTTTATCTTCTTTATTTTCTTGGGTACCCAAACCTCCATGCTACCAACAAAACATCTACATCTAGCCCGGAACACAAAAACAACCCTTCCATTGGGAGGTGCCATTTTCTTGAGTTCAGCTTCCAATCCTAGCCCGGAACAGAAGAACACAATCCTAGCCGGGAATAGAAGAACACAAGAAGAGAGAGAGAGAGAGAGAGAAAGAGAGTAGAGCAGAGCTTACCATGAAAGTTTGAGGAGAGAGGTAGGGCCGACCGCACAGGAGAAATGGAGAAGGGGGGACCAGACAGGCTATCCACCGAGCGGCAAGTAACGTGAGGGAGAGCCGGAGAGAAGCCTCTTCAAGCCGAGATCGCCGGAAACTGGTGGGGGGGGAGAGCTAGGGCACGAGAGAAGGGGGACGGGCTGGACGGCCGGAGGATTTTAAAGTCCCGTGTCCCATCGTATCGGGAACGTATCCGATACGTGTCCCGACGTATCGGAAACGTATCCGGTTTTTTTAAAAAAAACGGCACGGACACACAAGCAGTCGTGTCGCCAACGTATCCGTGTCGGATACGTATCGGATACGGACACGCTGCCATTTTGCCGTGTCCGTGCTTCCTAGGGCGCAAGTGTGCAGCAACGGGTGTCTGATCGCATGTTTTTTTTTGGCAACATGATCACTTGTGGTAAATATATTTCTCGCAGCTCCTATTTTATCAATATGTAATTTCTTTTTAAAAGTAGTATCTTCGTAATTTTCCCTATTGGGTATGTTTATGCCACTTTTGGGACAAAAAGAAAGTCTATTTCTCTTATTTTCTTTTTGTTAAAAAAATTAAAAAGAGTTGGAAAGTCATTTTTTTGTCATTTACCTTTTTTTATTTCTGTTAAAAAAATGAAATAGGTCTCATACGAAAATTTTCATTTTACCCACACTCATCTCATCTCCATCTCTGCATTTTCCTTCCCCTCTCTCCCATCTCCCTAGTTGGGGTCATAGGTCGTACTCGCAATGGCAGCTCAACCGCCTCTATTGTGTACGCCAGCACAACCCAAGAGCATCATCTAATTTAAGCCGTATTAGTTTCTATAGTTAGGACTAGCTTATTTTTCAGTATAAAGTAATAAATCGTAATAAGGCATGAATGAACAATCATGTCATCATTATGTCATCATAATTGTAATAGAGCCCTTTTTATAAGGGGGAGTCTTCCTCTCTTGTGGCCGCAGAGATAAGATCCATGTACGCATGTACGCAGAGATGATCACCCAACTTCAGCAATTCACCCAGGCATTCGCACAAGATCCGACAACCTATGCACCACCCCAAATGGCAACCCGATTGCTCCGGCAGAGATGGGTGAGACCTTCTCTCTGCTTCGCAATTCGAAAGGCATGCCGGTGGCCGATAAAGAAGACTTTACTCCTACGGCTGAAAGGCCCCCCCTTCGGAAGGAGGATCACGATGATGAAGAGATCAACGATGAGGATTTTAAAATGGATTTTAACTAATATGGAGAAGTGCCAAGGCTTTGAATCCACCACACAATAAACCAGCTTATCGTCTCTCTCTGTTGAATAAATTCTTAATTGGCTAGTATATTCCTCTCGGACATATACTTGTCAATTCAAAATGTAGTGCTCTCCTCTCGGACGTAACACATAACAAATTAAAATATGGAACTGTGGTCTATCTCTCTCGAGCATAAACCAATGAAATCTTATTTCTTTATAACACCTTAGTCTACTTACGTTCCTCTCGGACACGCAAATATTCCTCGAATTGAAACTCACAAGAATTCACTCTAGCCTCTCTCGAGCACATAGAATAAACCTCAATAAATTAACAATGATTCTATAATAAGATTCATACACCAATCAAGGTAAAATTAAGATTAAGATGAAAGAAAACGATACAACCAGGATTTAGCCGGCCATCGGACAAGGAGAACACTGTTGATTCGTTGGAGTCGTTTTACACTATTCACCAAAAAGTACTGTTCAAAATCATTGTAGCAACACTGTTCACGCACAAGTACTATTCATCATCTTCTCCGTTCGGCAGTTACTATAGCAAATGGCGGAACACTGTCGCAGTTCGCAAATCAGCACCTTTCTTCCTCCTTCTCAGCTCTGGCCGCCTGCTCTCTTCTTCCCTCTCCTCTTCCGGGCGAAACCACGCCGGATTCCAGCAGAAACAGTACCAAAATCCGGTCTGGTTTCTTCTGTTTTTTCCTCTGTTTTTCCGGCCGACTGGTTTCGTTCAAGCTCCAAAATCTCTCCGTTCCAGCTCTCTCTCCTCTCTTCACCCATCTGTTCTTCTTTTATAGACCTCCTTCAAGTCCTTATTGACTCAAATCGAGCCCAAATCCGAGTCCCAATCGAAGATGAAATCAAACTCCTAGTTTGAATAGGAGTCGGCTCTGTTTTTCCGTCGCCGTCAGCGCTGCCGTCCAATCCATCCTCGTCGGTGAAGCTCAGCCCACTCTGGTGCTCCATCGCAATCCTTGCGGTCATCGCCCAGGCTGCCGTGAACTGGCCCAGCTCAGCCCCTTCGCCGTCGCCGTCTTTTTCTCTGTTTTCTTTTTTTTTCCCGCTCGTCGAGTCTCGCCGTCATCTCCATCGCTGTCGTCGTCGGTCCAGTCTGCCGTCAAGATCGCCGCCATCTCGACGTCTTCTCCGTCGCCATCGCCAGCCTCGCTGGCGAAACTCAGCCCACCGGCGCTCGTGCTCTGCTCGAGCGCCTCTGTTTTGGACGAAAGGCCCGAGCTTTGGCTCGGGCCGGGTTTTCCTTTTTTTCTTTTTTTTTAACTGAACCGAACCAAACTCTGAACCGGTCATATTTCTTTTTTTTTTTATTTTTTTCTTTATTAAACAAAAACCCGTTGTATCAATCTCATCTTGACGGTTCTTCTCTTTAATCGTGTCTCTTTCGTGTGCGATATTTCAAATGATCATAACGTTTTGCTCATAACTCCAAAATTGCGAACAGTCAGTGACGTTGGAAAGCTGACTTCGTGTACTTTAACATGAAACTTAAATCAGTCCCATCATAGATATGCAATCGAAGTTATTAACATTTAATTATTAGAGTCACGTTTTACAGCTTTTCTCCGTTTTACTCTTGTTTCCTGCAAAAAACAAAAACTATATTAAAGTAGCAATAATTCTAATCTAATACTAGCAGAGACATAAGTTTAGGAGATAATAAAATGCATATTTCATGTATAGATCACACCCCCAAACCTAGATTTTGCTAGTCCCTAGCAAAACAAAACAAAAAATCAAAAATCAAACAAACCAAGGAACTAATGCATAAAAGTAAACACAAATTTCGTAGGGAACACGATTGTATTGAGCGTATGAAACAAACCTTTAAACCTCTGTGTGTCCCCAGTAGGACGAGTGTTGTCTCGTGAGGGTTTGTAGCCATGCTACTCACAAACATGTATTTATTAATCTAATTAATCCTAAGTGCAAAAATAAAAATTAAAACATTGCAAAACACACAAACCTATTATCCCGACAAATGCAAAATACAATGCTTAAAAGAATCAACCACATGCACTTGGTTCATAATCAACAGGAATATAGAAGCCCTCAAGTAAGTGGTTTTATTCCACACTTTCATCTTGGAAATTTCTGCTCAATTATTATATAGCATAATAACATAAATAGTAGAAAGTGTAGAATATTGTAGCAATATATTCTAAATTTCTGTTTATACAGATCCAGTGTTACCTATTAACCAAAGAACATTAGAATCAACATAGTCATCGTCATCTTTAGGTTTATGATAGCACAAATTTGCGCGCCTCCTTCGGGTCCAACATTCTAGATTTGAGAGGATAATACACCATAGACTCTTTTTTCTCGCTAGGACTGTGTAAGGCCTGACTTCAAGATGGTTAGGTTTAGTAATGACTCAGGCCAATGTCTCCCAGCCAGTTGGCTTAGGGCATTAGGTTTTAAGAGACCGCTTCGGGCCTGAGCATCAGCCCAAGTTAATCCTATAAAGTCAAGCAGCCCCTTTCTTTCATTTTGTTTTCATTTTTTCGCATTTTCATTTTCACACATTTTTTTCAGCATTCTTTTTTTTAGCACTTCTTTATTGTGTCCAGGCTGTATTATACTCTCAACCTATTTCCGGTTCCAATCCCTTGCCATAGCCAAGCAAATGGTCTATCATGATCTATTAAGCTCAACAGATAACTACACATCATCCAATGACTATGACTAAACATATCCCACTATAGATTAGTATTCAACAAATCTCTAGATGGTATTACTTTATGTACTAGTGTGTGTAAGTGAATTTTCTTAGTTCAAGCACTTTGTTCCAAGATGACTGTAATAGAAAGATATGCTCAGTTAAGTGTATCTATCCTCCAGTATACTTACTCACACTTCCAATGTAAATTAATCTCTTAAGAATTGTAACATGCATTATTACGGAATAAACTATCGAAACCTAACAGAAATACTAACAAACAACCTAAAAACTAATCCAAATTTTTATGATTTTTCAATTTTAAATTTTTTTTTATTTTTATATAAGTAATATTCCCTCCCCCAAACCTATTATGAACATTGTCCTCAATGTGAACAAAATATAGCATGACAATGAGCATATAACATAGAAAATCAGATAAAAGAGAGAATACACCTGAATATGTGGGTTGCCTCCCACCAAGCGCTAAGTTTAACGTCTTCAGCAAGACGTGGCCACAATAAATCTGTAATTACCGGATCAAAAACTTGATCAATTAAAATTAAACCCTTGCAAGTGCACAAGGCAAATTGTATTACGGCGAGTATTAAAGGGTTGTCGAACCTCAGGGACGGATTAATATTTTACCAAATTCAAGTGAAATCAAATTTTGTTTTAATTAATCTAGAGAAAGCAATAAAACTTACTACTTTAAAATGGATTTTAACTAATATGGAGAAGTGCCAAGGCTTTGAATCCACCACACAATAAACCAGCTTATCGTCTCTCTCTGTTGAATAAATTCTTAATTGGCTAGTATATTCCTCTCGGACATATACTTGTCAATTCAAAATGTAGTGCTCTCCTCTCGGACGTAACACATAACAAATTAAAATATGGAACTGTGGTCTATCTCTCTCGAGCATAAACCAATGAAATCTTATTTCTTTATAACACCTTAGTCTACTTACGTTCCTCTCGGACACGCAAATATTCCTCGAATTGAAACTCACAAGAATTTACTCTAGCCTCTCTCGAGCACATAGAATAAACCTCAATAAATTAACAGTGATTCTATAATAAGATTCATACACCAATCAAGGTAAAATTAAGATTAAGATGAAAGAAAATGATACAACCAATTTATTCGGGTTTCATCTACGCCTTGGACAAGGATTTAGCCGGCCATCGGACAAGGAGAACGCTGTTGATTCGTTGGAGTCGTTTTACACTATTCACCAAAAAGTACTGTTCAAAATCATTGTAGCAACATTGTTCACGCACAGGTACTATTCATTGTATTCTCCGTTCAACAGTTACTGTAGCAAATGGCGGAACGCTGTAGCAGTTCGCAAATTAGCACCTTTCTTCCTCCTTCTCAGCTCCGGCCGCCTGCTCTCTTCTTCCCTCTCCTCTTCCGGGTGAAACCACGCCGGATTCCAGCAGAAACAGTACCAGAATCCGGTCTGGTTTCTTCTGTTTTTTTCTCTGTTTTTTCGGCCAACTGGTTTCGTTCAAGCTCCGAAATCTCCCTGTTCCAGCTCTCTCTCCTCTCTTCACCCATCTGTTCTTCTTTTATAGACCTCCTTCAAGTGCTTATTGACTCAAATCGAGCCCAAATCCGAGTCCCAATCAAAGATGAAATCAAACTCCTAGTTTGAATAGGAGTCGGCTCTGTTTTTCTATTTTTCCATTGCCGTCAGCGCTGCCGTCCAATCCACCCTTGCCGGTCAAGCTCAGCCCACTCCGGTGCTCCGTCGTGATCCTTGCCGTCGTCGCCCAGGCCACCGTGAACTGGCCCCGCTCAGCCCCTTCGCCGCCGCCGTCTTTTGCTCTGTTTTTTTGTTTTTCCCGCTCGTCGAGTCTCGCCGTTGCCGTCGGTCCAGTCTGCCGTCAAGATCGCCGCCGTCTCGCCGTCTTCTCCGTCGTCGTCGCCAGCCTCGCCGGTGAAACTCAGCCCACCGGCGCTCGAGCAGAGCTCGAGCGCCTCTGTTCTGGACGAAAGCTCGGGCCGGGTTTTCCTTTTTTTTTCTCTTTTTTTAACCGAACCGGACCGGACTCTGAACCGGTCATATTTCTTTTTTTATTTTTTTCTTTATTAAACAAAAACCCGTTGTATCGATCTCATCCATCCAATCTTATCTTGACAGTTCTTCTCTTTAATCGTGTCTCTTTCGCGTGCGATATTTCAAATGATCATAATTTTTTGCTCAGAACTCCAAATTGTGAACAGTCAGTGGCGTTGGAAAGCTGACTTCGTGTACTTTAACATGACACTTATATCAGTCCCATCAGAGATATGCAATCGAAGCTATTAATATTCAATCATTAGAGTCGCGTTTTACCGCATTTCTGCGTTTTACTCTTGTTTCCTAAAAAAACCAAAAATTATATTAAAGTAGCAATATTTTTAATCTAATATTAGCAGAAACATAAGTTTAGGAGATAATAAAATGCATATTTCATGTATAGATCAATTACCCTTCACAATCGATGCTCAAATCCAACACCACCTTGGAAGTCTTCTCAAATCGATGCTTGATTGCTCTGTCTACTTCATTTAGAGGGAAAGAAAGTTAAGGATTTTTCGAGCTGAACACACTCATAAGTCTCAGCTACTCAAACTGTGTGAACAAGAAATTCAGTCTTACTCTGCCTCTAATGTCCATATTTTAGGTCGATGTAATATTTCCCTTCATTTTAGAGAGATGGAAAATATAATTCTACTATATTTCTAGCTTTTCAAGCATGTAACTCATACTCGGTAATGTATGCTCTCTTGCGCTTTAATAAAATTTACATATCCAAGAAAATACCATTTTTGGAAAGTTCAACTAAATTAATGCAAGCCCGATACTTTGCAACTCTCTGCCTTGCCTTCAATGTCGACATCCACTTTATGAAAAACCCCTTGTCCCCCCTTCCTTGTCATCATCTTAACTATTGACTATTCTTTTGCCCATAAATACGAAATTTGGCTGCTACAAAGATGCATTCAATGCCAGTCTAGAAAAGAACCTTAAGCCTATTCAATCTGAAGCTCAATTAAAAGAATTAAAAAGAAACGATAACAAGATTTGCAAATCAATATAATATATTCCAAATAGAGTTATAGTTAAAAATAAACCAAAATAATATATTCCAAACAGAGTTATAGTTAAAAATAAACCAAATGTTAACTAACCACTTCAGTCGCTTGTTCTCTAGGATGAGGTCAATACTCCGCCCTTTCTGTCTGAGGGCTGATGCAATCTTAGCTGCTGGTCCTTGTAGTTGTGGATCCATAGGGACTATAATATCTTCCACTTGTGGAGTTAAGGAGTTAAGTCCGGCAATAGTCCTTTATCAAGTATCCTTGAGCAACTGCAGCAATCGAGAGCTGCTCATCAAAAGATGACCATAGAACAGCTTCTTCCACAATATTGGCGGTTTATCTATTTTCTTCTAAGCATAACTTGCAATAACGTATACTCCCTCCATTCTATAGTAAATGTCTGGATGAGAAAACAAATATAAACAAATTGTAGTTCATTTGAGTTTTCTAATCCAGACAACAAATATGGGGCGGAGGAAGTACTTGACACCTTTTGGTTTCCCCAGTCGGAGGGATCTTTTTGGAACAAGGACAACACGTCATACATAATCAAGTAGGAGACACTGGCTCAATAAGCTTCACTTTTAAGGCAACAAGAGCGTAAACTTTCTACGCATTATCAGTCTACTAGTCTAGCAGATTGACTGTGAGGACTCTACTCAATCATAATGAACAGTATAGGTGCCAGCTCAAGCGAGGTTCCACACTGAACACGAGAAAGCAAGACACACAAACCTTCACAACACAGACAATACTCACCATGGCCCATTGGCCCCTGCTGTATTAAAAATCTTTTGTAACTTCTATATTTTGCTAACTTGTGTGATCAGTCTAATAGATAAGGATTCTACTTGATCATAATGAAAAGTATAGGTGATAGCTCAAGTGAGGCTCCACACTGTGCACGAGAAAGAAAGACACAAAAACCCATCACTACACAGATTATACGGATCATGGCCCCCTGCTTTATTAAAAAAATAATTGTAACTTCTATATTTTGCTGACTCATGAAATGGTTATGTTGTCATATTTATAATACTCCCTCCGTTCCAAGTGTACATTTCAAGAAGTCATTGCTTTTATTGGACCATGGAGCCCACAAAAAATCACGTGACCTACTCTCCCACGCTCCACTTCTCCTCCCTTCAGTCCTTCTCCCATTAGCTCCGCCCCCGCCTCCCCTCCGTGGGGCCTCCACCCATCACCACGATCCTCAGTGACGGCTTCTGCAATCCTTTCGGAATCCGATTCGTCGGGCCCGCACCCACTACCATAATGCTCAGATCGGCCATCAGGGTAAACCTGTTGGTGGTCAGCGGTAGCGAGAGGAATGGATTTGGAGATGACGGGGCAGATCTCAGAGGTGGTCTACCCGGAAAACCATAGTTTTCAAAACCGGACCGGACCGGCCGGTCCAACCACGGAAAACCGGAACCGGTTCGGTCTGTCCGGTTTTATCTTAAACCGGACCGGTCAAAAGCAATTTTTTTTAAAATTTTTTTTTCTGCTATAGTGGTTTCATGTTAGTCTTATACAATATATATATTTACTATTTCTCACTCTTAAACCGGGTCAATCCGGTTTGACCACGGTTTGACCGGACCGGCCATCAATCCAGGTCGATGGCCGGTCCGGTTTTGAAAACCTTGGTTCGAACTACGGAACGGCCAAAGTAAAGCAAAGATGCGGTTTTGAAGTGCCAAAGTGACCGAGAGCTGAGGTCTGGAGCAGAAAAGATCTAAACCGTTGATGTCCACTTAAGATAATATAGGCACGGAATTAAAGAAAAGACTTGTTCAGATTCAATCCAGCGGATGAAATTCTTACAATGGGTTTTAAGAGAGCAAAAGAAAAAAAAATCCGAACTGGTTCAGCGGTTCGGTTTGAAGAAAGAAAAAAAATAAAAACAACAAAACAGAAGAGCGCTCAAGCTCTCTACTCGAGCACTAAATTGGGAAAAGCCGGCAGCTTGGCGACCATGAGGACGATGGCGACGGCTATAGAAGAGCGCTTATGGCGATCGGCAAGCAACGACCACGGCTATCGGTGACTGGTAAGGCGACGGCTGGGTTCGAGGTAAAGGCTGACGGCGGGAATAGTGACGATCGATGGTTGGGTTCTGGAACAGAAGCAATGGTGAGGCAGTTGACGGCAGCGAGGTTGGAGCGACCATGGGTTTACGACGGCGATAGAAGACGGTGGCGGTGACGATGGTTCCAGCAAGGAACAGGGCACGATGAGAGGAACAGAAGAAGGAAAGTCTCGATTTGGAAATTCACATTCAACAAAGTTGATTTGGGAAAAGAGGAATTGCAGCTCCATTTCAAATTGGTAAGTGTTCCTATTTCCTTTCGAATTGAGATTCAAAGAAGGGCGGATTTTGGCTCAAAGGGGAAAGTTACAACTTTTGGGTGCTTCGGTTCTATTCGAGAGGATACAAAAATGGTATTTTTACCACAAAATTAGACGGGATTTGAATCAATTAGAAGGGGAAATTAACTGATTTAGAAGGCACATGCGAAGGAAGGATTTTTTTGACAAGATTGAGGCTTCTGATTTGAGGAAAGAAAAGGATTGTTCTTGCATCTATATAAACAGAGCACCGCAGAAGAAGGGGGGGTCGACCAGGCCGACAGACGACCAGAGCAGTTCTTGTTTTTCACTTTGTTTTATGGATTTTGTTTTATTTAGTTTCTGAAAATTCAGTTCTTTTTAATTTCTTCTGTTTCCTTTTCATTCGAGTTGATTGTGTTGCTTCGAAAGAGTAACGAACTATTGCTCGAGACAGAAGACCGAGAGCAGGTTTCATTTTTTCAATTTTTTTTAGTTTTTTTAATTGCAGTTTAAGGAGTTTTATTTTTTCACTTGTGTAATCTATTTTCAATTGTAATTCTAGAGATTCAAGTGCAAAGAGTGACACTCTGTAGCTGATTCAAAGGAAGATCAAAGTTGATATTTTTATTTATTTTTTCAAGTCAAGTAAGTTAATTTTTTTTCTAATGGGTTTAATTATGAATTTTGCATATATTTTAGTTAACATGTTTGGTTAAATCAGTTGTTAAGGCTAAGATAAAGCTCTAGTGATTGTAGAGAATGTCTGATTTGTGAAAGTTGATATTTTTTCTGAAAATTATGCGATAATGTTTATGCGTCTCTGTTTTAATTGCTTAGTTAATTACAGATATAATATCAATCAGGTTTTTTCTATGATTTTGGATTAATATTGCAATGCATATTTGATTCAATTGTTAAATAATAAATTAGATACTACGTGTGATTCTCTTCTAATATGAAGCATCTAGTGATTTGAACTGGGATGTTTTTTTTATGAATATTTGTACGTTAAAATAAGATCTCCTGTAACAATGTGAATAAGATTTAAGATTATTACGAGTATTTGCAGAATAATAAATGAATAAAAGTTTAGGGTTCTCTATAATTTATTGCATGTCGATTCTAAAGCTTTAGTACTTGTTAATTTGATAAAGTTTAAATTTTTATCTCGTTATTTAATTTAATTAATCATTTGTTAGTTAATCAATTTCTGAAATTTCATAATTAAGTCAAGGGTTTAGTTAGGGTTCGAATAGATTTCTGACATACAAGTCCCTGTGGGTTTGACCTCGTAAAATTGTGCAACTGTACTCCAAATACAATTCGTACACTTGCGTGTAAAATTAAGAGATTAATTAAAACAACAACACGGAGCAAAAGTGAACTCTCTGCATCTATTTTAATGAGTCTCTTCGTGCAAATTTATCTTATATTGATGGGAAGTCATTTTGAAAGCGCAGCAGAGCAGCATGGTTAAGTGTGACTCTTTGGCTAGCATAGTTAGCTGATGGCACTGCCGTCTTTGCTCTTGGCGTGCTCTCCAATATGCAAGGAGACTCCGATGCTGAAAACAAGAATAAGTCGTACCCAAACAATGTCCTCGTGGGTTTTTGGGCACCATTCCTTCTGTTACATCTTGAAGGGCAGGACAGTGTCACTGCATACTCTCTTGAGGAGAATGAACTTTGGGGAAGGCATCCTCTTAGCCTTATCTCCCAGATCTTGGTTGCTATATATGCTTTTGTGAGATCTCTGTCAAGTAGTGCTCTCTTGGCTCCGACTTGTTTGTTGTTCCTTGCAGGAATCATCAACTATGGGGAAAGAACATGGGCACTGAGTTATGCAAGCTGGGAGCGGAGCAATTCCGAGACACCATGCTTCCACGGCCAAATCTAAGCCGCAACTATTGCAGCACTTGGAAAACTACGATGCCTATATGAATGCTGATATATCTGCAAAAATTGACATTGAAAATGTTGATACAGGGACAGAGTTGCCATTGGATTCCACCCAGGAGGATATCAGTGATGAGAAAATTTTAGAGGAAGCCTACCGCTTCTTCCAGACTTTCAATCGTCTAATTGTTGATCTTATGCTAACCTTCGATGAAAGACGACAAAGCCAGACATTTTTCCTGAAGAGAGGCTGAAAAAGCCTTCAAGGTCATTGAGATAGAACTTTGTTTCTTCTACACTGAACTTTACACCAAGGCTGTCATATTACATACAAAAAAAAGATATACCTGTCGCCTTACGTTTGTTTCTATCTTGGTGACTCTTGACTTGTTTCTATTTGCCACCAGCAAACGTGGATATATGGGAGCTGACATTTGCATAACATACATACTGTTAAGTGGAGCTCTCATGATTGTGTTCATAATTATGTTCTTCTCTGATGCAAGTATGGTTCGGCTTCTTCATTTTAGATGGATCAAACTTTGCAAAATTGTTCATGCCATCTTTATTTTTTTCCATCCAATGAATGCTACAATACGGTCCAACACTATGGGACAGTACAACATGATAAATTACTTAGGAAAGCAGACAGACACTAATTCAAGAAAAATCATGCGGCTTATCAAGGTGAAAGGAATGTGGGAAAGGTATTACTATAGAATTTTAAGAAAAAGATAATAAATACGATCGATCGCCCATCCTCTGTTTAATTTCAAGTTAATTTTCAACAATCCCCATCATGACTTGATATTAAATTAGTCTACACACTAAATGCATATGACAACATAAATTAGATATGAAGCAATAGTACTCTAAGTGTAACGACCGTAAATTTTATAGTATTAAAGAGGAATTTCGTTACTCAAGGTATGCATTTATTTAATTTTTGGAAATCATTTAAAAATGATTTTTAAATTCAAGTTTCGTCAGGCCGATCGATCGCTGTAAAATGCGCGAATTTTGAATTGATCTCAATTGGAGATTCTTTGTGATGGAATTACATAATTTGTGGGAGTCGTGGCCTGCTGGATTGGCCTCAATCAATTAGATAAATCTTGGAAGGTAAATTCAAATTTGAATCTTAATTGACAATCTATTTAATTTGGATTTATAGTTTTGGCTAATTGAGATTAATTAAGGGGTTTGATTAGCACTTAATGAAGATGCTATAGCATATTCCATTCAATCAAAAAGGGCGCCAAATGGTTAATGGAGCAAATCGTGGGATGGATTATGGGAAAGGAAGTTACAATGGCTTAATGGGATATTTATCTCATTAACTAACTCCCTAATTGATGGGATTGTAACCAATTTGGTAAGGGCCAATCAGCTTTTGGGGAAGGTCTTACCAAAGATTGTCATTTCAAATTTTGATCGATGTGTCACTTGGATTGGACGCCCAATTGGAGGTGAAAACTGCCATAAGCAGTTTTGGGGATCATGGAGAAGATCTCAATCTTAACTACTAGGTGATTCAAACAAACTGAAGAAGCTGAAAATGGGGGAGCACGTTGGAAGGCAAGATCTTCTTCTTGCTGGACTTCTTTTTGATCGTCGGATGGGAAAAGAATGGACGGCTGAGATGGCATGGGCCGAGAGGGGGATCATCTATTTAAATGGATTCGTGAAGGGATCGGCTCTCCTTTAGCCATCGACCTTCATTTTGGTGTGTCTCCTTCGTCCTTCTAAATTCTTCTAAATCAGTAATTCCGACTAAGCTCTTAGTCGGAATCATAGTATGCTCACGAGCCATCGCTAGATCTTGCGAGATCTCCGATATTGATGAACCTATGTAGTTCAGCCGATGACGGCAAACGCGTGCGCATTAGATTGTATGACATTATGGAAGCTCTGCAATCTCCGCCCATTGTGCCCATAAGCACTGATGGGGCCAGCATCCCTAAACGCGTGGCCGGGTTCCTCTGTAGAACCTCTAGGATGATCTGGTAATTGATGTCCATAGAGGAAATGGACAAACCTGAGAGCAGAAATTGATACCTCCGGCACTTTGGATGTCCGGAGTAGATGTTATTACCTTACCTCCATTACTCTACGTTAGTTTGAAGTCTTTGATTTATCCTTCCTGTACTATCATGTGTCTTGAAGGACAGTTGTTTCCAGGTAAGCAATCTCGGTAATTGCTGAACCTGAGTTTGTTGACCTATGCTGGAATCTTATCTTATTCTATTATTCCATTGTGGGTTTTCTGTATCCTACTGGGTATTTTTTATGGAATACTCATGCATCCTCTGATGCAGGAATTAAGAAGGAATAGAAGTGATAGCGATCAGCGACGTGGATGGATACTGGAGTCTGAAGACTTATTTCTTTAATTATGTTATTATTATATTTTGTTGATTGAACTCGCGGCCTACGCGCCGTTTTATTTTAAGTTCTGTTGAGACAAATTCCGTTAATGTAATAATTAATTAGCTTCCTTTTCAGTTATCTATATTTTTGTAAGTGAATATTGTTTAAGTCATATTGATCCTGTAAGTCCCATGATATTTAAATGGTACAATAGAAATCTTGAGTATTCGGTCAGTCCCAGGTTTCCTACCCTATGACGTCATTGGTTTGTCGCTTTCGCGTAAATCGGGTCTTGGAAATTTGGGGCGTGACACTAAGTTTTTGGCGATAGTTACTTTGCGGGTTTGAACCTACACCTAGTTTGGTAAGCCACCACTCTCACAAGTTTGAAATGAACAATGTCTTGAACTTGAACATTAAAGTAAGAGTTTTGACAAACCTAATAATTAGAGTAACTCCCTTTTCGAGATCATTCGGGGTAGCGTTTTATGGTCATGCGCCTTATATCTTTTCATGAGTTGCACATTAGAGAACAAGCTCACGTTCTCCTTAACTGCGACCTCAGTAACACTCATATAGGTGACAGTCTCCAAGGGTAATTTGCATAGCAATACCCTGCAATACATGCCTTGACGTCATTAAGACTTTCATCAACCTATTTAATATTCAGTAGAGCACTCTCATCATAACACGGGAATGGGCATACAATTTATGAAGTAGTGATCTCCAAGTCTTGCAATAGCTTGTTTTTATCCATTGAATCTTCATCGTGGGATATCCACTCAGAGAGATTGGGTTGCAACTAAAGATGATTTAATCATAGGCTTTCAGCCCCATTCCCCTAGATGAGTTTAGGACTTGTCATGTCGACAATCCTTTAGTAAATGAATCAACAAAATTATCCGCTGATCATATGAAACTTAAGGTAATGACTCCAAAGGTTGTCAACTTGCGCAAGATTTTATACCTTAGTTCAATATGTCTGAAGGACCTCTTATTATGATTCTTGCTCTTAACCTTATCAAGTGCTGATTGGCTATCACAGTGAGTTAAAATTCCAGGAATTGACTTTTTCATCTATGGTATATCTATTAAAATATCCCTAAGTCATTCTGTCATTCCTCCAATTTTGGCAAGAGCTACTAACTCAACATCAATAGTAGATCTTGTTATCAAAGTTTGCTTGGAAGATTTCCATGCAACTGCCCCACCACCTAGTGTAAACACATAACCACTAGTGGCCTTAGTTTCACTAGAATCTAAGACCCAATTTGCATCACTATTTCCTTCTAATACAGTAGGGAACCTAGAATAATGTAAACTGTAGTTTACACTTCCCTTCAGATATCTAAACACTCTCTCAATGGCAGTCCAATGAGATTCATTTATGCTCTTAGTGTATCTACTTAGTCTTCCCACATCATAGGATATATTCGGTTTATTGCAGTTAGCCAGATAACTCAAACTTCCTATCAACTGCGAATATCTAAGTTATGACACACTCTCCCCACAATGTTTCTTTAGTCTTACACTGGAATCATACGGCGTATTGATAGGTTTTCTATTGAAGTATCCATACTTCTTTAGAATCTTCTCCACATGGTGTGATTGACACAATTATTCCTTTAGAAGTTCTATCAATCTTCAAACCCAGTATGACCTTGGTAAGACCTAAGTCTTTCACATCAAAATTCTCGTTAAGGAAACCCTTAACTTTATTGATATCATCCACATTATTTCCAAAGATTAAAATATCATCAACACAGGCACAAGATAACAAAAGAATTATTAAAAGATTTCCAATACATACACTTATCAGAAGTACACATGACAAAGTTATTTGAAAGAAGAGCACTATCAAACTTTTGATGCTATTGTTCAGAAGCTTGTTTTTACCCATAGAGAGATCTCACTAACTTACATACTTTTCTTTTTTAACCAGGAACTACAAAACCTTCAAGCTGCTCCATATATATTTTCTTCTCTAATTCACCATTTAAAAATGCTGTTTTGACATCTATTTGATGGATCTCGAGGTTATAATGAGCTGTCAATGCAATAAGCACTCGAATTGTAGTTATCATGTCACAGGAGAATACATGTCAAAGAAATCTTGACCTTCCTTTTTACTGTAACCTTTAGTCACTATTCTAGCTTTGTACTTTTCAATGGAACTATATGGATAATATTTTCTTTTAAATATCCACTTGTACCTAAGTGGTTTAAACCCTGGAGGTTGATCCGTTAGAACCCGTGTCTCATGTGCAAGTATTTAATCCATCTCACTCTGTATCGTCTCCTTCCATAAAAGAGCTTCACTAGACAACATAGCCCCATTAAAGGTCAATGGATCCTCATTCCCCACCATAAAAGTATAAAAGTCATCCTCATAGTTCTTCTCTATTCTGGTTCTCTTAGATCTCCTAACCTCCATATTGGTACCCGAATCTTCAATTCTGGGAATAGAAGATGATGTATTATCTTCTTTATACACAACAATTTTCATCGGACTCCTTAATAGTATTAGGTGCATAATCCTGCCGATCATAACCAATTACTAAAAACTGATATGCTCTATTGTTTTGTGCATAACCAATAAATATTGCATCATAAGTTTTCGAACCTAGCTTATCTATTACGTTTGGGATTTTCACTTTCGCAAGACATCTCCAAACTTTAATGAACTTTAAGCTCGATTTTCTTCTTTCATTAATTTATAAAGGGTTATATTTTATCCTTTACGAGGCACACGATCTAAGATTACACACTCAAAAAGAATCGATTTTCCCCATAAATACTTTGGTAAATCCGAAGAGGAAAACATAGAATTTATCATGTTTATAAAAGTTTTATTCTTCTTTCTACCACATTATTAGACAGAGGAGAGTAAGGTGTTGTGGTTTCATGTATTATTCCTTGATCTTCACAAAACTTACAAAATTCAAAGGAACAATATTTCGCACATCGATCAGATCTAAGTCTTTTGATCTGTCTCTCAGTTTGATTCTCAACCTCCATCTTATAAATCTTAAACTTCTCAAAAACATCATATTTAGATTTTACCAAGTACACATGACAAAATTTAGAATCGTCATCAATAAACGTGATGAAATATCTCATACCAACCCTAGTTATTAATCCATTAAATT
This sequence comes from Houttuynia cordata, assembly GCA_039654745.1. Taxonomy (NCBI): domain Eukaryota; kingdom Viridiplantae; phylum Streptophyta; class Magnoliopsida; order Piperales; family Saururaceae; genus Houttuynia; species Houttuynia cordata. Next base: position 13,029,653 of record CM077505.1, read on the forward strand.
CACAAATATCATAAGAATTAAGTCAAGCAAACATGTAGACTGATCAATAGATCTATAAGGTTTCCTAGGTTGTTTAGCTTGAATACATATTTTACATTTATTAAGAGAATCATCATGCAATTTTGGAATCAACTCAAGATTCATCATTCTCTTAATAGTTTGTGAATTCACATGTCCTAGCCTCATATCCACATATCAACAGTATCAACATGGCAAACCACATAGTCATTGACATGAAATAAAGAGTTATTACAAGAAACTAAATTAAGTTTAAAAGGCCATCACACACATAGTCTTTACCAATAAAAGTACCATGTCTAGTTATTAAAAATTTATTCAATTCAAAAACTAGTTTATAGCCCCTTCGACTAAGAAGTACTCCACTAACAAGGTTCTTCCTCACACTAGGCACGAGCAACACATTATGAAGAGTTAGCGTGTTCCCCGATGTAAACCGGATATCCACAGTTCCAACTCCATACACTCTAGCTTCAAAGGAGTTCCCCATCGTCACAGTCTGTTCCTTTACTTCCTGATAGAAAAAAAACATCAACACCGATGTCAACGGTAACCCTTGTATCAACCCACAAATCGGTACATGCCAAGTTAATTTCAGATTTATTTAATACTAATCTATCATCTGAAATATTAGCCTAAGCAGAAGATGCTGCCCCACCATGGCTATGGTCCTGACCCTTCTTCTTTTTACACTTGTTTGCAAAATGTTCATGCTTCCCACAGACCTAACAAACCTTTGACTTCTTATCCTTTTGGAAATTAGAACCAGGTTTGAGAGACCGATTCTTGAGTTTTTTGTTATTCTTCTTAGAGCCATGAAACTTAGGTTTCTCTTCCACAACATTAGCTTGAGCACTATCATTGGCCCCATAAGAAGAACCTTGCAAGATTTTCATATTGTCCCTGTGTTTCTCTTCAATTTGGTTAACCACCATTAAATCATCAATGGACATAGCATCCCATTTGTGCTTCAAATTGATTTGGAAATCTTGCCATGAGGGTGGTAATTTGTCGATAAGCACTAGAACTTAGAGCCTCTCGTTAACAGGAATGCCTTTCCTAATGATCTTAACAACCAAAGGTGGGAATGCCTTTCCTAATAAGCTCGACTTCCTGGTCTTTAACAAACTTGTTATCAACCATCTTATAGTCAAAATACTCGCCTATGACGTACTTCTCTTCCCCTTCATGCTCGTTCCTAAATTTTTTTTCAAGGGTATCCCATAATTCCTTAGCAGATTTAGTGTTTACATGCAAATCATACAACTCATTGCTCAAAACACGAAGAATTTGTCCATGGCACAATTCATCATCTTATTTGAATTTATCACTATTATGAGATTTAGCAATTCCAACTTCACAAGAACTAGCAGTTTTATCAGATTCAGATGAAACATGTTTATCTGCAACAGCATCGGAAATCACATAGAATATATTCAATTATGTCAACGAGAATTTCATCTTTGTTTGCCATCTCATGAAATTCTTTCCATCAAACTTCTCTGGTTTAAGAGATTTTGTCAACACCCATAATTGCAGTAGTATTCAATCAACAAAATCAATATATTATATGTTTCAAGATTGTTGGGATTGTCTATAAAATAAGAGGGCAAAATACTACCAACCGGTTTGACGAAACTCCACAATAATACCAGAATTAATCAGAGAAGATTCGGTTCGAGGTGCGCTACATGCTGTTGAAAGTGCTCTTTAGGTCCTAGAGGGGGAGGTGAATAGGACAACCACTTAAAAGTCTCTCACTCTATTATACTAACAGATAATATTAATTTAAATAATCATTCAATGCAACATTCTCTTATTAGCAAGTAATTGAAAGCACATGAGTGAGAGAGACTTGGTGTAGAATGTGTGTGTAACAATATGCAAAACGAGCAAACACAAGCAATCACACAAAGATTTATAGTAGTTCGCCGCCAAGCAACTTACTTTGACGGGTACGTCTACTCTCAGAGCACCTAATCCAAGGAACCTCCGACATCCACTAAGTGAGGGTTTTTAGTTCACCCACAACTTCTTACAAAGGTTTTCTTGGTTCACCTCTAACCAGAGATTTTCATGGTTAATCTCAAACTAAGGGTTTTACTCAAACGCTTACCTCAAACCAAGGACTCAATGGGATGTCCCGACCAAGGGTTTTACGCAGAGGCTAACCCCAAACCACCGGATTTTATGGTTTATCTTGAACCAATTGTTTTACGCAAAGGTTAACCCCAAACCACTCTCAGTGAGTGTACTCCCACTCACTACGGGTTATAAGAACCCGTCTCTCTCACACGTGTCTAAACCCTACGGTTTACTACACTCAACCAAGCATAGAGAGAGGATAAGAGTATTACTCTAATTAAGAGGATAAGTTAGAGTACATACTCTTGTCGGGAGGATGTTAGATATCCTACCCGGTTTGCTCAACTAGTATTGAGCTAAATGGCCTTTCATGGTCCACCCTTGGATTCAACTAATAATGCTCCAAACTTGTAGAGGCTTTTTGGACAAGGGATTGGTTTCTCTAAGAATTTTCTATGGGATTAAGTAAAACCATGGCCAAAGATTCTTTGAACTACTCTCAAGGGTTAATGGTATGAACCCATCTAATCACTAATGAGGGACCGGAGAGTAGATCAAAGTAACCAAGACCTTTGAGAGGATTTGGAAGTATTTGGTTCAAAGGTCAAGAGGGGGCTTTGGTTTCTAAAGGGGTGATTCTATATGCTCAAAGAAACCATGATCCAAGATGACTTGAATTTCTTCTTAAGATCTTATAGCAAGATCTTGAACCCCTTTTAAAGAAAGGAAATGAAGAATAATCAAGAGCATCAAGTGTCACGCCCCGAAATCCCATACCTCGATCGGAGTGCGGAAGCCAATCAATGATATACATTTGGAGGTAGAGAATCTCGGGCGCGAGACCGAACAGTCGATTTCACCACCAATTACGATCATCTCAAAAGGATGTGTAATCGGTCATGCCCATAATCAGTGCAATACACATACGAACATTAATGAATACTATGGAATGGAAATTTACTTAATAATACTGATAATAATCCATTTAAGAAAGTCAAATCAAATAAACCTATAAATCTATGGCACACAATTGCCATTAAATGTCATAAGCATCAAATAAGCAAAGCAAATAATATAAACTCTAAGTCTTCACGGCTCCTGCGACCGCTTCACTACTGCAACTTCTTGATCTCAATTTCCATTTGCGCCTGCATCAGAGGATGCATGAGTATTTCATAGAAACACTCAGTAGGATGTAAAAACCCACTGAATTAGGACAAACAATATGAATAGGATAAGAATAACAAAGGTTTATGAAGATGCCGCAACATCGAGACTAAACCAAGGATTTATACACCTGAAAGGTTAGTCGATAATAATTCCAACCCGCAAGTAGGGAAAACAACAATAAGGCTCCTACTACACATATGAGTAAGGAGGGAATGATAATCATATTAAAAAGCTCCAGACATTAAAAGTGAAAGGAGTACAATTTCTGCTCGCTGAACCGATCACCCGCAAGTGACTATACCAGAACCACCCTAGGGGTCCTCTTTTTGGAACCCTGCCATGCGTCTAGGATGCTGGCCCCACCAGTGCTTACGGGCACGATGGGCGGAGACTGATGACCTTCCGTAATGTCAACAATCTAACGTACGTATGTTGCCTCTTTTGGGCAGTGTGGAACCGCAGTACCACGAATATTAGTGACCCCGCAAGATCAAGCAATGGCATAATGTGAGCATACTATGAATCCACTTCCGGAGAAGTCCCGCAAGACCTCTAGTGGAGGAATCAATCAAATAATCATGATGAATAATAATTCAAAGAAATAGAGGCCGCAACGCTCTAACCACATAAGGTATCAATCACCGGAACAGACTCACATACGGAGTATAAGTGGGAATGTCACACAAAGAGAATAACACAATCCATACATGCATTCATGCTCAGCCCTAGATGGAAATTCATATAGGTCTTATTGAAATATATAAATCAGAGACAAGGTATTAATGAGTCCTAGATGATTTGGATTCCAAATGGAACCTCAAACCGACACAAGCGCTTTATCTTCAAATACACGCTTACGATTTTCTTAACAAAGGTATTACCCCATTTAGCATATTAACCATAACCCAACCTTACTGTGATAATCATAAGGATATAGTCTAGTATTAGTTACTAGCACGTCATACCATCTTCACATCTTATTAAGTGGTTTTACTTAAGTACATAGTATTTTCACTTAGATTCTGCTCACTGTCTTATGCACAACAGTCCCCTTCCGGCGACTCCCAGACACTGTACAGTTAAGGTTATCTTCTGAAATTTTTACTGAGAGTACCCTTGTGGGTCTAGTTTCTAACCCCACCGGTTTTATATTTTTCTGATATCATATAAATTAGTTATGAATTATTTACTGTCGACTGTCCGCGCAGAAACAGTTCTGGCCGAAAGTGAAACACATGATTAAACTTTAATATTCTTATTCCGAACCACTTATAGATGATAATATACTCATGATAGATGATAGTACTCCCCTCCTAGATCAATTACAGATCCTGGAATTAACTAGAATTACCAAAAGATTCCCTTTTTATCATGTTTCTCCCCATATAACACAATCTTAGACCATAATATCTTTCAATTAAGTCAATTTAAGCAAAACGATCATTAAGACATAAGACTCAATCATTAGACATCATAATCAAAGCAATATCAGAACTTTTATCTTCTGTAAAATTAATAAAGCATCCAACTTTGATCTGATTTACTATCTAGACATGAAGCATGAAGGCATATATGCATGTATCGCAATACACATGGAAAACAAGACATAAATCATTAATCCCGCAAGATTCAAAGCAATACTCCAAGGAAATCAGTAAGAACACTCATCATATAATGTGAGAAAAGAATAAGAAGAGAGGGAAAAACCATCCTACTCTTTATCACCAAAAGACGTCGCCTTTCTACGCGATGTTCGTCTCCTCCGCTTCCTTCAAAGCTTCCCGATCCAAGCTCTTGAGCAATTCCCACTAGAAGAGGTCTTCTAAGAGAGGGATGAACGTGGGAAGGAGAGGAGAAAGCCTCTGGACGTTCTAGGGTTTAGTTTTCAAAAGCACAAGCCTAGACTCTATGGGTTTATATAGAGTTTTTAGAAGATCTTTGCCCAATCAATTCTACCATATCTTGGGCACTTTTCACCAATGGGAGAGTCCCTAAATCACCCTAGGAACGTGCAATACAAGTTTAGTTAGGATATGACATCTTTCCCAATCAAATCCGCCTCAAAATTAGGTTAGAATTCGCCAAACCGCAACTGGCGATCGATCGTGCAATACGGCGATCGATCGTCCTGCGCTGTTTACAAACTGCGCGATGGCGCCGATCGTAGCCGATGGAAGCCGATCGATCGTGTTCAAAATGCCGATCGATCGTTGTATTGCGATCGATCGCATCTACGGGTATATTTATTGAATTTCACATATCTTTTTACTCCGAACTCCAAATCGCACATAATAGGTGGCGTTGGAAAGCTCTTCTCACCAGCTTTAATTTTCACGAGGCACAATTTGACCAAATCAAACATTAAGAGGGTCAAATTTGGGTTTTAAAATACTTACGAATTTTTCGGGTGTTACATCAAGGCTCTAGAGGAGTTGAATATCTTCTTAAGATCTCATAACAAGATCTTGAACCCCTTTCAAAGAAAGGAGAGGAAGAATAATTAAGAACCCTCAAGGCTCTAGATGATTTGCAAAGAATAAGGTCAAGAGGTTTTGGGGAGATGGCTTGCCCATCTTTTCCTCTCCAAGAGATGGGTATTTATAGAGAAAGAGGAAGCTGTGTATCAACCCATCCTTGGGTGGATTCCTCATATTCACCCATCCAATCCACCCACCTATGGGTGGATACACCTCATATCCACCCACCCATTAATGGTTCTCTTATGTGGGTTGGGTCCTATTTATGGGTGGTTCCTTTAGCCCATGATCCCATTTCACAAATGGGTTTTTTCTAAGTGTCTTTTCCTAAGGATCTTAGGTGGGCTTTGGAAGAAGCTTTAGATCACTTTGGTTAGTGGGTTTTTCTTGAAATATTTTAAACCCAATAAATTTGATCCAAAAGCTATGGGCTTATGGGACAACTATGGATGATCTAAAGGTTGTGAGTTGATCCTCTAGAAAATATATACTCCTCTAGTATGTCTTCTTGTTGGGCCTTCAATAGATTGCTTTTAAGTAGTGTCTTGGCCATGGGCTTTTTTAATCTTCATTTTCCTTGAGATTTTTGAGCTTCACCTTAAAGTGCCTTCCTCACCTTGGTGGCTTCATCTTGTGGTGGTTTCCTCTTCAAGATCCACTTTGTGTTGGCTTCATCTTGAGATCGTCTCCTCTCAATCTCTTCATATAGCCCAATTTGTACAAGTACCCCAATTTATACATATGCCCCATTTTTCCTCTCACATACCCATATATTTTTGTACATTAAATTGACATATATTAAGAGACAAAATCACACTCCTAAATTTTGCCTAACAGCTGTCCTTGAAACAGATACACCGCCCTCCGTGCACAGGCTATCACAGACGTTCCATTCCACGCTGTCAGTTTAAAGGTGCACTTCAAATCAAACTGATTGTAACTCGATCAAGGGAGATGTTATTGCTCAATGATAGACCAAGAATTCTAGAGAGAGAGAGAGAAGAAGAGTTTTGACTGTGTTCTGTAACCCTATTCTGAGTTTTTTCGGTCTCAATATATAGGAGAATTCTATTGGGGTGTTTCAAAAGAAAATGTTGCATCTTTTGAAGCCAAAACGGCAGTTTTTGCCCGATAATTATCGGTGCAATTGATCGCTTTTAGAGGCAATCAATCATGCCTCGTTTTAAGAAAAATACAGTAGATACGATCGATCATGTAGCCAATCGATCGAGGCTCACTTTAGTGATCGATTGCATCATCAAGGCGATCGACCACCCCATCCTCTGATTAATTTAAAATCAATTTTCAACACCTACAAGCATTTCTGATGATCAGAAGATGAGCAAATGCATATCTAATTATATGTTATACCTGCTAGTTCAACTTCCTGAGTTAACTGCAGGAATCGGAGATCCGATCTGAAGACACATGTGTCGAAATCAAGTAGTAGATTTGGGATTCTGGAAGCAGAAAGGAGGAAGCTCAAGTTGCTGAAATGTTGTTGAATAGCCACACCAAGTTAAATCCAGCAGTGGTTAGAGGAGATGGAAACAATTCTGTTCTGTTCAATGGAGTGAAGCTTGCTAGTGAGTTTTGCCAGATTGGAGAGGCGAAAGAGAGATGGAAGATCATCAGCGTTTTGTGGCTGGAGATTCTTTCTTATGCTGCTAGTCACTGTCGAGGGTATGTTCATTCGCAACGTCTTAGTTTTGGTGGAGAACTCCTAACATATGTCTGGCTACTCATGGCACATCTAGGTATAGCAGAGCAGTACAGGATTGAAGCATCTTTTTCAAAAGCCAAGCTGCTTGTTGAGATATGAGGATTTAAAACTGCAATGCGTCAAACTACATTTATTATTGTCCATCAATTTTTAGAGTATTTACTATGTAAGCTTACAGTACACACCCATACCACATTAATTGTCTGGATTCCATATCCAAAATGTACTAAATCAGTTCACATTATTATATATAGAGGGATTTGGAGATCAGGCAGAGTGTAGACAAATAAATTCAAATCCTTCTACTAGATTGGCAATTTTGAATTAGTAGATTGTATGATAACATAAATTATGACTCCGTACTTCCTGATTGACAAACTTTTTATACCGGATTGGTAAGTTTCTTACTCACTAAAATGCCCTATTAACCATTTTTTATGCTTAAACTGATTCTTAATTGATCAAATCCAGCACCGAAGCTAGAGCAATCGATGCTCAAATCCAGCACCACCTTGGAAGTCTTCTCAAATCAATGCTTGATTGCTCTGTCTACTTCATTTAGAGGGAAAGAAAGTTAAGGATTTTTCGAGCTGAACACAGTCATAAGTCTCAGCTACTCAAACTGTGTGAGCAAGAAATTCAGTCTTACTCTGCCTCTAATGTCCATATTTTAGGTCGATGCAATATTTCCCTTCAATTTAGAGAGATGGAAAATATAATTCTATTATATTTCGCTTTTCAAGCATGTAACTCTTACTCGGTAATGTATGCTTTCTTGCGCTTTAATGAAATTTACTTATCCAAGAAAATACCATTTTTGGAAAGTTCAACTTAATTAATGCAAGCCCGATACTTTTGCAACTCTCTGCCTTGCCTTCAATGTCGACATCCACTTTATGAAAAACCCCTTGTCCCCCCTTCCTTGTCATCATCTTAACTATTGACTACTCGTTTGCCCATAAATACGAAATTTGGCATGAAGAGCAGCATGGCGATGGGCAACATGGTCCCTTCCCGGATGAATTCGGCTTACGCAAGCAGAAGTGAATCAATGAAAGTCTTTTTGAGTGCTAATTGGCATGAGAGGGAGTTATAAAGACAAAATGATACTCTCTCTATTCAAATAGAACTTGTCCGCATTAGAAAAAATAAATAGATCCATCGTTACCTGGCTGAGTTTCCTCTCAGGACAATAAAAAATCTAGAAGAGGTTGAGGTTGAGAGGCCTTCATAAATCCCACATCTCAATAAAATTGACCCGTGGCCGTCTCCATTAAAAATGACTACACGGAGTATGAAAAATAGGGGCCTAGGGACTTTGGACAAAACTGGGGAAGTGACCATGAGGGCTAGAATAAAAAATGTAATAATGACAGAAAACATTTAATCTGCCCGACCGCATACATCTGAACTTGCCGCAAGCCAGCATTCCTGCGACTGACCACGCCTCGTCCGCCCACATCCTCCACGACCTCCAAGACATCAACTTTGCCCTACCGTAGCATCTGCGACAGCATGGTGGATGCCAAGAATTTGAATGTAGAGGGTGAAAGAAAGAAGTCATTGCCACTGGAAAGCACACATGTCACACTTATCCTGATATTCCACATGCTGCAACGCTTGGAGTTGGGTTTTGGTAGATTGGGTCAAAAGGGCATCTTCCTGGATGGGAATGTTCATCATGCTTATCTTCGGCAATGTAAAACTTTAATTCATCTCAGGGGTCTTAGAATCCAATAGATATTAAATTTTACCTATTTTCAAACCATGATTTTGTCTTAAAGCATTGACCAGACACCAAAAACAAACTGTTAAATGCAAACTTTTCTGAGAACATAAATTCCTTAATGCAAGCTGCCCTAGTCTACAGAAGTGTTTCTTCCCCTAAGCGTGAGCTTTTTTATAATTAAGATATTGTATAAGCATAGCCCAAATAAAGGCAAACAATGACACAACAATACGAAGATAGAGAAACGCCACCTCCTAGGAGGAGATCAAACTAACAATAAAATAAAATAAAATAATCTTCCGCTTCTTGTTCTTCCTTTTCTTAGTGATTTGGAGCTCTTTTTATTAATTTTGGAATGCAGATTATAGCTCATGCAGTGCAGGAGTCAATATTTTCATCATTCTATTCTAATTCTTGTCTAGCATAAGGACCGGTTGGATTGACAGGTTGGACCTAGACAGTTCCACAACCAAGTTGATCCCATCCATGCCCATAGAAGCTCTGCTTTGGATCTCAAGTTTCGCAAGTAAATGGGCTGATTGCCATGTGCGGCCTTGGTGTATAGTGTGAAGTAACCAAGTATTTTTAATATTTAACTCAACTCAACATATAGGAGCACTTTTAATCTGAGCCCTAGAATGTGAATCAATGTAAGAGGGGTAGCTTGGAGTAGTAGAAGCAAGTTCTATATAATCTGGTGTCCCCATAGGATGACTCTCATCGTCTATTGCCAAACGGGAAGGATTTGGAACAGATGGAGAAGTCACAACTTGATGTGGCGCTCGCTGAGAAATCACACGGCGATTTTGTGGCGCACCATGTCGCCTTTGTCTGAAGGCTGTCCAAAGGTCGTAGGACAAGAGCAAAATTTACTGAAGCCAAAACTGAGAAGCAGCGCCTTTTCCTTGGCTCTCTTCAGCCCTCTCATCAGAGTATGATATCATACTCGCCAGGGTGCACATTCCTGGTGCAAGTAGCTATCGCATTACTCAACAAATTATTTTCAGACTAAAAAACAGCACTAAAGCAATTGTACATATATTTGTCTAGTCATATTTCAAAATATATTTTCAAATGTTATTGGATGTGATTGACCAACCTACCAAAGATGTATCCAAACAACCAAATTCTCGAACGCGTATCCTGTTAACCATTATTGTTGACTAATCAAAACCAAATCCTTGATAGAAAATAATATGAGACAATGGCCAGCTGACGTACAAAATGATGAACACAAATAATTAAACTCACACGGAAATCCTATTGCTGTTGACTCACCAAAACCAAATTTTAGGTACAAAATACCGTTGGGCCATGACCAGCCGAGATACAAATGATGAACTCAAATAGTCGAAACCTAGCAGAAAAATCCTATTGACTAATGTCATTGACTTACCGAAGATGAGCACAGTCAAATAGCCGCACACAAATAGTATTCACCGTGGCCAGCCAAGCTACCAAAGATAAATAGATAGGATCACTCGCACACAAAATGCAAACATGGGGCAAGCAAAGGGGTACAAGAGTGTTTTCTCCTTGTATGAGCCTTTGATATGGTCTCCTTTGGGAGATAAGAGAAGTTATTCCTGAGTTTGCAATAATAAATAATTTAGGTATATTAAATACATATTTCAAGAAGAGGGAAGTGCATCGAATAACTTTTAAGAGTGGACGTCACAAGAGCTAAATAAATTTTTTCTTAATTAGAAGTGATAATAGAACTAAATATAAAGATTATAAAGTTATCCCCGGAGAACCTATAGTACTACAACATAGATTAGTTATTTTAGATGTCCACATGAGGGCAGACAAACTAGAGTCTAAGATCAAGTGGTGGAACTTTAAGGGTGAGATGTTCAGCACTTTTGTAGAGAGGTTGAAGGTTGAAAGAAATTCGAACTTAAATGAGGAACCAACAATGATGTAAGGTAACATGGCTAATTGCCTTTAAAAAGTGGGAAAAGAAATATTTAGTGAAGTGAGGAGGAGAAATGATGTCAAGAAAGAAACATGGTGGTGTTATGAGGAAGTTCAAAAGAGACATCAAGGAAAAAAAGTATTTTTTTAAGGAATGGAAAAAATGTAAAAATTAAGAAAATTGAAAAAGATATGTTAAGGTCAATAAAGAAGCTAAAAAAATACTGACAGAAGCTAAATGTAAGGTATTTTATAACTTATATAATAGTCTAGGGATGAAAGAGGGGGAGATGGACATGCATAAGATAGCTAAGTTAATAGATAAGTGAAATATGGACTTAGAACAAGTTAGGTGCATTAAAAGTAAATATCAAAGGGTTTAGTGAAAGACGAGAAAATTTAGGAGAGATGGCATGAATATTTTGAGGATTTATTGAATAAAAATTATAGTAATGGGATGGATATTGAGTCTGGTTCCGTTAAAAAGATCACTTATTTTAGGAGATTTTTCATAGAAGAGGTAGGAGGTACATTAAGGAAGATAAAAAAAGGTAAAAGCTCTAGGACCCGATGGAATTCCTATTGAAGTACGAAAGGCACTGGGAGGTGTTGACTTAACTTGGTTAACTAGTTTGTTTAACAAGATCTAGAAGGATAAGATGATGCTAGAGGAGTGGAGGGGAAGTACTCTTTTACCCTTGTATAAAAATAAATGGAATATCCAAAGTTGTACAAACTATGGAAGTATAAAAATTATGACTCATACTATGAAGTTATGAGAGAGAGTAATAGAATGATGTTTGCAAAAAAGTAACTAAGGTAACAAAAAATTAATTTAGTTTCATGCCGGAGAGACGAAAGCTATTTTTTTATTACGGAAGTTAGCAAAGAAGTATAGGGATAGAAAACAAGTCCTCTATATAACTTTCATAGATTTAAAAAGAGTCTATAACAAAGTGATGAGAGAGCTTATTTAGAGTATTTTGAAGTAGAAATAAGTCATAAGATATTACATAGATATCATAAAGGGGGTTGTGACTAGTGTATGAACAATTTTAAGTCCTTACCCTTTCATTTTAGTTACTGATGAGTTAACTAATCATTTGCAAGATAGTTTACATTATTGTATATTTTTTACAAATGATGTAGTTTTAATTGATAAAAATAAAGTAGGTTTGAATGCAAAACTAAAATTATGGAGGGAGGCTCTAGAATCAACATGTTTCAAAATAAGTAGATTAAGATAAAGTACATGGAATTTAATTTTGAGGAAGGTAAAATCTTAGTTAAAATAGATGGGCAATAATTGCCAGGTGTGACAATTTTCATTACTTATGATCTATTATCCATAAGGAATGGGATATTAATAGTAATGTGGTGCATAGGATAAATGCGGGGTGGGTAAAGTGGAGAGTAGTCTCAAGAGTTTTATATGATAGATGTGTTCCAAAAAGGCTTAAAGGCAAGTTTTATAGAGTAACTATTAGGCCTACAATACTCTATAAATCGGAGTATGGAGCACAAAAAAAAGTCATATAGATAAATTGAAAGTAGCCGAAATGAGAATACTAAGGTGGATGAGTGGGATAAGTAGGAGCAATAGGATTAGAAATTAATATATTCATGAGAGTTTAGGGGTAGCTCATTTAGGGGAGAAGCTGATGGAATATAGGTTGTATTGGTGGGCATATGCAAAACATACTAATAGTTGTCTCTGTGAAAAGATTAGAAGGGATACATATAATTGATGCGGAAAGAGAGAGAATGAGACCTAAAAAAACTTGGATATAGTTGATAAAAAAAGACATATCCTATAAAAGAGTTGGCACAAAACATGCCTGAATAGAGGCGTAAGATCCATATCGCCGACCCAAAATAGTTGAGAAAAGGCACCACTTGATTATGATTATGATTATGATATATATCGATGCGTACGAACAATAACTACATTATGCTTACAAATTACCTTGTGAAAATCAAGTGGAGAGAGAAAGTAGTATTCTTTTTAGTGAAAGAATGACTATCTTTGAAGAGAAGAGATTACTTATGAGGTTAAGAAAGCTAAAAGTAAGGTCTCCTTTGAATGTAGTTGTACGGTAAATATGGTTCTGGATAATATTGATCTAATTAATAGCCATAAGTGACAATGTAAATAATAATAATCTGGATGAGATAATGTATGTGTCCTCGCATGATACAAGTGACGATGGTGAGATTGAATACGATGACATTCACAAAAAATATACTGACCTTTTCCAATAAGGTGAAGAGTTTGATTTAACAATAATGACCTTACTACTAAGAAAACTGACCACTTATAAAAAGAGTATAATACCATCATCCACAAGCAAGTTGAGGAAGCTAAAACCTAAACATGGCCTTGAATTAGAAATTGAGAACGATCTAAAGTAAAGTGTGAACAAAAGTTGGAAATGGCCAAAAAGGATTTAAATTCCTTTGTAATAAGCACCAAGAAACTGCATGTGCTATTGGGTAGCCAAAAACGTAAAAACGATCGTTTTGACATTGGCTGCACTAAAACAACGTCCTCTGAATCTCTAGATAAAGGCAAACTGGTATTATTTCTTCCATCTACTTATTCTTGTTCTTGTTCTCTGGGAATGCATGGTAATTGTTTAGTGAATGTGCTTTTCTTCTTTCCGTACAAGTCCAGGGGCTTGAATGAGAAGGGTTTTTTTTAATGAGAAGGTTTGTTTGACAACTAATTATGTTAGACCATGAAAGTGTGTAGCAAAGAAATCATTGAGCTCTTATTTTTTTGGTAGGTATTCCAGATAAACAACGATATAGCATAAGGACGTGGATCCAAAAAGAACTCTCAAGTAAAGAATGGCCAAAGGACCGTCCTTGAGGTGGTATTGGAACGAAGAATTCCTTGCAAAACTTATAAAAAAAAACGATTAAATCTAGAAGAAGAACAAAGAAAAAAATTGAAGCAGTTGTCAACAATAATGCTAGAAGGAAAAATGGGCATCCTAGAGAGGCATATTCTAAAGGGGAAGAGACATAAGGAGAATGCTGCTAGGAGAATCAACGCTAAAGGACAAAAGAAGAAAGATATTATTTCTGATACAAGAGTAAGAAAGATGTTCAGTTTGAAGGAGAGAAGGCTTCAATGACTACTCAAGGAGAATACCAGAAAAATCCTACAAGGCAAAATGGACATATGCTACAAGTGAATCTTATTTACAAAGCAGGCCGAGACAGTATAGAATAGACAAAATCCAAGGAGTAAAATCAACTTTACTTTTATTTGTAAGTTTAATTAGGAAAAAGGTAATCTCCAGCCCATTGGGGCAAGCCTTTCTTTACGCTTTAATGCTTTGTTGGGACAAGTTTCAGTGTTAGCGCTGGAAACTAACGACAGATTGGAGAGAACATGGTCAGGCAGGTCCAGGGGACACTTCCTATGAATGGTGTTTGATGTAGCACCACGGGAACCACAAGGGAATAAGGTAGGGAGGAGGGAACTTGGAGTAAAAGGGAAGAGGAATAGAGAGAATAAAGAGAGTGGACAAAGAGAAGGAAGAGCTAAGGAAGACCTTACTGCTATTTCATTACTCGAAGTGTTACTTTATTGGAATAAGCTAAATGACCTCTATATAGTGTTTGGCTGACAGCCTTTTCTCACTACAATTCAGCATTCCTAAATGACATGTAGACAGTGTACAACATTCCACCACACTCTGCATATGCCTTGCCCTCAAGGCTTTGATTCCACCACACTCGACATATTCCAGTCAACTCAAACATCAATTTGCTATACAATACTCTGTCACAATGAAATTATGTTCATAAAACTTCATTTCTCAAAATAAGTTACACAAAGATCAATACCATGGATCAAGAACCCACATGCAATCCACGTAACTGGTGGAAGATACAAATTAGATGGGGATAGAAGCACTTGCTTTAAAGCAAAGAATTCTCTACTAAATTTGATTAGAATAGCAAAGAAATATCAGAACAAAATTCAACCCGTCCAGGCGTTAAAATGAATTGAAGGCCCACTAAATGAATCACTGCCCAATCTTCTGTAAATCTATCTATTTGCAACAAAGACCACCTGGGTCCAGATATGAACAATATGCCCTCGGGCTGCATAAGTGTCATTTGCCTCTGCAATCTGCAAGAGACACGATGATTTGCAGCTATTAACCTTCAAGAAGCTTATATCAACACTACCTCCCCCCAGCTCAAGCAAAAAGAAAGGGTCAGAGCAGATAACCATATAAAGGATAGAAAGCCTACCAATTCGATTGCCAGCAATCAAGTACTAGAAGAAAGTCACTCCAGTTCATCAACTTTAACATCTTGTTCTTCCCTGCTGGCCAGATTCTTAACACGAACCATACCTCTTTGCCACTCAGATTCACCAACTAGGTTGAGCCTACTTGCTTTGATCCGCTCTGCATGCTTAAACACCCTAAAACAGGACAGCAAATTATTTTTTTTTTACAATTAAGATGCGTTAAAAAAAACGAAGACAAAGCCACAAAACAGAGACAAGCTTCTAAAGCAGCAGAAAAAATCGAGTCTTTTAAAATTCCTCGCACAAACACATAAAGATCACAACTTTATAAGCGTATAGTATTCACATACATATAAACATGATCATAACAGCAATCAACCAAATGATTAATACTTTGTTTAAAAGATTACCTCTACCTTAGTTTATGTGAGAGATCACTCAATCCAACGACATGGATGAGTTGTGGATGATGGAGAACAAGCCACGCGCCTTCTCTTAATTTAACCCACACAAATCCTCACCTTGGAAGCCAGCATGCTTCCCGAGGTCATCATCCTGAGAGAGGACAAAGGGTTTGGTAGAAATCACAAGGCGCTTGCTCCTTATCTTTTTGTCAAAGAGGAAGGCTGCCAAATTCATTGGGAGAGTGAGAAGGAAAGTTGGAGATATTGCAGGTAATAATGATTTTCAATCATTGGGAATGAGCCCATCGTGACATCATTCGCTTGATAGACTAACATTCCTTCTTTCTCTCTCTTGGTCTTGAAGTCAGTGCCATACACACAAATCAATAACAACTTTGGTGCAAGTAGTGACTTGAACTTATGATTTGAGCTTTTTTAGTAAATACTGGACTAACCCTTTTATGATACATGTTGGGTCAAAGAGTATCAACTCACTTATCCTGATGAGGAGCTATCATCAGTGTACTATGGTGTTTTTAGTCACCGAGGAAGACCTAGATGACAGGAATCCACCGCCTTAGTCGTCTTCAGGATCGGAGACAAAGGTTGTTGTGTGGACATGTTATAGACAAGGAAATGTCTCTAAGTCCACTGTAGAAGCTGGTATCTTTTATGCATGCTATTAGTAGCTTCAAAGGAAGTAGTGGACCAAAATTTTCTAGCTAGGCTAGGGCAGAAGTCTTGACAGCTGTTCCTACCAGGTTTGTTATAACAATATGGAAAAAGAATCGACTCCAAGGTTACAGAGCGGCAAGCTGACCGTGAGTAACTTCCTACGTCTGAGAAGTTAGATGATCCGTTTTCATAGGCCTTACAAACAGATTTAGATATTCAATGTGCTCATGTCTAGGATGTTGACAAAACTAGCGCCAGTTGTTGAGTCCATATGAGCCCTTCAACCATAGTGGGGGATGTTAGGTCATGTATAGGTTTGGCCCATATGACCCGCCTTATAACCGGTTCCGGTTAAGCCGAATGGGGCCACGGGGTCCAAGGTTAGTGAGGGGTGGTCGCACCACAACAACATCAATGTACGTCCTCGATAGAACCCACATTTATATGTTGTACGCAAGCACTAGGCGTACTTAGCTCCATTACATACTTGTGGGGTCCACACCGAGGACATAGACATTGTAGGCCCCACATGGTTTGTTTGTTGGGTCAACCCCGTTGCGGGGCGTTGCAAGAGGTACCTTTAAAGGGTCTATTCAAAAAGTTTACACCAAAGCTCAATCGGGTTGAATAGAAGTCATTGCACACATCAAAGTTATCATAGACTTGTATATGTGGCCACCTCCAAGCCCACAAGAGAAAGAAAAAGAAGGAATGCTAGTCTGTGTAAGGAATAATGTCATAATGAGCTCATTCCTAGTGATTGGGGAATCATTTCCAGCAGTATCTCCCACTTTTCTTCTCTCTCCCAATGAATATAGCGGCCTTCCTCTAACAAATCCTTTATCCTCACTCTCATGGTGCTAACCTCGGGAAGCATGGCAACTTCCAAAGGTGAGGATTTGCATGTCTTAACATAAGAAGAAGCGTGTGGCTTGTTCTCCATCAGCCACAACTCATCTATGCCGGATTGAGTGATCTCTCACATAAATAAGTTACAAATAATCTTCTTAACAAAGTTTATTAATTTTTTGTTCATTGCGTTGCGGATAGGATTTGATGAATACATTTAAAACCATGTTTTGAGTATCACTATAAGGTAAATAAGCACTATTCATTGCTATTATGATCATATTTATATTTATGTGAATACTATATGCTCATAAAGTTAGTGACCTTTATATGTGTATGTGCGATTTGAGACCATAATAATTATTACTCTACACGACATGTTTCTTCGGTAATTATTATGGCCTCAAACAGTCCATTAGGGTTAGAAAAGCATGCATGTATTTAATCCTATCATATGAAATGTGCTGGAACACTTTGTGTCATAATTGTTTTTGCCTTTGCTTATGCTACAAAGATGCATTCAATGCCAGTCTAGAAAAGAACCTTAAGCCTATTCAATCTGAAGCTCAATTAAAAGAATTAAAAAGAAACGATAACAAGATTTGCAAATCAATATAATATATTCCAAATAGAGTTATAGTTAAAAATAAACCAAAATAATATATTCCAAACAGAGTTATAGTTAAAGATAAACCAAATGTTAACTAACCACTTCAGTCGCCTGTTCTCTAGGATGAGGTCAATATTCCGCCCTTTCTGTCTGAGGGCTGATGCAATCTTAGCTGCTGGTCCTTGTAGTTGTGGATCCATAGGGACTATAATATCTTCCACTTGTGGAGTTAAGTCCGGCAATAGTCCTTTATCCTTGAGCAACTGCGGCAATCGAGAGCTGCTCATCAAAAAATGACCATAGAACAGCTTCTTCCACAATATTGGCGGTTTATCTATTTTCTTCTAAGCATAACTTGCAATAACGTATACTCCCTCCATTCTATAGTAAATGTCTGGATGAGAAAACAAATATAAACAAATTGTAGTTCATTTGAGTTTTCTAATCCAGACAACAAATATGGGGCGGAGGAAGTACTTGACACCTTTTGGTTTCCCCAGTCGGAGGCATCTTTTTGGAACAAGGACAACGCGTCATACCTATATAATCAAGTAGGAGACACTGGCTCAATAAGCTCCACTTTTAAGGCAACAAGAGCGTAAACTTTCTACGCATTATCAGTCTACTAGTCTAGCAGATTGACTGTGAGGACTCTACTCAATCATAATGAACAGTATAGGTGCCAGCTCAAGCGAGGTTCCACACTGAACACGAGAAAGCAAGACACACAAACCTTCACAACACAGACAATACTCACCATGGCCCCTGCTGTATTAAAAATCTTTTGTAACTTCTATATTTTGCTAACTTGTGTGATCAGTCTAATAGATAAGGATTCTACTTGATCATAATGAAAAGTATAGGTGATAGCTCAAGTGAGGCTCCACACTGTGCACGAGAAAGAAAGACACAAAAACCCATCACTACACAGATTATACGGATCATGGCCCCCTGCTTTATTAAAAAAATAATTGTAACTTCTATATTTTGCTGACTCATGAAATGGTTATGTTGTCATATTTATAATACTCCCTCCGTTCCAAGTGTACATTTCAAGAAGTCATTGCTTTTATTGGACCATGGAGCCCACAAAAAATCACGTGACCTACTCTCCCACGCTCCACTTCTCCTCCCTTCAGTCCCTCTCCCATTGGCTCCGCCCCCGCCTCCCCTCCGTGGGGCCTCCACCCATCACCACGATCCTCAGTGACGAGTCCGGATCCTGTGGTGAAGCTTCACCAGCGAGGCCTCTGGTGAAGCTTCACCAGCCGTCGATCGTACGGAATCGACGGCGCACACGGATATGATGTGCGCTCAGCCAAAAGCGTGTCTTTTGGCCGAGCGCACAAGGAAACCGTGTGCGCCGTCGATTCCTTATGATCGACGGCTGGTGAAGCTTCACCAGCGGCCTCGCTGGTGAAGCTTCACCACAGGATCCGGTTCCCTCAGTGACGGCTTCTGCAATCCTTTCGGAATCCGATTCGTCGGGCCCGCACCCACTGCCATAATGCTCAGATCGGCCATCAGGGTAAACCTGTTGGTGGTCAGCGGTAGCGAGAGGAATGGATTTGGAGATGACGGGGTAGATCTCAGAGGTGCCCTTCTTGAGCAAGGTGGGCTGGAGCATGAAGAAGGTGGTGGCGATGAGATCGCCGACCAAGACAAACAGCAGCCTCTGCTCTTTGAGGATGTAATTGACCAATCTGGGCTGGGTTCTGAGGCGTTTGCTCTTTACAGAGAAGGGAAACGAGTGGGTCAGCATGGATGAGTCATCGTCTCGCCTGTGATTCAAACTGGATTGCTGGTAATATTGTTTCATACTAAGACTCTGCCTCTCTCTCTCTCTCTCTCTCTCATCCTTCCCCAAACAAAGACAAGCCTTTTTGTAAAGGAAAGAGAGCGGTGGGGGAAGATGGAAATCTGGGAAGTGATAGAATTGAGATTTTAGGTGGGAGGGGCTTGCAGGTGTGCTTTCGAGTTCTTCGTCTTCTTCAAGTTGGTTTCAACTGGGGAGTGGATCTCACGTGACTAAGGCCAAATGTACGCAGTATTTTGGAACATAGGGAGTATATGGTATGATTATGATAACTGATGTTGCATCTATGTACATTTGTTATCCTACCATTTCCAGTTTTGTCTTTCTAAACCAGTTAGATTAGATTGATGTTTCTCGATTAATTCATATTGATCTTGACTCCATGGCAGTTGTACTTAGGCAACCCTCACACAATTACACTCTAGCAGACAAGCGGCTTCTGAAAGATTTCCATAAAAAAGGAACCTTCCACTGTCTTAGTGTCATCAAGCTCTAATACTGCAGGCAGATCAATTTCACTCGTGATACTTCCTTTCATGGTCCTTATACTGGACTAATAATGGCAACTTACCATGAGCAAGGAACACAAATATTACTAGATTTTCTATCCTGATAGGTATAAACTATATATTTCAGCTAGTGCTTGTCTCCCTGGTGGCCGACCATATCATCTAGCATGTGCTTCATTTAGTGCAAAGGTTCTGTATTTGGCATTAGATCCTGATGAATGTGAAAAGTTAGATTTCTCACTTACCCATAACAGGTGCTCTTCCAAACCTAACACTACCCATAACAGGTGTTCCTCCAAACCTAACACTAATATCAATAGATATTTTATTCTAACAGGTATGAACTACATATCTCAGCTAGTGCTTGTCCCTTGGTGGCCATCCATTTCATCAGGTATGTGCTTCATTTAATGCAAAGGTGCTATATCTACTATCAGATCCTGATGAATGTGAAATCTCAGATTTCTTACTAAACCATGATGGGTGATCCTCCAAAACTGCTAAGAAATTTCAAAAGGACATGTGTACTGGATTTCTAGTTCAAATTTTTTTTCCTATCTTTAAAATTAGATAGTTTATATCAATCAATATGATAAAAGTATTTATTCAATTCTCTCCCCCCACCCCCCACCCCACCGAAGATGATGTTCATGTTCCATCCCTAGTAACCCATGTCTATTATAGGCGCTTGACATTTTTGCATATGTCTTCATATGTAACGAAGAAGAGACATTCTAAACAATCAAGCAATTACATGTAGTTGATCAAGAATTTGAGAAATGCTATAACCGCCTGATTTTATCCACTCTTTTAGTCACTCATAGATAAGACAAAGCCCTAGCCACCTTTCCATCATATTTGCTTATATTCCAATATTACACTTTACGATTAGGATATTAGCCATTTTGATTGCCAAAAGCTGCTACTTCTTGAAGCGCTTTTAACTTAAGCTGTGTCATAATCTTGATGAGTGGCTGTAGAAATGCCTGCACATCACTGTCATAAGTTCAGTCCACTAGACCGGGCCAAGGCTGTGGCACAAGAGCTTAATTACGTAGTCAAGCCCCAGCCAGAAAAAAAAAATAACCAGTAAGGCGTAAGATAACAAACAGCCTGCAAGTCTACAACTAAAACAAGAAACACAACAACAGCCTAACATCCATGATGATTCATGAAGGGAGCAGCTTGTCAAGTGCGAATTCAGAATCTTCTCCTTAACTGCCTGTTTCCCATCTTTTTAGACCGCACGTCTCTGGAGAAGCAGCAAAACTTGTGAAGGATCGAGGAGGACATACCGAGGGTAAGCTCTTCTGTGGCTTCCTTGCCCTTGACAACCTCGGCTCCGGTCCACGTATCGATGATGGCTATTGAAGGAAAGCCTGAGCCTGAGAACTTCCCACTCTGAGGTAGAAGAGAAGACAAACCGAACTGACCAACCTACCATTGAAAGCCCGGAAGGAGCCATGCAAGGAGCTGACCATGAAAGGAGATGAAAGCACCACCAGACAATCAGGCTCCAGTGTGCCTGCTGCAGGGGTATTAACTCAGAGTCGCCAGTGGTGATTTTCTAGCAGACGGAGGACGAAAAGAAGGAAGAGCAGAGGGAGATAGCGCCGGGCATCCAGTGAATGAAGAAGATGACGACTCGCAGCAAAACTCTACATCAAATCGCAGCTCAGATGGCACAGCTGCCATTTCGGGCACCAATCCTGTTTCCAGAATACCGGCCAAGGAGTGGTAACAAGAGCTGCCACTCGCAGCGCAGATTTCCTTGTCTGTCAAACCCCTGATAAGAAGGAACAAATGTGTGTGAGAGAGAGACAGAGGAGCATACATTCTATTTTTGCATTCGCAACCAAGATTGAAAAAGAAAAAAAAAAGAAAAGTGAACATAGGGGCAGATAGGGGAAACGTTGAAAATTTATATTAGCCTGAAAATAATCTGGCTGATATTTTCCGATTGGTGACCATTGTTTGGAACCTGAAAAGTAATCAAGTGTCAGGGTGAAAATTTTCAAGCCTGATTTGTAAAAGGTGAAATATGTTTGGAAATTGAAAATAAATCACGCTGATAGGAATATACGTCAGCTTCGGGTATCATATAGTCGATTACACGATAGGAAGAGCAATCATGTAATCGATTACACGATAATTTTTTAATGGGACAAACTTCAACGATGCATTTCTTACTCATTTCTAATCCGTTTTGGCCAATTTTTTTTCATTCTTCCTCATTTTTAGTGCTCTTTCTTATAATGATAATATCATAAAGATGTTGAGCTACCATATACTATTTATTGTAGATTTTGTGGGATTTTTTAATAAAATATCAAGGCCATTAGGATATTATGATGATAAAAAAGAGCATAAAAAATAAGGAATAACAAAAAAAATTACCGAAAATGGACAAAAATGAGAGAGATATGAACTGTTGAAATTTACACAATAGCACACTTTATAGTGTAATTGCCAGTGCAATCGTGTAATCGATTACACTATAACACTGGTTATATAGCACTGACTATCGTGTAATCGATTACACTATAGCACTGACTATCGTGTAATTGATTACACTATAGCACTGGCTCTGATTATCGTGTAACTGATTACACTATAGCACTGACTATCGTGTAATTGATTACACTATAGCACTGGCTCTGATTATCGTGTAACTGATTACACTATAGCACTAACTATGGTGTAATTGATTACACTATAACACTGGTTATATAGCACTGACTATCGTGTAATCGATTACACTATAACACTGACTATCGTGTAATTGATTACACTATAGCACTGGCTCTGATTATCGTGTAACTGATTACACTAGCACTAACTATCGTGTAATCGATTACACTATAGAACTGGCTATCGTGTAATTGATTACACTATAGCACTGACTATCGTGCAATCGATTACACTATAACACTGGTTATCGTGTAATCGATTTACATGATAAATTGTTTAATTAGACAAACTTCAACGATGCGTTTCTTACCCATTTCTGATCCGTTTTGACCCTTTTCCTTTTTTTATTTCTCCTCATTTTTAGTGCCCTTTATTATGATGATGAAAAAATGTTCAAAAACGGGCTAAAAATGAAAGAGATATGACGAGGAGGGGGTCCCTCGGCTTAACGGTTCGGCGGCGAAGGCGTTGGGGCAAACACCGGGGTGATTGGTTTTCGATCACCCGAGCAGTTGCCCGGGAAGGGTGGGCACGGGTTCCCTCAACTCAACAGGGCGACGACAGCAAAATGGGTGCCTCAATCAGCGGCAACGATGGCGGCAACGACAACCAAGGGGGAGGGGGGCTCAATGAGTGGCAACAGGGATGAAGGGTACAAACTCTCTCGGCTCAACAAGGCACCATCGGAGTGAGGGTACTCACCCAGGGGGTAAACATCTAGGCCTGATTTTTCGTTGAAGATGCGCAACGATCGATTCAGTGAGAATTAGCCTTTCAAAGTGAAATGTAAAAAATTATCACTTTTCACCTTTCAGGGCCAATTTTCAGCCTTCCAGCAAACAAATATCTTTCAGGCATGAAAGGTGAAAAAGTGAAAATTTTCAACTATCACCGTCACCGACCACTTTTCAACCTTTCAGCTTCCCAACACTTTTCACCATGATAAGTGAAAATTTTCACCTTTCACGGTGAAAAGTGTTTGGAAGCTGAAAGGTTAAAAAGTGGTCAGTGAGTCCTTGGATCTGGCTTATTCACCTGTTAATATAATAGGTGCACAGCTCTGTCACAACTTTATGACAGTGGACTCTTCTCTAAAGTCTCTGCTGTACTGTAATAAGATGAGTACTTCAGTGCGCAAGTAGTTTCATAAAAATTATCACTTCACAAACTTCTTAACTTCCTAAATTATCTACTAAAAAATTGAAGGACGAGGGACATTATGCCTTTATTTATTATTACTTGTTAAGAAAATAAAATGCATTTAGGCATTCTCACAACTGATTTCCATAATGTTTCCTACAAATAGACGCATGAGGAAGGAAAATAGAACAACATTCCAAATAACCTTTCCTTACATCAACTGTACCATTTTCACACTACCCTTTTTAGGGCTGGGCACAAACTAGCAATTTTTCCCTCTTCTATTTCTTTACTCATAGTTGACCATATAATTGACCCAGCAAATAAATATTTCAGGCCTCCTTAATAAACCCCTCCTCAAGCAAAGAATATTACAAGCTTAGGTTCTCGATACAATTAATTGTTGAACATTCAATCAAACCCATCAGATGCTGTGTCCATATATACAAATGCTACTGTCATTATATGGTCAGGGTTTTCCCTGAAATAATACTAGAATGGAAGGAATCATGTGCATCAATTTCAGATTTCGTAAAAGCTGAATAGACAAAGCAAGCCCACGTCTTAGAGACTGGATTTTATAGTAAAAGCTTAGTTTCAAGAACTAAACCTGAGATTTTATGGTCTTCTACATATGAGTAAACGACTTTCTCTGCAGCTGAGACTGCACTGATAGTACCACATAAACAACAACTTGTATTATAAGTCCACAAACATGAAAATTCACTCTAAAATTAAACCACTCTCTAAAATTGAATTCACTCTAAAATTAAACCACTCAGAAACTAGCAAATGGCAATTTGTTCTTCCACCTCACTTTCCCCTAATCCTCAACCAAGCTAAAGTAGGTTTGGGCAGAAAAATTATTTCCGCACAACATTTATGGAAATTAACTCGAAAGAAGAATCTTAGGCAACTACTTAAAGTTCAATCTCTCCAAACAGAAACTTAACAGTGTCCAGTAAAAATCTTTCAATTAGAGTCATCATCATCATACACCTTATCCCAGTTATCTGTTGGCGACGTGGATTATATCCACATTTGACTCTTATCGGAACCAAAATGGTACAAAATCCATACATTGAAACATAGTGGCAAGTTTATACGCTGGATGCCCGTCCTGACGCAACCCTATAAAGTGGGGACGATGATAAGAAGATTCAACATCATCATATTCATCATACACCTTTCCAATTATGTGGATTGGCTCGTGACATGATGGTTGTACAAAAACCTTTCAATTATAAATTAAGTCTATTATGGAAACTCGGGCTTTCTGTGAAAATTTGCAAAAACAAGAACCTTATGCTTGGGAAAAAAAAGAAAAAACATAAACAAAAAAAGGAAAACAGACAAGTACACTCAACAAATTGCAAGTTTCAGTTCTAACACCGTTGTGCATCGGCAACAACAATAGGCCAAGGGAAACTAGCAGAATGACACATTGGCCCAGAAAGAAAAATCTAAAACTAAACTTTCACATTAAGAAAATGGGTGCTTTACTACGAAGTAAATAGGCATTTCTATCGATTGCCGATACATCATTGTAAATAAATCTCACCTCAAAAACAATCCCAGTATAATAGGCAAGTCCCCGTATAATAGATGCATCAAATTGAATCCATATTGTTCAGCAAGTAAAAAAAGTTGCTTTAAATCAGCTACAGCATTACCTGCAACTCCAAGTAGTTCTGCAAATATAAAAAAACAGATTAGAGAAGACCAACAACACTACTGATAAACAACACCATTAGAGCAATTTGCAGTTTGACTGAAAACATAATCACATCTACACATCAAAACTCAAAAGTATAAAGAAATTCCATATATTACACGTAATAAGATGTACAAGACAGAATATTGATCTTAATCAAGTTACGCTTGATGCAGTTATACGCACATCTTCATATCTCCAAATTATGCAGGGAGTAAGCTGTATAAGATAAAAAAAAGATACATTATGCATGTTGTGGTTAAAGGCACATCTGCCAATCGAAAATATGGGGGCAGATTGAAATATGGCTCAGATATTGCCAACATATGTGAGATATTACTCCTTCCCCTCCTTTTAAAGAAATTTCTTTTTTTTTTTACACCCTCCTCCGCCCACCTCTTCTTTAGTTTCGTGACTTTCTCTCCCTCCAGTCATGGTTGCAATACTGCAACTAAGAGTTTCTCCAGCAAATATTTTGAAATCTCCTTCCCTCCCTTCCTCCCACCTAGAAGCAATTATCACTAAGCTTGGTATCATCAAATTTGTTCTCATTGATGATACATTCTCTTCGTGATAAGTGTAGTCTTATGTTAGTATAAATGTACTCGAACGATGTCATGATTGTTTGAGATTAGTATTAGGGTTTAAATTTATATTTGCTGAGAGTAACAAGGTACAGGTGGAAGCACCAATATCGGGTAACCAATATCCTTTCTCACCAATAATTCGTATCTCTTACCTCAACAATATATCTTTCGATCCAGCAAACTATGTTTCTGATCTAATCAAATTACCTAAAGATGGGATGCTTCAGTGAGGCAGCGTTTCATAGGACATTATCAGTATCTGACAACTTAACATATGTAATTCTTAGTGTCATAGCAAGGTTGGACCAAACAATTACCTAAAAATCAAAAATATCCGACAAAGGGTCGTATTTATGATCATTAGGGTATTCAATCTGTTGTTGCAAATCAGATTGGAAATAATGGAATGATACCGAGCAAAATCAGAAACCATCGAGCATGGGATGATCAAACCCATCCATTTCCGCATGCTTTTTCTTATCATAGGGCTTACAAATAAATTCCTAAAAGATCACTAGGTGCCCACTTATCTGCTTTTCTCCTCTAACCCTCTAATCCCTTAGCTCTTCCTTAGTCTTTAATTCTTAATTTTCTAATACACATTGTTATGACCGATCACATCTTTATTGTGTCTCTTTTTCTCCAAATAAACTTATGAAGTAAATGCTAGAAACATACACAAGTATCAATTGAAACGTAATATATCTTCAGTAGCTTCTGATAAACACATCTTTTTCTTTGCACACATAATTTTTTCCAATATATCCAAAGAGCCACGCATAAATAAACTTTAACAAACAAGAAACAATGAATAACTGTTCACAGGGAATTTGAAAAGAAAACCAACAAAACTGTAACTGATCTTCCCAGAAATTACTTACACCACCAGATACTTGACAATGCTTACATGGTAGTCAGCATTGTTAGGAGCCATTAACCTAGTTCAAGATAAAAGCCTCCACTGCTAGTTTTCAGGCATACATGATGGCATTTGACAAGGTTCTACTCCTCCATTACAGGTTTCTTTTCATTTTTAGAACCTTTCAATTTTCTTGATAATACAAGAAACTCATATTCAAAAATATAGCAGTGCAGTCATCAAAAAATAAATATGCAAAATAAAACCATTGAAGTCAATCATATAAAGAAATAAAATTATATCCGGATAAGAAACAACAAATTCAATTTATCCATGGGAATATAATAACACAATTACGCACCACAGGCTATGACTGATGTGATAAAATCATTTTTTACTAAGTTCACTTTAAACAATTCATAAGCCTGTCAAAAAAGTACCAACATTCCAAATTGATACAGAGCATTTAACCAGACTGGTGTGACCGCAGGGAATGAACAGGATGTTGAGGGCAGAAATGGAGGCAACAACTTTCCTGAAGTTTGGCTCCTGGTTGGGCAAGGGAAAGGGCATGAAAGCATGAAAGGAAGAGAAGAAACGACAGTGACAGAAGTTGTGAGGAAGGTGTGCAACAGAGCTAGCAGTGGTGGTCGAGATGGTAGAAATTGGCTCACCTTAGGGAGACCCTCCCTCCACAACTACAGTTGTAACAAGAGAATTAGAGAAATGCTTGCTTCCCTCCATTAGGGAGTACAGCCTAAAAATATAGAATGAGGCCATAAGCCATAAGCCAAAAGCAAGCACATACACTCATGAGAAACTATCTTGAGCGTTCACTACATAACTACAGACCACTTATTAACTTATACTAGCCTCCAGCATCCTCACAATCCACCACTATTATGATGAACCCGTTCCTCAAGGTTCAAACTTCAAAGTGCAGAAAACAGGTAAGGATGCCATCGTCCAGCCCCCATGCGTTATCAGGGGGTGATAAGTTATGTCACTCGACAGGAACATCGGAGACTAAGCGACCTTGTGTCTGCAGACCATCTGTTCTCTCTAACACAGTATACACTTCGGGAACACTATCAATGAGTGCCTCAGGTAGAAGAATAACCTAATTGTATTTTTATTGTTCTACCCAAGCCTGGACTGCATCGGAGATTCAGATTGTACATATGACGCAGCAACCCAGTCACCAAGAATGACCATATTTGAGCCAGATTGAAGTTTACATTGCAAAGCTACGTGTGACGCATTATGATTCATGAGTCCAATTAAATAATAGTACTTCTCCGTCAAACCATTTGCGAAATAGATGAAAATAAATATTTGTCTCAATAGACTCATGCATCAGATCACCTTTCATTGGAATCTATGACCTGTTTTAGGTCCTTAGAATCTGGCAGTGTTTAGATCACTTTGAGGCTCTGTCCTCAACTACAACTACAGCTAGAGAATTAGGGAAATGCTTACTTCCTACCACTAGGGCAGTCATAGCCAATACATATAAATGGTACAATAAGTCATAAGCCAAAACCAACCACAAATACTCACGAGCAGCTTAAGCACTCACTAACAAGGGACCACTTCTTTACTTATACTAATGCTCGTAACAAAGACATGCAGTTTTCAGACATATAAAATAGTGTACTATCAGAATTAACAGAGAAACATACATAACCACTTCAACCCTGTCCTCAGTTCCAAAGGAATAAATGTAAAACATTATTTCTACAATTGTATTACGTAGAGTACCTGAAGCATTATTCAATTCAATATGTGAAGCCAAATAGGATTAAGAAAAGAACCTTCAAGAATGACCATATTTGAGCCAGATTAAAGTTTACACTGCAAAGCTACGTGTGACGCATTATGATTCATGAGTCCAATTAAATAGTAGTACTTCTCCGTCAAACCATTTGCGAAATAGATGAAAATAAATATTTGTCTCAATAAACGAACCTGCTCCACATATGGAACACATAAAAACAGAATTCCATCAACCACCAGTCAATATAAGGTAAATATGCTAATGCACATAATCTTATTGCAGAAAAGACCTAACTACCACACATCTAACCCATTCACACCAAAAATACTTACAAAAACTGTCCAAAATATGTCCCAAAGTGGAAACTACTCATGATGCACCATTTGAATTGTTACAACATCAATATCACAATTAGTATAAAAACTTTATCAGTGTCAAAATGAAAAAGCAAAAAGAGGGAAAACAAAGTTGAACCTCTTACTGCCCCCATTTTGACATCATAAAGGATAGCTGCTTAGAATGTAAACCTTTCTACTGGAAACTCTGAATCCAACATCTGACGCTGTCAGTCCCAATCGCATAAACAAGGTTACAATTGAGAAAATAAGTTCAGCTTCCGCCTGTCATTTGAAAAATAAAAGATAAAGCCGAGACCATAGTATTCTAAGAAATAAATATGTAAAAGCAAAATGGACAGTAAGCAAAAGGCTAGTGCCTCAAGAAAATTATAGAAAAGTAAAAATTGACAAAATAAGGATAAAACTTCAAAAATCAATATAGTATGACCTAAAACTGTCCACTTCTGGGACTATGCTATGCACCAGATTACTCAATGTAGCTCTGAGATCCATCAATTACAGGTATACCCAAGCTTAATTCCATCCAGTTGTATCAAAATAAAAAAGGAACAACGAAAATGTAGTGGACACATGTAATTAGATAAAGTACTTCCTTTTTTAAAGAGCCCTCCTAGAAACAAAATATATATAAAGATTTTCAGAATTTGATGAATATCTGTCATTTTATTAAAATCGTGAATACATTCCAGGAAGTTGTCATAACTTTACAGGTCATTTCAAAGTTGAAATAGTGTAAACTATAATACAAACATGAAGAGGCCATGTGCAAAACTGGAATTGGAAAAACAAACACAATTATTTCATGGTAGGAATTTCCTAAATTTAAGTACATTTTACCCAGAGCGTCAACTTTGCAAAAAAACACATAATGTACAACACAAGCTACAAATCAACCAAAAACTTCTTCCCATAAGAGATTAATCAACAAAATCAGGGAGGTAATTAGACTTCAAGGTGAGGGTAATGGCTGCCCTTAACTTTTTATTCTTTATGCAAATCATGGTCTTGAAATTTTATGTTGCACCATATCCCACCTCACCTCACACCATCTACCATGATAGAATGTTCATAGTCTCTCCCTTATATGATTTATAATCCTCCAAACTTTTTAACAGATTGTTTCATGATTCTAAATCCACACTCCCTACAAATAGTGCAATTCATGCTCCCACCCAAAAGCAGTTTTTTGCTCTAATCTCAAACATCAAAATAGTTGCTTGATGATATTTTCAGTCCAATAAGAACATACAGCAACTCCAGAAACGCCAATAATATCCATGTTCCACTGATAATGCTCAGGGCGTCGTCCTCTTGTTGTCCACTCATATCGCCAACATTGCCCAATGGCAAACCATTTCAAGGGAGGAGAAATAGACTTTCTGAAAAGAAGTGAAAAGAAATTATAACTGTCATGTAGTCTTCTCATCTTGAATAGTAGGAAACATGTAAAACAAAATACACTAACAAACAAAAGAAAGAAAAACAGGTTCCATGTCTACAACAAGAGACCTAGCAGACTCAGCACTAAACTGGATGATGCTAGGGAAAAAGAAAAGTTTTTTAGTTCATCAACTGTACAAGTTGAACCAATGCAAAAAAGAAAAGAAAGATAGAACGGTATCAATTAGGGGCATATATTCTGCAACTATGTTAAAATAGCAGTTATAGCCCTTCTGAATAACAAGTCTTGCAAGAGAAGGAGTAAGTTCCGGTCTTAGAGCAACTCGCCGGCCTCCTTTGTCTTAAAAACTGTACAGCTAAAGGAAAAAACGACAGGATTAGGCTAAATAAATTAAAAACAATTAAATAGGGAATGGAGTTGATATTACTAACACTGAAGTAAAAAATAACACCAAGGAGAGGAAAAGTGATTTTCAAAAATTCCAAACCGTCACCAAGAACAATTCAGATGGAGAAAAGTGAAAGCTTTTAACGAAAAAAATTGATAAAGTACAGAGATGCCAGCAAAAATTGAGCCTTGTTAAATATGGATCAGATGATAAACATTAAACAGTTGATGCCCGAGCCTCATTTGAAGGTACTGTAAAAACCCTTTCATGAAACGACCAGTACACACTCGCAATTGCAAAACTGCGATTCTCAATGCACAAGACTATTGGTCTCAATCACAGAAATACCGATCTATTAAAAAAATCGCACATGGAAAAAATCACTCCACATAAATGAAATAGAAAGAGCTTTCAAGAAAGTAGCATAACAGGAAAAGTAACTTAAGAAACCCTCATAAGATATGAAGCAGAAATAGGATGTAAAAAATAATAACATGATATGAATCATAATCATAATCATAATCAAGTAGCGCTATTTTCCAACTATTTGGGGTCGGCGATATGGATCTTACTCCTCCATTCAAGCCTGTTTTGGGCTACCTCTTTTATAAGAGATAGTAAAGTCAAATCCTTTTTTATTAACTCCATCCAAGTTCTCTTAGTTTTCCCTCTCCCTCTTTTAGCATCGTTTACATGCATCACTTCTAATCTTCTCACAGGGGCATCAATTGGTCTTCTTTGCATATGCCCATACCAATGCAACCTACATTCCCTCAGCTTCTCCCCTAAAGGAATTACCCCTAAATTCTTATGAATATATTCATTTCTAATCCTATCTCTTCTAGTTAATCCCACTCATCTAACTTATGATTATGATTATGATAATATGAATGAACTTGTGATATATTATAAGGAAATTCTTTATCATCCACATAAGTAAGCCACCACCATAATATGTTCAACCTACTTTGTGATCTTTTGGGCTGAATCATTCGAAATTAACAGGCTAGGAAGATTCATAATATTAAAATCCAGAATCGACACTTTTACATCCAAGGAAAACTAGTCATTTATTGACAGGTTTTATGGTTAAAATCGCCTTCCCTTTTATCTTTTCCTTTTAGTCTAAAACATCAATCATTTCCAGAAGAATTTACATTTGAAGTGACCACTAAAACAAATGGTTTCCACATGCTTCATTTTTCTTGAAACAAATATATGTTTCAGAACACAGATATGTGCCTCACCAACTGTCAAGATGAATGCAAATATTTTCTACAAATCAAACCTGACTGCACAAAAATATGCATCAAACATATCAATCTTACTCATTACTACTAACGAAAGGGCAACAAAGAGGGAACAAAATCAAAAGCAGGCAACAATAAAGAAGCTAGCATAAATATCCCAAAAGCAACATATGTAACAATTTTCCATAGCATCCAAGCACAAATGATAAGCCATATATATAGATATACATAAAACCACATCTATGCTAATTAAGTTTCAAATACACTATATGGAAAGAACAAGAAACTGCCCACAAATGAAATAATAAACCGCATATGATGTATGTATCAATGTGTTCAGTAATCTCCTCACCAGCTTTCCTTGTAAAGAGAGCTTCCGATTCCAGCACAGGAAAATCAACCTCTTCAAATGCAAACAATTGAGACACCTTCCCAAAGCAACATAGAATTCCACTCAATCAAAATGACCCAAAAAATGCAATTGATAGAAGCTACTGCCCAGCACACGCTAATAAGATACAAATATTTAACCATTCAGAAAAGAAGATACAAATATGCAGTGGACATTTTCTTATGACTGCCTGATAGAATAAACAATCATCTTCAATCAAAATCATTAATATAGGTCTTGGTACTTGACCTCTAAAAATGGAATAACTACAACATCTCTGCATAGAGATACAAACTCATATCGCACATTGAATATATATTCTGCTGCACTGATAAGCAATCAAAACAGAGACCCCTTTGTGTGTGTTTGGGGGGCACAACTTCACAAAAGCATCAAATTAAGGAGACATTGTGAAAGAACTTGAAAGCCGTATCATGTGCTTTCAACAGAATTGAGTAAGTTTGATGCTATATGTCATTATAAGATGCCGCATCATCTTAAAGAGGTAAGTAGCAAGCAAGTGTGTCGCACACAGAAAATGCTTGTTAAGTCACACGAAGAGGCAAAAGGTCTTCTAATAGACGTTTGACTAACACCAAGTATGATGTTTTACTAACACAAGTATGAGACAAAACTCCATAGAGTTAACCCTCCTTCAACTAAAATCAACTTTGGATAAACCAGATTGAACCCAAACCTGTTTTAACTCAATAGCACCTCTTCTTTTTGAACTCCAACTCTTTTAAGGTTGAACCTTACCCATGGTCAATTCAAGTAAGACTCTTTTTAAGACCCTATCTGTGAGGCAACACGACAAATAATCACTCTTCTTGGCCCTTAGATAACTGTTACGAAATTCCCCATCAGAATGCAATATGTTAAATATTAAATAAGAAAACAGCCATTTTCTAACCTATACTCTAAGCCCTAGACTCTCCACTATTCCCCTCTTCTTTCAAGGGAAATCAACCTAGCATTCAAGACTTCACGAGCCTCCAAATGTATAAGCTTTATAATGTATCCCAACGGCCATGCTAAGAGAGTGGATGTCAAGCTTGTACCTCATATGGCACTAATGTAGGCGAAGGGCCTAAGCAAAATGAACATCAACATAATCCTAAAAGAAAATGAGAGAAAGCTAACTAAACTTAAAGTAACCTCAGCATTGCACCAAGAATAGAAGAACATGTCACACTACCTTCAAGGTTGCCTACTGAGCATCGCACTCAGCAACCTCTTAGTGTTTCAATAAGAGGCTATCACACCAAGAATAGAAGAACACGTTGCACCATCACCAAGGATAACTACTAAGCATCGCACTCAGCAAGCCCTTAACGGTTTATGAAGAGGCTTCACAAAACCAAGTTTTAAAAAAAAGCTCCACAAAGATAGCCCCTTCCATTATAGTTAAGTACAGATTCAGGACCCATTTTGACTCAATCGATCTCGGTTTTGTGGTCACTTAAAGGTCACAATTACCTAATACCCATTCAAGTAGGACTCTAATTAAGACCCTATCAAGTAAAATAAGGCTTTCTTTTGGCCCTTACATTACGAAATTCATCATAAAATACAAAATTGTATAAAAAAAGGGCCCATAATCCATATTTTTGAACCTAAACCCAATCATGATTGTGCTACAAAAAGTAAAGCACATGGCCTTTACACAATGTCTCTTACTTGGACAATACAGAAACTGAGTCTGTCAATAGCTGGTTTGGTTAAGGACCTAACAAGAAATTCGATAGTACAGAGCATAAACTCTTTCAGAAAGAACTATATTTGAGATTTCTCTGCATACATTCCATAGTATACAGTATACTATATTGCCCAAGTGTAAATTACCAATCCATATGCATGGAAATAGCTATCTGCTTAGATCTTTGGATCAATATTTACATCAAACTACTTCACTCTTAAAGATTCTGTCCCAGTGTAAATTACCACTCCATATGCATGGAACTAGTCATCTTCTTAAATCTTTGGATCAATATTTACAGCAAACTACTTCCTTCTTAAAGATTCTAGTGTGCTTTTAATGTTATAAATAAATACCAAAGGCTTGGTCATAATATCTAAATTTCAGCATTAACACCCTAACTCATCTCTTCATTTAGCTTCATAATTTTTAAATATTTACACATGAGTTCATTTAAAATCTATGAGAAATCCCATAAACTCCATCCCGTTAATTTCTAGCATCTATCCTCTCTCATTCTTCCAAGTTGACTATACTTTTCTAACTACATCCTCCTCTGTCCACTGAAGCCTGTCTGCATTTGAAAAAATGCGGATCCATCATTACATGGCTGACTTTGCTCCCTCACGACCAAAAACACAGAAGAGGGGAGAAACTCTGTTTTTTGAACGATCTTTAGAGTCTAATGAATTTAACTCATTTTCCACTGCAGACATGCCTCATTGGACAGAGGGAGTAATAACTAAGGGAATCCTATGACTTTTATTTTGGACTATACTTCACTAAAATAATTTGCTCCATTTGACAATTTTTCAGCAGAAACAATTACCACTTTTACACATGTGATAAGTCTTCTATAGTTTGCGAAGTTTCATAACAATAAATGCCGCTATAACTGTGATTCGTAAGTACAATACATCATAATATTGCAATGTTTCCCATCAAACCAATTAACACTTTCCCTAAAGCTAAGGCCAAATTTGTCATCAAATTTATAAAAATCCAACCAATGTTTGTGCATGAACAGAGAATGTAATCTGTAAAAAAACGCCAGTAAGTGAAACAACGAGTAGAATTGTTTCAGAAATTAAGCTTCTATCCCAATGTGTTGTCAAAGAAGGTGCACTAATACTCCCTCGTTCAACAATAGATACATTTCTCTTCTCCATGTCTACGGGAAAAGTAGGTACAATTAGACTTGTTTCTCCGCCTCAGAGGCCTTTTACCACTTGGGTGTTAACTGTGGCTTAAAAAATTAACTTCTCCACACTATATCTACCTTTTCCGGACAGAGAGAGTACCAAAATTAGACTATTCAGTGTCTCTGCCACAGCTGTTGTGATTGCGTGCTTTTGTGATTCTAAATATTCCCACCGTGCGAAAAAAGGTAGCTACATTTCCCTTTTTTCTGTGCCTGAAAAAAGTAGATACAATTAGGCTTAGTTCTCAGCCACAGAGGCCTTTTCCCACTTGGGAGTTCACTGTGTCTTAAAAATTCAATTCTCCAAAGTGTATCAACCTTTTTCCGGTCGGAAGAAGTATCCAACAAAGAACTACTTTCCATTGTCTACCTCTCTGAAGTCCCTGAAGAGCCAGTTCCGGAGCCGCATATCCTCCGGCGGAAAATCCCTGATTCCTCTCGGAGGGTTCACGTCTACCACACCCTGATTCTCCCCGGAGGTCTCCGCGGACAAGGACAAGCCCACAGTCCGGCCGCCACCCGACGTCTCTGAAAATCAATCAATCAACTTTTTACAACAATTTTGAAATAAAAAATCGTGTATTCAGAAAAATCAGAACTTCTCATCACACACCCTCCGTCCGGTACTAGTAGCAACATTCGGTCGACCAAAATGAACCGAATTTCTTCGTTTTTGGAAACCAAAAGTTACTACTAATTCCGGACGGAGGGAGCATCAATATCACCCACCTTCTTGGGTAGTCGGGGACGAGGAGGCCTGAGGGAGGCAGTAGCGGCGGAAGGGGAGGCAACGGAGGAGGGTATCTGAGGGCCCCATAGGCTGGCCGAGGCGACGACGGAGGTGGAGGAGGAGGCGGAGACCGCCGGCCGTGACGGCGGCGGCGCTCAGAGCCGCCATTTTCGGAAGGCTGTGTGGGTGAGGCCTGAGCCCTGAAGAGGTTCGGATGGGTTGGTGAGGGTGACGTTCTCGAGCCCTTCTTTTGAAAACCGAAGCGGGTTATAAAAAAACGAACAGGTCCCAAAACATGGCCGGTCTAGAAGTTCAACCGAGTAGAGATTCGGACCGGACCAAACGACCTACCTCAGACGTATCTGCGCATGCGCGTCAATGAGGTGAAGTGGTACAATTCTCAAATGGCCATTTAGATTTTAAGCCCCTTAATATTGGTCTATTAGATAGAGGATAAAGATATTAGAGCTTAGTTGTAAAAGTGCTTGTTATCATCCTAATAAACTTGCTAAGTGGGATTTGTCTCAATCAAAAGCTAAAGTAGAAGCTCTCTATATGGAGGAAATTACATATCTTATCTTAATCAATTGGCTGTATGTACTCATTAGCCTACTGTGTTATATATCATTTTATTTCTATCAGCATCATCGTATAATGGCCATTGTGGAAATTCAGCCAGGTAAAGGTGCCTGACATATTGAAATTGATAATACTTAAAATGCACCCCAACAGCCCCTTGTTTTCATACAATATTAGCTTGAGATATGAAGGCCCACGGTGTGACAACATAGCCAATGCGCTTGAGCCAAGGCTCATGTGAAGAGAAATCTTGACAAAAAATACTAAGGGGTTGTTTGGGTGCACCTTTAGAAAGTAAAGGAAAATTTATTTCCCTTTTTTTCCTTTTAATGAAAAGAAACACAAAGGTTGTTATATTTGGTTCCCTTTTTTTCCTACTTTTAAAGGCAAACAGTTGTTATTACTTTTACTAAGCAAAATAATAAAAATGATATGCAACATGCTGATGAGAATAACTCTAAAAAAACTAAACTGTCTTTTCCATTAGAAAATTCTTTCATACCATAAACCTCGTCAGGATGAAGATTTTAGGTCATTTAAAGAGGCAGAAAGACCCTTTCTACGTTAAAAAAATTGCAAGAAAATGTAAAACAAGCACTCCCTTTATATAAGAAAAACTTTTCTTGCAAAAAAATTACTTTCAAACATTTTTTTAAAAAAATGACTTTTCTACACCTTAAAAGTCCCTTTCTACTTGAGGAAAGGTGCATCCAAAGCAGCTTCTTCTAAAATTTGTTTTGCCTTCATTAAACATCTCATCAAGCTCTAAGGAAGCACTTTTCCTTACCACTCTTTTAGCGGATATTCTCTGAAAACGTGGCTTCAAAGGAAGCGCTTTGCATTCCCATACCTATTGATTGATGATCATGACGATGGGTTTATCCCATTTTAATATACAACCTCTATCTCATAAATCAATAGAGCTATGGATGAACCTCAAGGAGTAAAAAACATAGGTTTAATAACAATCTACTATGTAGCTAAGGGTGGGTTAGGGGTTATGGAAAATAAAATTTTCCACGAAAATACTTTTATCCAGAAAAATAAACTTTCATGGAAAAATAAATTTTCCCGTAAAAAGCTGTTAGGGATTATAAAAAGTGTTCATGAAAATTTCACTGGAAATCAATTTTCTGGCCTAGTTAGGGGTTCCAGAAAATGTAAAAATGAAAATGTCATAAAAAATCTGCTACTAATCCATTAACATGAAATTGAAAGGCTGTTATGTTCCAAAAAGACCAAAATTATATGTCCCATATTAATTCTTCTAGTTCACTCCAACATTCATATGACAACTTAGTTGGTGAAGTAAAAATACTAGTTGTAAGGCATCCTATACATGTCGCATTTTTTTAAAAAGACTATCAATTCAAGTAAAGCTTCTTATAGTGTCACATTTTCTCAAAAAGACCATTGCATAGCAATTTAATCACTGCTAAAGTAAATGAACTAGTCAATGATTCGAGTTTATTACCCACAAAAACTTAAAAAATATACATTTTCAAATTGCTAATATAAAGCATAAGCGATTCTTCAACTATAGATCCCTTCAAACCTCATGCCGCTTTGTATCATTCCACGTCTTCTTTACCAATTGGTCACGGAAACGACCCATCACAGCTCTACCATCAATTGGTCATGGAAACTTCCCTCCTCTTCAATCTCATGTGGTGGCTGCGAGAGCTCCTTCCAGAGTACAAAGACCTCTGAGTCCCATTATTTCTCTAGTCTCTTAGAGACAGCCGCTCTCTAATAGAGCTAACAGTCTCAAAACTTTCATGTCTGACTGGAGTTCTTGATCCTTCCTCGAGATCCAGAAATTTGAGGCGGCCACGATGTACTCGCTTAATATTCTTTATCTGATACCATAGAAAACAGTTGATTTCTTTCATTGCATAACAATAAGCATGACATCCAGCCCAGGTATTATGCATTGGAGGATTCCCACTTCAAGCAATTTTTTTTAATTATTATCTGCCTGCAAATTTGGTTTCAAAATTGTTAAACGAGTTAGTTGGCAAGAAAACTGTCAACGGAATAAGTTACTAAACTGAACATGAAAATAAAAAGTAATATACAGGACAAAAAGGCTTCAACTCGAGAACCAAAGAGCACATAAAGAACAAGTTTTCATAAACCACTTTTTCATGACAACTTAAGTTTAGGAAGTCTAAATACAGAAGATGACAAAACTTACTTAGATAACTCAGGATAAATACCATTAAAAGCATTATTAGGTTTAATATACATAAATTTTCAATAAAACAAATTAGGTCCCATGTTCCTTAACAAACATTCCTGCAAACAAGAACCAGAGAAAGACAACATTTAACGCATTCGTTCAAAAAGTATCCTCTATGTTCCCCAAATTGGAATAAATGAATATATGTTTGGTATTCATCTAACTTTTGTGACTCTAACACGACCAATCTCAAGCAGCATCCTTACCTAATCCAAGTAATTTTATGTAATGAAATACTAAGGAGACAGTCAATTATCTGAATGCAAATTATAGAAGAATAGGCTGAAACATACTCGCATGACTGACCAGAATTTTTTATTCAACATAGAAAGCCCCACACTCAAACTACTTCCTTATTCAAAAATCCCAACACAATACTTCAAACAAACTATACATCACGTTGTCATTGTCCACAAGCACAGAAAACCTAATAAACCATCACCCAGTAATCAATCAAGAGATGATAATTCCTACTGCGAACGGATATGTTCAATCTTGAAAACCAGCATATGCACATGGAACTAACTGACCCAAATCGGTGCAAACAGTAGCAAAATCGGCAAACCAAACTACAGAAGTACTGATTTTACTGCAAGCTCAGAGAAGCTAGCCGATTCAAGGGCAACATTGCCAAACCAACTGTAAAAAAAGAATAGGCTTTTGTACCTGAAAAGAGAGGAAAAAACAAGACCAAGTTTGGATCAAGCGATTGCTGCCGGAGGGAGGGGAGGAGAGGGAAAGAGGACTGAGGAGGGTAAAAGAGGGCTCAAGGCAGACCGTGTTTCAATGGGTGGCGCCGCCCTAGAGACAAGATGTCCAAGAGAGAAGAGAGGCATCGAGGTCCGGCTGTAGGGAGGAGAAGGTCTGGGGAACGTCGCCGGACAAAGCCCCGGCGGAGTCAATTCGCCATCAGAGGAGCGGCAAGGGCAGGAGGGAGGTCGATTTGCCCGAGCCCCCGACCTTTTTTTCAGTCCGGAAAATGATTTTCGTACCTTATGAGGTTTGAAAATTTTAGGCCATTTTCATCACCTTTTTCAGGGTCATTTTCGGGCCCTCTGGAAAAGTAAATTTTTAGAGCCCTGTTTTTCCATAACCCCTAACCCAGTGAAAAAACTGTTTTCATGTAAAATGATTTTCTATCTTAGTTCATAATCACGATGCTAGTGCAAATGTTAGTTTTTAGCTTTTTTATGCGGTTTAAGTAGGACCCAACTAGGTAGAATTTTCACTGGGGTCTACAAATAGGAAGTATTTACTTATATTCACTCCTTGAAAGTCTAAATAAAGATACAAAGGGGCTATGTGGATGCACTTAAAAAAGGACTTTTAATGGGCAGAAAGAATTTTTCCTGCCAAAGGCAGAAAGACTATAAAAAGGGTCTTTTTCTTTTCTTCCATAACCTTCCTCAGGAGGAGGTTTAAGGTAAACAGGGTCTTTAACTTTCTCCAAATGCCAATTTTCGAAAATTCCAACCCAAAAATCCCCCTCCGCCATCCCTCCATATGAAAGGCAACATAGGTGGCAGCCCCTCGGCATCGCGACTCTCTCACCAAGCTCATTCGGCTTAGCGCTCACCCATCATTGTACTGGAACAGCCTGGATGACACCTTGACGACAATGACCTCGGTGGGGCGATACAAATTGAGTGAGGCGAGCGTGGAATGGAGCATCATCACGGCAAAGGGCTTCGATCAAGGGAGTCTGGCGAACTTTTCAGTTTTAGCGTCGAAGTTTGGGAAAACCACCAGGTTTACGGTGCCAATATTGTTGGCTGGAGGCGATGGTGATGAGGGAGGTGGCGAGAAGAAGAAGGGGGCAGGTGGGCTTTTAAGCTGCTGCTGCTGCGAGTACGCACTACGACCCCAACTGGGCAGAGGTAGAGAAGGGAAGGAGAAGGTAGAGGTGGAGATTGAGATGAGTGACGGTGAGATGGAAATTTTTGTATGAGAGCTATTTCAATTTCTTTAATAGAAAGAAAAAGGCACTACAACAAAATTGACCTTTAACGACGGCACAAACCGTCGATAAAAGTACTTAATCTGTCGCTACAGCTTTATCGCGACGGAATGTTTTCGCCGCTAGCTCTGTGCAATCTGTCGGTAATATCTTTACTAACATTTTTACCGACGGATTATTTTCTGTTGCAAGTGTATTTTATCGACAGTTTTTGGCCGTCGGTATAAATGTTTATCGACGGTTTGAAAGACGGACTCTAGACTCCGTTAGATACTTATTGCGACGGTTTTAGCACATTTGTGACAGATTTTATCTGTCGGTAGAGACGTCAAAAAAATGAAAAAAAAAACAGCAGCATAATGCTGCTGTGCTAAATATGGATAACAAGCATTATTCGTAAATGCAAAAGATATAATTACCACATTGTACACAATCAACATATATATAATTGGTCTTTTTGCCACCAATTAAAGTTATTTCACTATAACAAAATTTGTATTGATAAATAATAACTTTACAATGTTGTAAAAAAATAATAACTTTACAAGGTAAAAACATAATATATGCATATAATAAAGTGGATACCAATTATTATATGCATATAGCTAGCACCAATCAATACATTTCTACATTACAGATAACTAAACATCAATCCTCTATATTGTAGATACCAATTTTTCCATCAAAGGGAGAAGCAGAAATTATTCCTGGCACTCTTGGGTACCAGTGAACATCAAAATTCAAATTGGCGTTTCCAGGCACTTCACATACTATCTGCATAAACATAGAGCAAAAATGTTTAGCATCATTAATATAGCCTCCTGCCTTAATATAAGAAGTGAGGTCCAACCAGAAAGCTACTAAAAGCAAACAGAGGAGTAAATAAGAATCACAAAATTCTTTCTTACCTCCCCACTGTGTGTCCCAACATATAGTTCGATTATCTTTGGGAGAAGTAAGCAGATAAGTAGTATCATGGGGACACCATGGCATTGCAACGACACGTTTGTTTGGATAATATACATAAAAAAAAGTGGAAATTGAGATTAATATAAGAAACATGTATAGAAAAACAAGGAAGATATCGAAAGCAACAACTCATTAAGCTTGCATATATATTCTAATCACACACTAAATGCAAAGTTATAACAGTAAAAGAGAAAGAACAAAAAAACAAGATAAGCAAACAGCATACCTTTTGTATGCCCCACCAACTCTCTTACAGGTGACATCGTGTTTCTCACATCCCAAACCTAACCATAAAAGTTTGTCAACAAATTAATAAAGAAACAGCCAAAAAAATAATGCTTCATTGTGGAGCCACTTCTTGGGCATCCATTTTGGGCTCAAATAGCATTTTCACTTAGCAGCCGTATATATAAATCACTTTCATTAAAAAGATAAAGGTATCTACCACATAGACAGTTGCCTGGAGCAAGGAGTCGGTTGTTAACTTAGCTATAGATAAAGGATAAGGGGAGAAATGAAAACAACCTCTTAGAAAACCCATTATAAGAAAGGGCTCTCCATAGTGAAAAGAAGAGGTCACCCAGCACACACGAGTAGAAGGCCAGAAGGCTGAGAGAGAGATCCAGGAAGAATCAGAAACATAAGGAAAGGGTAGAGGAATGGAAAACTGAAGAAGGGAGCAATATAGAAAGTGCAACAATAAGGAATTGGCAATCTGAAGAAGTGTCCAGCTAAAATCTCAGTAATCGACCCTGAAGAGTGCAAAATTTTTATCCATACAGGCCCTAACGTCCTCGGATACTCTTGCATTGACCCCTTCTCATTCCATTTCTTCACAAGAGACTAAAGGAAAAAACTTTTTCCATTGCCAAATCTTCTTTCAGATTCGTTTCTTTACAAAAAAAAAGCTCTCCAGCAAACAGAAAGGTTGAGAGGGTCACTTACATACAAAGAAGGGAATCTGTCATCATCAGAAGCCACAACAAATTGGGTAGAAGTGTCAGGATGCCATTGCAAAACAGAACATCTCTGCCAATGTGGATCAGTGAAACTGTAAGATAAACATCACAATCAATAGAAACACAATCAAGAAATGAATTTGTTATGTTTAAAAATATGGATAGCTCATG
This sequence comes from Houttuynia cordata, assembly GCA_039654745.1. Taxonomy (NCBI): domain Eukaryota; kingdom Viridiplantae; phylum Streptophyta; class Magnoliopsida; order Piperales; family Saururaceae; genus Houttuynia; species Houttuynia cordata. Next base: position 13,072,973 of record CM077505.1, read on the forward strand.
ATCAAAGGTGAACTCACCTTATAACAGACTTTTGACGCTGTAAATCCCATATAACTAGAAAATGTGGAGAAAAAATAATCTTCAATTGTTTATTCTAGAATCATAAGATAATGAAAATGCAAACAAATATTAATTCTCCATACCAGTGGTTCCATTCTGTAAACAAGAAGCTAATATATTTTTGACTTTTGGATTCCACGAAAGGAAAGTAACTTCACCTTGAGCCCCAGCACCAACATTCTGTACCACAGTTAACAAAAGATATGAAGCAAAAGAACAATCAACAACAGAGGACATCTTAGCTGGATCCATGTGACAAGATTTAGAAGCATACAAATAAATTATAATTATAAAAATGATGCCAAAGAACAGAAAGGTCTTCATTGATTAAACTCCAAGTCTTAGAGCTTCTCGGAGAAACAATATCAGATTTGCAGCAAAAAGAAAAGCCCGCAAAGAAACTCCATTGCTAAAATAAGTTGAGAGATAGTTATCAAATATGTCAAAATTTTTTTTTCCAGGTTCAGCAATGAGACCACATCCATCCCAACAAAATGAAACATACAATGAGAATACCAACACAATAATTTACTGATCTATCTATGGTGTAAGGATCATAGATTACCTATTTAATGTCAAAAAAATATAACAATGGCTTAATAGACAAAGAGACATGCCTAGGATTTTATAACTTGAATTCCTTTGACAAAGTTTTCCTTTCATGTAGGAGCATGCAGCGGCCCCAGTAAGTGAATAGTAGAATCACTCCATAGGTTTGTAATATGACTATTCATTCACGGTGGGAACTATTTATGAGTATGTCAGAACTACAAAGTTGCCAGTTTTAAATCACAGCTCTGTCAAAAGGTAAAGCTCTGTCAATCATAGCATGGGACAGTAGAATGTTAATTTCTATAGTTTTTAAATTGATTAAACTATGCACAACACCTTAGTTGTAAGTTTAGGTATTAGGAAATATATTTAAAGCTCTGTTATCTTTCATCCCCATGACAAAAAAACCCTGTGTCTACCCATGTTGTTGGACATGGAGATGAATGCATTGGCAAAGTGCATTACCGAATCAAGCGCACTTTGCCAAACACTTGGTGCTCACCCAAATGTGATGTTGGATAATTTTCCATTTAATCTTGAGGTGCTTAATAGGTCTTCTGATAAAAAAAATTCTTGGCTACTTTTGTACATTTCAAGACAGACTGATCATCATAGACAAGAACAAAATAAAAGGAGGACTGATAGTGTTTAAAAAATTTGACCAAGCGCATAATCTACTTATAGCTAATGAATAACAAAAATGTTCCCAAATCCATACATCCAATCAAGCAGTTCATGCTCGTGGTGCACTCACTATAATCAACTATTTTAATGATTGTATTTTTCTCACTATAATCAAATATTTTAATGATTATATATTTCTTGAATGCATCACAATGTGAAAGAAATAAGTATATATGACAAATAGATAGAATTGACAAATACAAATTTTCCAAAAGCGATCACCTTTAATATACAGATGTGGTACTCATGGAGCAGAGGCAAAGTCGCCCAAGATGAGGAACCCCGTCATTGCCGCCTGAGAAGAGGAACCTAATTGTAATTTCACCGGAGATGGGAAGTGACTGTCTGGAAGTTGATTGTGAGGCATTTGGGGGAAATTCAAAATGGAAAAGAACGGGAAAGGGCGGGAGAGGATGGTGGTTGTGTCCACTTAAAAATCAAAGGAGAATAGAGTTGTGGCTGGCGGATTTGGGAAAAATCGAACAAACTCTAGTCGGTTCTTCGGCAGACGAGTGGAAGAGGAGGAAAACGGGAGGTCAAACCGATGGGATAGGAGGCGACTGCGGCATCCTTCGACAGACTGGCGGACTTCCGGCGAAGGAAGAGACGGAAGGCGGAACGACTTTGAACTGAGTTTTAGGGTTTCGGCACAGCCGGGAGTAAAAAGCTCGCGACAGAATTTTTTCTGCCGCAAAAATTTGTCGAAAGAAGCAAGTTTATACCAGCGGAAAGTCTTCCCACTAGTATCAGTCGTAATAAATCTAAATATCGACGGATCGATGCCTGCCGAAAATAATCCACCGTTAATGTCAGTCCTTTTACGACAGATTTATTTCTGTCGCTAATACTAGATATAATCAACGGATTATATTCTGCCAAAGAAAAATCCGTCGTTAAAAGCCATTTTTGTTGTAGTGAGGTAAATAACGGAAAGGATGGCTTTCCAACTCCATTTTATTCTTTTAGCAAAAATAAAATGCCATGCCCCAGGATCTCACACCTCGATCGGAGTGCGGAAGCCTTCAGAGATAATAATATCTCGAGGCTAAAACCCCAGGCACACTACCAATCAGTCGAAAACACCACCAAATACACCATCACGAAAGGATATGTAGTTGGTCATCCCACAATTTAGTACATACAGTACTCAACATCATTAATAATTATGAAATTAACGTACTTAGTCTTTATTATAACAAATAAATTTAACAAAGTTAATAAAATAGAATCCCAACTTTATGGCACACATCGTCCAACAAATCATAAAACTCAAATCAAGAAAACTGATAATAGAAAATAATCTCTAATCTCTTCACGCTATCATCAACCACCTTCTTGTTACTGTAAACGTCCTGTCTCAGTTCTCTTTTACGCCTCCATCAGAGAATGTATGAGTATTTCATAGAAACACTCAGTAGGAGGTAAAAACCCACTTAAAATAAACAAGCAAGATGAAGAGAAATATATAACAAATGAATACTAATATTCAATAACATCTGGATTAAACCTAAGGTCTATTTACCTGAAATGAAAGGTCAGTCAACAACGGTTCCTAACTCGCAAGTATAGGGAAAAATGATAAATAACAAGACTCCTAACATCACACGTGTAAGGAGAAATTAAACGATCACAACATCCTTAGGCATCTAAAGTACAAAGAGATTCAATTTCTACTAGCTAAACTTACCACTTGTAAGTGGCTAAATAATACCATAACCACCCTAGAGGTTCTCCCTTCAGAGCCCGGGCATGGGTCTAGGATGCTAGCCCCACCAGTACTTACGGGCATGATGAGCGGAGACTGAAGACCTTCCATAATGTCAACAATCTAAACGTACGTATAATAAGTTGTATAAAATATTAATTTAACTATTGATTTTAATGTAGTTGATTGTGTTACGATATCCCACCGAGTATTTTTATACTCAGCATCCGCTCGTGATGTAGGTTCTTTAGTAGAAGACTGTCTTCAAGTAGTACCTGGTGGTAGATGATTGAGAGTGAAGATGATTGATAGCTTCAAAGTAGGCATCCGTCTCTTTTATTTTCTAGTGTATTTTGAGATGGATGATAGACTTGTACATGGAGGACTTACGTTGGTTTAATAGACTTTGCATTTGTAATATTATATATATATATATATATATATATATATATATATATATATTTGTGAGCTCCAGTTATCACAGCCTATGCTTAGTCGATAAATTTCGACTAATGATTTATTGTATGGAGGAATAATCCTTTGATTTTCTGCTATTACTCTCATTTAATAATGGTTTTTAAAATACGTGCGGTGACAATTTCTCATCTAGCATTTAGAAACCTTATAATATCTTGGCATACATTGCACTCATCTGATTAGGACGGAATAACCTTATGTAGTTTTGAAGGAAAGAAAGCAAAGATCAAAGTTAGTGTTCTATCTGCAAAGCTTTATGACGAAAAATCAAGCCTTTTAGTTATGTTGTTAAATAGAAGGAAAGAACCTGGTATCTGACATTTACCAACTGTGTAGTGTGCAGTGGTGACAAGCATTTTAACTGCTTTATTTCTCATGTGGAATTGATTTCATTATCATTCATTCACTGACTTTTTCTGCTGGATGTCAAGCTCTATTTGACAAAGCCATCTCGCAGCCAAAAGCAGAGAGAAATACTAGAGGTCCAAGCATGAATTCCGTTGAATTGGTTGTTGAGGTGGTGAGTACCGATGATCTTTTTCCCAACGATGGCAGGGTTCTTCCAGTGCATTGGTGGGCCTGTATTTTGATGGCCAAAAATATCGGACAAGCATTATAGAGAATAATGCGAAACCTATGTGGAACAATTCTTCTTCGACATCTCTGACCCCTCCAACCTGCATAATCTCTACCTTGATAAGCTCCAAAAAGGAATTCACTGCAAATCCTTACTTGGAAAACTTTGGCTTGGTGAAACTTCCTTTTTTCCTGATGCATTGGTCTCTCACTATCCATTGGAGAAAAGAAATGTTTTCTCTCGTGTAAAGGGAAAACTTGGCCTTAAAGTCTCAGCAGTTGTTGCAGGGAGACTTGAAAGATATGTTGAAGCGAGAGTTGGGAACCATAGAGGTCTCACTACGCATTGCTGGAAGAAGGAAAATCCAATTTGGAATGTATTTGCGTTTTCAGGAGAGTGGATGCAGGCCACGTATGTAGAGGTTGTGGTGAAGGACAATAACCTCTTAAAGGATGGCGATATTGTAGGGACTGTGAGATCTGACATCAATGTCGTCCCAAAACGGGTCCCGCCTGACAGCCCATTGGTTCCTCAGTAGTACGGCTCGAGGACAGGAAAGGTAACAAGACCAATGGTGAGCTTGTGCTTGCTGTTTGGATTGGAACCCAAGCTGATGAAGCATTCCCAGATGCATGGTACTCTGTGGCAGCTTCACCTGCTCTTGATGCATCTATTACCGCAAGAAACAACATACGGTCCAAGGTGTACTATGCACCTCGAATTTGGTAGGGTACGTGTAAATGTGATTGAGAAGCAAGATTTCATTGTCTCAGACAAAACCCGATTTCCAGATGTGTTTGTGCGATCTTAGATTGGCAACCAGGTAATAAAAACAAAACTCACGCTGGTGCGAGAATCGAACCCAGTGTGGAATTAGGACTTGATCTTTGTTGCAGCCGAGCCTCTTGAAGGGCATCTTGTCCTCTCAGTTTTAGACCGTGGTGAGGATGTCGTCATTGGGGGATGAGGATGTCGATCACCACTGGGAGAGGCTTGCTAGCTAAATCTTCCTCCGGCATTGTCAAGGAGGGTACCATGTATTAAATGAGTCAACATGGTATTGTAGTGACTTCCAGCCCACAACAGAGAAATTGTGGGCGCCAGCCATTGGTATTCTGGAGCTTGGAATCTTGATAGTAGAAGGGATGCTGCCATGAGACTTAAGGGCCGTTTGGGGCGTGATAAAAAGCAAAACATCTACAGTAGATATTTCACTTTCACTATTCATTTTCTGGTTTCTTCACTTTCAGCTGAAACACCTCAAAACGTGTTTCAGATATCCATGTAGAAAAATTCAGAAATGAATAATGAAAGTGGATTTTTCACTGTGGATGTTTTTTAGATTAATCACAAAACTTGGATGGTAAAAAATCAGCTCTATCTACTTCAAAAAATCCAGCTGGTTAGTGAATTTTTCAATGTAAATGTTTATGATTTTTCACGCCCCAAATGGCCCCTTAAAAATGATAGGGCTATATTAAATAGCTATTGTGTAGCGAAATATGGTCATAAATGTTGTCGCACTCGTACAATAGTCGACAGCTTGTGTCCAATGTTCAATGAGCAGGTAACATTTGAAAGAGCTTCCACCCCCGTGCCCTAGATCGCCGCCCGCCCCGCCCCTCACTCCGTCGTGATCCGCCCTGCCTATTCCTCCGCCTCCTCTCCTCCCGGGCTTCCATTCCGCGCCGCCCTCCTTGCCTCTCCCCCGCTGTTCGAGGCGTTTCCGCTTGGGTGAAATTTGAAATTTGCCGGGCGCGCGGGTTGTCCGCGGAGGGGGGACTTGCTGTGAGCTTGGCTGTCAGGAGCGAGTTTCTAGGGTTCATCCCTTGATTCTTCTGCTGTCAATTTGGTGCGATTGAGGTGGTGGGAGCCAGAGGTTTTGGATTGTGGAAACTAGGGCATTGAAGCTATGTCTTGTTTTTGGTCGTCTATTTGTTGAAACTGGTAGTGCTAGGTTTTGCATGAGCATCTGCTACTGTTGGGCACCTCCATTCACCGGCGAGCTGCTCCCGTGTTCTACGTTTGGCCGTCTCCGTTGTGAAGCAGGAGAGCAGCTGATGCAAGGACGCCGGCCATGCGGGGAGCGGCCTGAACAGGGCTGACCGAGAGAAGGAGAGTGGGCCGAGCGACCCCAGCAACCTCGCCCAGCCCTGTCGGCCGTTGCGACCTCGACGATGCCGCCTCCTCCGGCCCTCGACCTTCGCCCCCCCCCCCCCCCCCCCCCCCCGCCCTTCTTCTCCTTTTTCTCCTCTTCCCCACCATCCCCCCTTTCCCCTCCTCACAGTGGCCAAAGGCGCCGCCTTTGGCACTGTTCGCTGGTCCCAGTTTCTCCCGCCACCACCCGCCCCCCTCCCACCTTCACCCCGACCAGTCTACCACCCCAGCAGCCTCAGCCTTGCCAAAGATCCTTGCTCCTTACCACTGCCCACGCCACCTGCTCGACAAAATGCCGAAGTGAGATCCTATGCGATTTTACCCCCTCGACTTGATCAACTAGGCCATGGCCTCCCCCATCAGGCCCCCGGGCTTTTCCTCCCCCCCGCAACTGCATCCCAACACCCCCTCTCCACCTCAACCTTTCCACCTTCCTTTGGGCCCTGGAGTAATTGCCACATCCTCCTCCGCAGCGCCTGTCTCCCCCCCTTGGGCAAGCCTCTTCAGAGGTGCCTATGAGGCATCCAACTCTCTCACCTTCCACCCAGAGCTGAAGGGGTTGACATCAGTTAGAATCCCGCAAGAGATTGTTGATAGAGAGGCATTAAGATGGAAAAACACGCTTGTTGGATATGCCATGGGGAAACGTCCGTCTTATGTGTGGTTCAAGGAGTATGCCACCAAGATTTGGAAGCCGGTTGGGTCGTTTGAAATGCAATCCTTGACAGGCGGGTTCTTCATGTTCAAATTCACCTCTCCGGAGGATTGTGAGCGAATCTTGAATTCCATGTGGACAGTCGGTGGTAGGCCCCTGATCTTATGCAAATGGCACCCAGGCATGCGTCCGGTCCGAGAGTTGGTGAAATCGGTCCCAATTTGGGTTCGTTTCCCTGATCTTCCTCCTCAGTACTTTGCAAAGGAAAGTCTGAGCACGGTGTCTAGCCTTGTGGGTCACCCTCTATTTTCTGACAAAGCGACAGCCGACCGAACTCGCCTAGAATATGCCCGAGCCTACATTGAAATAGATTCGGATTTCAAGTTCCCCTCCATCATCCATGTGGCCACTAGGGACGGGACCTTCTTCCCACAACCCGTGGAGTACGAATGGAAGCCTCGCATTTGTTCCAAATGTAAGTGTTTCGACCACACCACCAATTCTTGTACATCAAAAGAAATTTGGATTGAGACAATACAGCACCCATCACTGGATGTTGAAGTGGGTAGAAACACTATGGGTTTTACAGCTACAGAGAATGCCTTGCCTGTTGCAGCTTCGCCTAAGCCTATCACAGTAAGTCCCATAGTAAGCCCCACCTCTCATATGGCCCAAAGTGTTGGGATTAATGCCATACCGAATCCAGGACTGGAGCCCCCCAAGTCCTCCTCCTCTGAGAACATCCGTCTGGTCGACAATCGCTCTGGAGACTTGAGGTTAGTAACAAGCAACTCACCATCTGCGATTGGACAGGTACCTTATATGGTATTGGATAATCATGCAAGGGCACATGCTGGCTCACCCCTATACACCTCCTCCACCACCCCCCATGCCACAGCAAAGGTGAATGAGAATGGAGGTCCAACACAGGACGATCCGGCCGTATTGTCTCCACCTCCCTTGGAAGCTCCCAGGGGTGGTCCTCAGCAGGTCCTACACTAGCAGGATTGGAACTCTCCCGGGAAGAAGGGGGTAAAGCCCCTACCTAAGCATGGCCAAGAACGGATTGAGCATTCATCAAACCCTTTCCACCCAATATAGGATAGTGATGAGTCAAATTCTGAAGCTTCGTCCTCTCTGTCGACTACAGTTAGGAGGACCCAACCTCCCCGGACAGTGGCCCAGAACAACACTACCAAGAAACAGAAGGCGAAAGCTAAAGTGGGGGCGACTGCCCCTAATCCCAAGTAAATGTCCATTTGTAGCTGGAATATCCGTGGTCTGGGCCACGGAAGTAAGAGGTCGGCGGTGCTAGACCTTGTTAAGAATGAAGATGTGTTCCTGTTGGCGCTTTGTGAAACTAAAGTCAAGAGAAGACAGGTGGATCGTATTAGCAGAAAAGTTATTACGGGATGGGAGTCCTTTAATAATCTGAACTCCGATGAATCAGGAAGGATCCTGGTTTTCTGGAATCCTAACATTGCTACTGTTCAGAAGGTGCAGGAGACCCCCCAGACGCTTCATTGCCTTGTCACATGTTCCTCAGGTGAATCCTTTCATCTCACAGCAGTCTATGGTTCTAATGATGCCCAGGAGCGGAAAAAGTTGTGGTATACCCTCTGCCATTTCAGTAATACAATAAGTGACCCTTGGATAGTGATGGGCGACTTTAATGCTATTCGTCATGAGTCGGAAAGAATGGGAAGAGGTACCGCGCCTCAAGCTGACATTAGAGCTTTTAATGACTGTATCTTACAGGCTGGATTGCAGGAAATTCCATCCTCTCTATTCTTCACATGGAGTAATAATCAATCGGGTAACAATCTCACTCTTTGTCGAATTGATAGAGCTTTTGCTAATTCTGATTGGTTCATCAGATACCCCACCTCCAGACTCTATTGTCCTCCTTCAGGTTTATCGGACCATAACCCCATCATTTTCAGAATGCGTCATCCTTTCCCAAAAGGTCCGATACCATTCAAGTTTTTTGACATGTGGAAGCAAGATGCAAGCATACGAGAGGTTATCTCTAAGGCCTGGGAGACACCCATTCAAGGTCAGCCCCTGTTTATGCTTTTCAAAAAATTGCAGGCTTGTAAGGGAGCTCTCAAAAGGTGGAATAGAGATCACTTTGGGGATGTTAATGCCAGATATAGAGCAGCGGTACTTGATCTCCATTCCATACAAACCGCACTGTAAAATCAACCCCTTGATGATGCTTTGAGGAGGTGTGCAAATTTGGCATGGCAAAAAGTTTATGAAGAGGATGGTATTAGAGAACAATTCTTTCGGCAGAAATCGAGAATTAAGTGGCTCCAAGAGGGAGACAAATGTTCTAAGTTCTTTCATGCCTCTGTCGCATCCCACAGTGTTCGGAACACCATTCATGAGATATTTGATGATCTGGGCACGAAGCTGGAATCCCCACAGGACATAGGAGGCAAAGCAGAGCTGTTTTACAAAAACCTTTTCACTCCTACCTTGACAACCGCTCAGGTACCAATCCCCTTCTCGCATATTCTAACTCCGGATCAAGCTGCCTTCTTGTCTAGTGAGGTAACTGATGATGAGATCAAAGGGGTAGTTTTCCAGGCGCCTAATGGAAAGGCTCCAGGCCCGGACGGATTTCACAAAGAATTCTTCACTCACTTTTGGGATATTATTGGCCCAGACGTCCTATCGGCAATTCGAGACTTCTTCAAGAGAGGGCACATGCTCAGGGCCATTAATCACACTTTCCTAACTCTCATCCCTAAAAAGGCGAGTTCAAAGAGCTTCGAGGAATTCAGACCGATTGCCCTATGCAATTTTATCTACAAACTATTTCAAAGCTTATGGCAAACAGGCTGGCTGTAGTGCTCCCACTTCTTATTAGTCTCAATCAATTGGCTTTTGTGAAGGGGAGAAGTATTAGTGAGAACATTCTGCTGGCTCACGAACTCGTCCGCAACATGCATCGTCATGGGGGTCAGAAAAGGCTCTGTGTAAAAGTTGATCAGAGGAAGGCCTATGATAAGATGAGATGGGACTACATTTTCCATGTCCTGGAGTCCCTTGGGTTCGACAACAAATGGATCCACTGGACCCGGCAGTGTATTAGCACTCCCACTTTCAGCGTCCTCATCAATGGGTCGAATTATGGGCACTTCTCCAGCGCTAGTGGCCTTCGGCAGGGATGCCCATTATCGCCTCTCTTATTTTTATTATGCATGGAAGGTCTATCAACCATGTTGAATCAGGCCTCATTGAATGGTCATCTCAAGGCCCCAACCATTGAGGGAGGTATGCCTATCTCACATCTCCTATTTGCTGATGATGTTCTGTTGTTCTCCAAGGAGGATGTTCAATCAGCAGTGTGTATCCGGAAAATTCTCTCAGATTTTGCAGATATGTCTGGTCTCCAGGCAAATATTAGCAAGAGCTCTATATTTTTCTCTGCAGGGTGCCAACACAAATCTACCATCCGAGAAATGCTCGGATTTCAAGAAGGGTGCTTTCCGATTACCTATTTAGGTATGCCTCTGTCTTCTAAGCGTATTTCCTATTCAGCCTGCAAGCCTCTTCTTGACAGGATTTCTGGACGGGTAAATGGGTGGAAAACTGCACTCCTATCATATGCTGGGAGACTCCAATTGATTAAATCGGTTATTGGTGGATTGAATGTATTTTGGACATCCTGCTTCAAACTCCCCAAAAAAGTCTGCCACAAAGTGGAGAGTATCATGGCCACGTTCCTATGGAAAGGTTCCACCCAATCCAATGGATTTCATAACTGTTCTTGGTGAAAGCTTTGTCGCCCCCTGAAAGAAGGAGGTCTTGGGGTTAGACGTATTCAAGACATCAACAATGCAAATCTAGCCAAACTCTTTTGGAGATGTCTCACCTGTAAAGAATCTCTCTGGTGTCTTTGGGTTCATGGGGTGTATCTCAACACCAACTCCATCTAGACGACTAGGGCGCATAATTGCTCCTACGCTTGGCAATCCATCCTTCAATTACAATCATTCATGCAGGAGAGAGTTGTTGTCAACACTGGGAATGGGTGCACAATAAGAATGTGGGTGGAACCATGGAGCGGCCCCTTAGCTCTAATTCGGAAATTTGGTAACAGAACCATTCTGGAATTGGGAGGCAACACAAAGGAAACAGTAGCGGATTATCTTAAGTCTAGAAATCTTCAAAATGAATGCATACTCTCAAGAAGAGGTGATCTTGCCAAGAAAGAAATCCTAGACAAAATGCCGGTGTTTATTGAATTGGAGGATTCCTACGGGTGGCTCAACTAATCTGGTAAGTTCACCTTTAAGAGTGCCTGGGATGCTTTTAGAGCGAAATCTAGGAAGGTGCCATGGTATAACCTTATTTGGTTTAAACATCGGGTGAACCGACACTCCTTCTGCGCTTGGATGGCTCTCAATGAAGGGCTCCTCACTCTGGATAACCTGAAGAGAAGAGGGATATCCCTAGTTAACAGGTGTGTTTTGTGTAGGAAAAACGAAGAATCTACCAGACACCTAATGTTTGAATGCATATATACTAAGGTGGTATGGCGAACATTCCTCTATAAGTGCAATATTCATCATACAATTGGGGGGTGCTTCATGGAATTGGAATGGCTGACTCAGTTGATCAGGAACAATAAACACACAGGGCATATTATTCAAGCAGGTTTCACAAGCTTTATTTCTATGATATGGGAAGAGCGGAACAGGCGAATCTTTGAAGACCAAAAGCTCGAGACATATATTTTGGGTCAAAACCTTATCCACAGAGTAAAGGAGATTCTCGACGCCTTTCATCTTAAGGATATTTGTCTCACGCACTGCCCTTTCTTGCATACTTTTTGGGATGAGCACAACCTCTGTCCATAGGGAATGAAAGGATCTCGTGGAATGGTGGGACGGATGTGTCTCGCGATCGATCGACCGGTTTGGCACTTTGTTCTGTGTTTGTTTTTGTATTTTCTTGAGGGGTTCACACCTCACGTGTTGTTGTGATGAGGTGAGGTTGTACTCACTTGGCTTCTTTAATACAATTTTTTAATTATCAAAAAAAAAAATGTTCAATGAGCAGTATACATGGGAAGTATATGATTTAGCTACACTGTTGGTAAGTTTAACAACTGCTTGATTGGCTAAAAAGGCCCCCTCAAAGACAGTAGGATTGGAAAAGTTAGGATTAGTTTATCTACACTTGAGACTGGCCGTGTATATACTCATTCACTAGCACCCGTTGCTAGTTCTTCATCCTTCAGGTGTCAACAAGATGGGGGAGCTGCAATTGGCCATATGATTCTCCTGCACATTACTAGTGAACATGCTACATATATACCAATGAATGCCGTATCGGATATCGGTAAAATATCGGTCGACTAAAGAGACAAAATATTATAGATATATATAAGATATTGTGTAAAAAAATATTGGTGGTCTAAAACTACATGTTCACAATATAACTTCTAAAATGAGTGATATTTATTTAGACAAGCATAAATTTTAAATATGCATTAATAATACTTATATAATTTAAAATATATATTTGCGTTTTAAACTCGTATTCTTCCATTTGGCATAGAATGGAAAATAAACGGGAAAGTTAATTTTTTTAAAAAAGTATTTTTTTTATTTTTTTTAAAAATATTTTTTTAAAAATAATGATATATCAAACCGAAACCGATATATTGATGACATATCACCAATATAACGTTCCATGACTGCGAACGAAGGAGGGGGACCCTCTGAACATTACTGCAGCAATTCTGTGCATGAATAAGACGCAAGCAGCCAAGCACGGGAAAAACAAAGTAGTGAAGTTAATGGGGCTGGGGTCAGATCTGGCAGAAATAAATATGAGTGCAGTTTTGGGCACATAGCATGAAGAAGGTTGATATGTATGTAATGGTTGATCTGTTTGTACTCGTCCTCTTGATCTTGTAACAGCATTTGACAATGATAAAAGGGCAGGTTTGTGTACAAAAAATGAGAGGCTTTTCCTTTTCTTGTTAAGAAGATTGGTGAGTCTAGGGAAGGGGAGGCTACTAATAGGAAATAATATGTGCCAAACTGTGTATTTCCAACATGCGTCGCTGGGCCTAGCGACTGTCGATCATGAATCGGCTTAGACCGGGTGAACTCAATAATCCTGTCTGCAATTGCATCCAGTATTGTAAGCACTGTGCGGTCAAATCATGCGGCCTAGAGGCATGACGACAGAAAAGAAGCTAATGGTTGCGGGAAGCTAGAACATTACAAACTATATATTAAAGATACGTAACAAAAGTTGAACAACAATAATGTTGATCCAGCTTTGGTGCACTGGTTGGATCTGTCTTGATTGTTGGTGGTGCAAATAAGATCCCAAGGTCGAATCCCATTGGCATATAGAGAGTGAGTATATCTATATATATATATATATATATATATATATATATATATATATATATATCTATATATATATATATCTATATATATATATATATATATATATATCTATATATATATATATCAGTTTATATGAGATCGTTCTTATATAAAGAGAATGAGGCCAATTTTTTGGGTCGGTGGATTCGACCCGACGGTGGATATCAAATCAGTATGTAGGTGATTGAAAATTATCACTCACCCTCGTAGCCGTTGGATCAAGATTCAATGGTTACGACATAAACTAGATTCATATAAGCTATATGAGAGCGATCTCATTTAAATTTTATATATATATATATATATATATATAGAGAGAGAGAGAGAGAGAGAGAGAGAGAGAGAGAGACAACATTAAGGGGCTATTTGGATAGAGAAGGAGCGAAGAAAAAGAAATGGATTTTAGGTGAAAAAATTCTTCTGAGAATGTGAAATATGCGAATATGGTTTGGATAGGGGAAAATTTGCAATGAATATAATGGGCGTTGTGCTTGGATAGTGAAAGCAGTAGTTTTCTAAAATTAGACAAATAGTTCCAAATATGGCCCTCACTTGGTTTGTTAGGATTAGGTCGAGGTGGGCTGAGGGGAGAAAAGGAGATGCAATTGCTATGCTCTTGTCCGCCGCCGCGCCATGCTCCCGAGTCCCTCGTCATAGTCGTGATCCCGAGTCCCTTATTATAGTCGTCCAGTACATCTTCGTTGTGCTGCTTCGCCGTGTTCTGTCATTGCCGCCATACATCTCCTCGCCATGCTCTGGTACTTGCTCGCCGTGTGTGAACATATTTGGCTTGTTAGGATTAGGTCGAGGACCCCTGTCGCCGTCGTTCAGTGCCTCTTTGTCGTGATCCCGAGACCCTTGTTACCGTTTTCCGGTACCTTGTCGCCGTGCACCGCCATACATCTCCTCATCGTGCTCCGGTACATGCTCGCTATGCCTCTTTGCCGTGCTCTGGTACCTGCTCGCTATGCCTCCTTGCCGTGCTCCGGTACCTACAAATTTTTTCTTTTTTGCGGGGGTTTAAAACCCCCGCTGCATATCTCAAAACGCCGCTAAAGCATTTAGTGGCAGTCCAAAATTTGTCGCTGGAAGTGCTGTCGCAAAAGGTTGTAGCGACGTTTTTTATGCCGCCGCAAAAAAAAGAACTTTCTGACCGCTAAAGTGAACGGAAGTGTTGTCGCAAAAGGTTTTAGCGACGTTTTTTTATGCTGCTGCAAAAAAATTAACTTTCGGAGACCCCCGCGAAAGCTGATTGGTTTGGAAAGGGATAATAAAATTCTAGCGGCAGTTATTGTAACATCCGAAAAATTAGTAAGTATCTTAAAACTGAAATTTGACCCTCTTAATGATTGATTTGACCGTGTGGTGCTGTGTTTAAATTAAAGTTGGTGAGAAGAGCTTTCCAACGACACCAATTTTGTGTGATTTGGAGTTCGGAGTAAAAAGATATGGGAAATTGAATAAACTCGATCGATCGCACTGAAAACGATCGATCGGCTTATGGAACACGATCGATCGGCTTCGATCGGCTACGATCGGCGCCATCGCGCAGTTTGTAAACAGCGCAGGACGATCGATCGCCGTATTGCACGATCGATCGCCAGTTGCGGTTTGACGAATTCTAACCTAATTTTGAGGCGGATTTGATTGGGAAAGATGTCATATCCTAACTAGACTTATATTGCACGTTCCTAGGGTGATTTAGGGACTCTCCCATTGGTGGAAAGTGCCCAAGATATGGTAGAATTGATTGGGCAAAGGTCTTCTAAAAACTCTATATAAACCCATAGAGTCTAGGCTTGTGCTTTTGAAAACTAAACCCTAGAACGTCCAGAGGCTTTCCCCTCTCCTTCCCACGTTCATCCCCCTCTTAGAAGACCTCTTCTAGTGGGAATTGCTCAAGAGCTTGGATCGGGAAGCTTTGAAGGAAGCGGAGGAGACGAACATCGCGTAGAAAGGCGACGTCTTTTGGTGATAAAGAGTAGGATGGTTTTTCCCTCTCTTCTTATTCTTTTCTCGCACAATATGATGAGTGTTCTTACTGATTTCCTTGGAGTATTGCTTTGAATCTTGCGGGATTAATGATTTATGTCTTGTCTTTCCATGTGTATTGCGATACATGCATATATGCCTTCATGCTTCATGTCTAGATGGTAAATCACATCAAAGATGGATGCTTTATTAATTTTACAGAAGATAAAAGTTCTGATATTGCTTTGATTATGATGTCTAATGATTGAGTCTTATGTCTTAATGATCGTTTTGCTTAAATTGACTTAATTGAAAGATATTATGGTCTAAGATTGTGTTATATGGGGAGAAACATGATAAAAAGGGAATCTTTTGGTAATTCTAGTTAATTCCAGGATCTGTAATTGATCTAGGAGGGGAGTACTATCATCTATCATGAGTATATTATCATCTATAAGTGGTTCGGAATAAGAATATTAAAGTTTAATCATGTGTTTCACTTTCGGCCAGAACTGTTTCTGCGCGGACAGTCGACAGTAAATAATTCATAACTAATTCATATGATATCAGAAAAATATAAAACCGGTGGGGTTAGAAACTAGACCCACAAGGGTACTCGCAGTAAAAATTTCAGAAGATAACCTTAACTGTACAGTGTCTGGGAGTCGCCGGAAGGGGACTGTTGTGCATAAGACAGTGAGCAGAATCTAAGTGAAAATACTATGTACTTAAGTAAAACCACTTAATAAGATGTGAAGATGGTATGACGTGCTAGTAACTAATACTAGACTATATCCTTATGATTATCACAGTAAGGTTGGGTTATGGTTAATATGCTAAATGGGGTAATACCTTTGTTAAGAAAATCGTAAGCGTGTATTTGAAGATAAAGCGCTTGTGTCGGTTTGAGGTTCCATTTGGAATCCAAATCATCTAGGACTCATTAATACCTTGTCTCTGATTTATATATTTCAATAAGACCTATATGAATTTCCATCTAGGGCTGAGCATGAATGCATGTATGGATTGTGTTATTCTCTTTGTGTGACATTCCCACTTATACTCCGTATGTGAGTCTGTTCCGGTGATTGATACCTTATGTGGTTAGAGCGTTGCGGCCTCTATTTCTTTGAATTATTATTCATCATGATTACTTGATTGATTCCTCCACTAGAGGTCTTGTGGGACTTCTCCGGAAGTGGATTCATAGTATGCTCACATTATGCCATTGCTTGATCTTGCGGGGTCACTAATAATTGTGGTACTGCGGTTCCATACTGCCCAAAAAGAGGCAACATACGTACGTTAGATTGTTGACATTACGGAAGGTCTTCAATCTCCGCCCATCGTGTCCGTAAGCACTGGTGGGGCCAGCATCCTAGACGCATGGCAGGGTTCCAAAAAGAGGACCCCTAGGGTGGTTCTGGTATAGTCACTTGCGGGTGATCGGTTCAGCGAGCAGAAATTGTACTCCTTTCACTTTTAATGTCTGGAGCTTTTTAATATGATTATCATTCCTTCCTTACTCATATGTGTAGTAGGAGCCTTATTGTTGTTTTCCCTACTTGCGGGTTGGAATTATTATTGACTAACCTTTCAGGTGTATAAATCCTTGGTTTAGTCCAGATGTTGCGGCATCTTCATAAACCTTTGTTATTCTTATCCTATTCATATTGTTTGTCCTGATTCAGTGGGTTTTTACATCCTACTGAGTGTTTCTATGAAATACTCATGCATCCTCTGATGCAGGCGCAAATGGAATTTGAGATCAGGAAGTTGCAGTAGTGAAGCGGTCGCAGGAGCCGTGAAGACTTAGAGTTTATATTATTTGCTTTGCTTATTTGATGCTTATGACATTTAATGGCAATTGTGTGCCATAGATTTATAGGTTTATTTGATTTGACTTTCTTAAATGGATTATCATTATTATCAGTATTATTAAGTAAATTTCCATTCCATAGTATTCATTAATGTTTGTATTTGTATTGCACTGATTATGGGCATGACCGATTACACATCCTTTTGAGATGATCGTAATTGGTGGTGAAATCGACTGTTCGGTCTCGCGCCCGAGATTCTCTACCTCCAAATGTATATCATTGATTGGCTTCCGCACTTCGATCGAGGTATGGGATTTCGGGGCGTGACAGTTATAAACCGCCGCTAAAAGTCCAAAACTATTAGCGACGGATTGTATAATTTTAGCGACGAATTACAACCGCCGGTACATCCTGATTCTTCATATTTTTCAAAAATTTCACTATGCTCTAATTGTCCACAAAGAGCATTACTTTCAGTTCACTGTATAACAAGAAAAATCTATTCATACCACCACTAATAAGATTAACAAATATAAATGTGATCGTTACTAAGATCAATGCCGAATTTTCCACATTTAAATTCAAATATCAGAACACAACTTCATCCACTTCAATAAATTAAAACAACAATACTAAAAGAATCTTTATCAATAGGTTTTGATCACTACATCAACTTAAAGAAAACAATAAGTCTTACAACAACATCAATGACTTCTAATTACTACATTAAATTAAAGACAACATTAAATCCTTAAATATTAAGGATTCCTAATTTGTATTAGTAACTAATAACAACATAATTAAGATTTTTGAATCTTTAACCATCCTTGCAGCCAACAACCACAGGTTATGTACCACCATCCTACAAAATAAAAAAATTAAAAATTAAGTTGCTCAACAAATACATAACTATGTATTTCAAAATATTTATACTATATTATTCAAAGAGTGTGCACTCCATGTGCTAACAATATCCCTAAGATTGTATATGTAACACCCCAAGTTTCAACTTCACCAAGCTGATATACGAACAATATAATTAAACACCAATCACAATAACATAGATACTATAAAAAGATGAACATTTATACCAAATATGGAATTAAATTGCTGAAGTAAATCAATTCTAACGCCACGAGGAAACTAATTTGTTGTTATGAACCAATAGCATACAGTTAAGAATGTGACGAGAGCTGAATACACACTATTCAATCAACAAGTCTGGCATAATGAGACAACTTTAATTTTCTCATAGATTTAATTCAGAAGCATTGAAAGAGAATTTCAGAAGTGATCAAAGAAAATTTAAGAGGAACCCACCCAGAGGCAAAAGTGTAGTTTTTTTTATGAGCTAAACAAGTGTGTAAAAGCATCCTACTGGGAAGAAATGTACTGGTTCCCCTTGCTCCAACTTTGTACCCTCAATCTGTTCCTCCTTCGAGCATTGCCATGGCCAACCAACAGAGAGATTGTTTCAGGAGTGGAGAAAGAAAATGATGAAGAAACAGAATAACTAAGATGATAATGGTAAAATAATTTTCTACAAAAGACACAATTTAAGTACTAGGCTGCTTTCAACATTACTCATGGAAACAATTTATGATGATATTATATATAGTATGAAACTAGAGAAGGTAAAAAAGAAAAAGAAAAATTGACTAGAGCTTTACTTGGTCCCATGTGAGCGGCTATGAGCCTCTTCATTTCTTCAAGTTGTGTTTTCAGTTTGTCCTGCTCAGCTTTAAGATGATTTACTTCTTCTTTATGCATTGAACTCTCTTCCTCTAGCACTGAGATTTTGTCCTTCATTGCATTGTATTCTTTATTTGAAGTTGAAGCATGACTAGATGAAGCCCCCCACAATAGAGTCGGTGTCACTCCATACCCACATCCCCGGACTCGACCAGGTTTTTCAGGACCAATTACCTTAGCAAATGCATCATTAGGGGAAGGGAATGGTAGGTCTTGCGCACCATTTTCTATTGCATCTTTCATTAGTTCCTAAAATACAAAAAAGTATTTGTTAATCCCATTATTTAAGGCTTCCTTCAGGATTTTCTTGTTGCCCTTCCATCTGCAAACTATAGAGAAATAAAGAAATATATGAGAACTATGAGAAATAGAAGAAAGATAAATGTACAAATTAATTGTTTAACACAAGCAACACAAAAACCATCACAATTTTCCAAAAACATTAACTCCGACATCACAAATTGAAAGCAATCTTATTTATGCTAAGACATGGACAACTCAACACAAAAAAATAATAAATCAAACTATCGACTAACTCCATGTTGTAGATGGCCATGTTGATCTTAATAATCTAACAGATATAAATGTTTTATCCGCATCAAATAAGTTGGAACAAGTGAGTAACAAATTCTCATTCATATATTAAAACTATCTAATCTAAGTCATCCTCCTCTGTGATTGCAGCTAGGTGAGCTTCTTGCCCAACGAACTCTTCTTGGTTCACAATGATAGTTTCTCCCTCCCCACTTTGTCTCAACCAACTTACATCAGCATACTCTGTGTCACCATCGTTAGGTGGTTGCTCATGTAAAGGCAATTCTAGAACAAGCTCATCTGCCACATTAAACATGTCTTTAGGTTTAATCTTGATGACAATACTCCACTCTGGCTCAATAGGATCTTCAACATAGAAAACTTGTTTAGCTTGTGATGCTAAGACATATGGTTCATCTGTCACTCCCTGACTTGAGAATAATCTTCGTGAAAAATTAACAAGTGTAAATCCATGTTCGTCAATCTTAATTCCTTTATTTTGTGCTCTGATGTCAACCCAATCACACTTAAAAGAGTATAAAGTGGAGAACATTAGAATATATCATCTCAACTATGTCTATAACACGACCATAATATGTCAAGGCCCCAGAAATTGGAGATTTGTCTCTTGCACTTGCATAACTTATAGTTTCAGCAACAACTGCAATACCACTATTTTGAGTTTGTACTCTTTGGTCTTTATGAAATATTCTGAATGTATATCCTTCATTGGTGGTGTAAGAAGTGAATCTATTTGCTATGCGGTTTGGGCCTTGTGCAAGCATGTCAACTCCCGCTTCGATACTAACTTTGGCCTTCACCTCACGTCGAACTTGCTAGAAGAGTGGTTAAATGATTAGGTACCTATCATGTGTATTAAAAAATTATTTATAAAATATACCTCATTCTTAAACCAATCAATGAATTGTTCATTATGCAACTTTTGGATTTGATGTGGCCTTGCACTAGGGAATCTAAGGCGAAGTACATCTTGGTGTCGCCTACACAAAATATATTTTCCAAGTTAGAAAGTGCTAATGTTGAGTACGTAAGTTAAAGTGCACATTTTTACCCGATGTATGGCCCGACAAGTCTCTCGTTATTGAATAACACATAATGATGTGCTTGCATCAATTCAAAGGAATTGGGTCCGTCGCTGTGCTTCAGCTTCACCTTGTGCCCTTAAAGTTCGATTATATCTTGATTCAGCATTGTTGAAATATCTTGAACAAAATGAAAGACATTCTTCGACAATGTATCCTTCAGCAATAGATGCTTCAGGTAGAGCCCTATTACGTACATATGACTTTAAGGTGTACAAGTACCTACATAATGCAAAATTTTATCTGTGAGAGTGAAGACAACAAAATTCAAACAACTAAGTGCATTGTTTTTAATATAACGTACCTTTCAATGGGATACATCCAACGAAACTGAACAGGTCCTCCTAGTAGAGCCTCTGAAGCTAAATGAATGGGCAAATGCTCCATAAAATCAAAAAATGATGGAGGAAAAATCCGCTCTAAATGACATAGGATTTCTGCAATGCCCTCATTAAGATGTTTGAAATCGTTTGTCTGCCATTCTTTAGAGCATAATTTATGGAAAAAGTTGCTCAACTTTAGCAAAGCATATTTGACATTTTTGGGCAATGTTCGTTGTATGGCTAGAGGGAGTAACTGCTGCATTATGACATGGGAATCATGATTTTTAAGACAAAAAATTTTGTGATCTTCAACATTCATGCACCTAGATATATTGGATGAAAAACCACTCGGAGTCTTCAAATTCTCTAATACTTTGCAAAACATCCTTTTCTCATTCTTGGTCATGGTATAAGATGCAGGAGGTAGATAAACAGCTTTGCTACTGTTTTGCCATTATGGGTGAAGCTCTTTTCTGATCCTCATATCTACCAAATCGAGTCGCGCAGATAAGGAATCCTTTGATTTATTCTTGTCATTTATTAAAGTCATAATGATGTTATCGCATACATTTTTTCTCAATATGCATTAATCAAAACAATGTCTTAGTAAATTATGCTCCCAGTAAGGCGGATCAAAAAATATACTCTTCTTCTTCCACCCAGTTTTTTCATCGTTTGTGCTTCTTGCTCTCTTTCGTTGCCAAGGTTTTTGGAATGTATGTTCAATACTTTTTATCTTATGCAATAATTGACCCAGAGAGTGAAACAGGGGCTTGTCTTTTTTCTATTGTGCCATCAAAAGAGTGTTTCCGCCTTCGAAAAATATGATCCATCGGTAAAAGTCGACGATGACCCATATAGCAACCTTTCTGACTATGATGCAAATATCTGTAGCATGTACCCTCAAGACATATAGGACATGCTAGCTTACCTTTTGTGCTCCACCCTGATAACATGGCATAACCAGGGAAACAACTAATCATCCATAGCAAAATTGCATGCAACTTAAATGTCTCTTTCTTCGAGGCATCATATGTTTCAACTCCAAATTTCCACAAATCTTGCAATTCTTCTATCAAAGGTTGCAAGTAGGTATCAATATAGTCACCAGGGCCCTTCTTCCCTAGAATGAGCAATTATAGAATCAAGTTTGGTTGTTTCATG
This sequence comes from Houttuynia cordata, assembly GCA_039654745.1. Taxonomy (NCBI): domain Eukaryota; kingdom Viridiplantae; phylum Streptophyta; class Magnoliopsida; order Piperales; family Saururaceae; genus Houttuynia; species Houttuynia cordata. The sequence continues at coordinate 13,094,926 of CM077505.1, forward strand.
CACAACCATGGTGGCAAGTTGTACGGAGTCAAAATTACTGGCCATGTGCTGTGTCCAAGACTCATTGTCCTGAATGGGTTGAACCCATCACTAGCTAACCCGAGCCTCACATTGCGGGGATCTAATGCAAATGTTGGGTAGACACTATCTAGATGTTTCCAAGCCTGTGAATCAGTAGGATGTCTTACAATACCATCTCTCTTACGCTCCTCATCATTCCATCTCATGGTTGATGCAGTTTTAGATGACATAAATAACCTTTGTAATTTTGGCTTCAAAGGAAAATGTCGAAGAACTTTTGCTGGTGTCTTCTTTTCATCATCAACGACCTTACCTTTTCTAGTCTTGTATCTTGAGGAATGACAATAATCACATGATTGTTTGTTGATGTCATTTTTCCAAAATAACATACAACCTGTTGGGCATGCCTCAATTTTGTTATAACCAAGTCCCAACTCTGAAATAATTTTCTTAGCCTGTGCAAATGTCTTAGGCAGTGTGTGACCCTCAGGAAGTACCTCCCATAAGTACCAAGCAACAAAGTGAAGGAATTGTTGCTCCATCCACCTAGGCATTTAATATGCCATAACCTAAGAATAGAAGACAATTTTGTATGTGTTTTGCACCCTGGGTAAAACTCTTTCTCAGCCTCTTCGACCAATCTAAAGAACTTACTAGCATGTTCTCTGGGTATATCATCTCTTCCTTGATATGGATTGTCACCATGTACTGGATATTCAACTCCAAATGCATCATAAACCATAGTATGCATACCATCACCTATATCATCCACATTAGCTCCACTAAAAATTTCTCGGCTTCAACTACCAATTTGACTTGATGGGGGCTCCCCATGGTGAAACCATTCTGTATATTCTCTTATAATCCCATTGCACACCAAGTGTTCGAAGGTCGTTTCCTTGTTTTATAAGGTACATTGTTGCATTTGACGCATGCACACTTTAACATACCATTTATAATTGTCCCACGCTGTATAGCTAGCTCGACAAATTTTTTGCACCTTCAGTGTACTCAATAGAAACCCTCGACTTAGTCATCCAACTCTTATCCATCATAAGAAGTCTTGTATCTACTAGCTAATGATATATGCATGTACCTCAGAATATGGTTCTCCTAATCCTTGATCACAAGAGGCAAACAAGTTTGCTAGATTAACCTGTAAAAAATAAAAAATTTGGTTTCAGATTAAAGAGATTAAAAAAGATCAAAAGCACCTTTTGAAAAAAAATGACAACTCAAAAGTTAATGAACAGGTCTAAACAGTTAATTGCATTAATTGGGTGATGAATGGTCTAAACAGTAACATTCCAACTTGTGGAGAAACTTAATGACTTAACTTAGAAGTTAAGCTGGTGGAACAACACCAATTTGGGAATTATTAATGAAAAGCCTAAACAGATCTTACAGAAAAAAAGTACAATCCCAATTGATGACTACTAACTCCGAGGAAGTACAATTAATTGAGTACAAGCTTGAGATTGAATACTTTAAAATTTGCAAACAACTTGAGATGCATTGGGCTAAAAAATCTAGGATTGACTGGGAAAAAATTCCGCCTTTTTGTTTTCTTATTTTCACAAAATTATTATGATAAATGTCATAAGTGTACACCCAGTCACCCCTTTACATTTTACTTTTTAAGTTTTCTTCCACTTTAGCTAGGCCTAAGTATTTTTTTATGTATACTTTTATGAGAAAGATTGTAACTATCTATACGTAGTATATAGTTATGTAATTGGGAGATTGTGATTGCTATTCTAATGTAATGCAAGTAAATTTTGGACATCCCTTGTGAATGTCATTTCAATTACCAAACTTTTTTTGCTTTTTTGTTTGTATGTCCGTTTTTTTAATGGGTCTAGCCTGACTGAATCATGACCGAACCCTCATGACCATGCTACACAGGGATTTTAACATAGCATATAGTCATTTGGTTACGATCTATTCGAGCACCATATCTTGCTGCCAACCCCTCGGGCACATACAAGGCGTACAACTTGAGAAAAAAGCCCTATGGTGGCCAAAGACATGGTGGTTCAAACACAGGTCCTCGCTTCATAAGGCGTGGTCCTGGCCGTTGGGGGCAACATTTAATATACTCAAGCTTTGGAATCAAATAAATCTTACAGTCTGCAAGATTATTTGGCAAAAGTTTAGTGGCTTCCTGTTCTAGTGAGTCATATTTCTTCAATCCCTTTAATTCCACATGCTGCAATCATGTAGTATCTAGTTTTCCTGCAATCTGTTTTTAGAAAGGATTGTTAGTAGTGTTGCTGTTTTGTTTGTGACAAAAAAAAGTCCAAAGGTAACAAAGAGGGGCCAACAGTGGGACCCGATTAGATTTCGTAATATTGTGGCAAATCAGGGGTAAGAAGGTTCAAGCAACTCGCAAGTAAATTTAAGAAATAATACAAAGTGAATTTATTAATCATTCCATTAGCTTCTGATTATTAGTTTCTAAGATCCCCCTTGTGCCTGGGCCAAGACTCAAACTCAGGTATTCTCCGCTACATGAAAATACTGAGACAAATGCGCCAATGGTTTTTTTTAGTTGGTACAGTTCAATATAAGCTTCTACACCAAATTTTCACTAGACAAAGATACATATAAATGGCCTATTTTAATATAAAAAAGTTTTGAGCTTCGCAGGCTGCAAGAACTCTTAGCATTTTTGTTAATGATTTTATATACTTGCTCCGTCCAATAATTCCTGCTTGCATTAAAAAACTAAAATGATCTAAAATCAGTTTTTGGTTTTTTAATGCAGACATGTATTATTACAGGACAATCTGATATCATCTGAAAACTTGGACTGCGACCGCTCTGTTTTATATCTGTCATTCAGATTTCTAATTTTAGCAAATCATGATTTATTCTAATTAATATGCACCCTTGACATAGCAGCGCTAGCACTCCTCCCTACTTCAATTAGCGCATGCTCAGCTGCTTCGGAATAAAACATAACAATCTAAGTAAATTTGGCTCTCCACATCAAAAGTACAGATTATAGTGTGAACATCCACAGAAGGATCTTAGAAGCATGAAACATTCCACATAATCTTTTAGGGTTTACTAAAGAAAATCAGAAAGACCATTGAATATCTCCTTTTTCAAACTCATTTGTTAATAAAACTGCAACCAAACCAGCCTTAAATGGGTATTATTAGTACCTGTTCTAAATGACCCAATATTTCACAAACATGTATCATAGTAAGCAGAGTACATTTGACACTGACCTGTTGGGTATGATTACCCAGTAATAGGCTATGAAGACAATGAAAAATTAACAAAGCCTATTGAGAGAAAGGAAATTGAGTTGGCAGTAACTCAGCTAGGTTCTTTCAAGGGACCAGGGCCAGATGGCTTCCAAGGGATATTTTTTAAATACTACTGGCCAACTATTGGGGGACAAGTCTGTGAAATTGGCAGGAAGGTCTGTTTGGATAAGTGCTTTACTAATAAGATGAGCAAAACATCCATTGCTCTTTACCTAAAGAGGACAATCCTCGGAGACATGATCAATTCAGTCCTATTAGTTTGTATAACTTCACATACAAAATAATATAAAAATAATAGTGAATAGGGATGAATTGTACATATTAAGGAGGAAGATGCCAACCATCAGCCTTGAAACTTCCTCTTAATCTATTCAAGTTCACTACCAAGTGATAAAACAAGACATTATCCACAGTCAAGAAGGCAAAAAATATTGTTATGAAATTTTTAAATCATATTTTTTGTTACACTGTAAAAACCTGTCACTAATCTATTGCTTTCTCATCCAAAAATTGTCATCTTTTCCAAGGATAATTTGTTTAAAGATAGAGTTTATGCTATTTAAATTCAGGAAAAAATATACTACAGCCTACAGCATTAACCAATATGGTAATTGTGAAAAAATAGAAAGAAGAGAAAAGAAATGGAACAGAGTTTGAAGGACAATCATGAAGACATCATCAACTCAATTATGTTTAATGTTTCATGCAAAACACAGTAATGGGTGCGAAAGACTTATTCTTATAACTATGCTAATAGAACTAATATGAACTAGGAAGAGGATCACATCACTAAAATTAATGCAAATAACTGAGTAAACAAAGATTGCAAAAATAAAAGTACAATGACAGTGGAAGCAATGGCTGCAGTATTACCTTTCGCAATGGGATATAGCTTCACGAGGGCCTAAATTCCAGACCTGTTCAGTAAAGAGAAATTAAAAAAGATCAAAAGCACCTTTTGAAAAAAAAATGACAACTCAAAAGTTAATGAACAGGTCTAAACAGTTATTTGCATTAATTGGGTGATGAATGGTCTAAACAATACCATTCCAACTTGTGGAGAAACTTAATGACTTAACTCAGAAATTAAGCTGGTGGAACAACACCAATTTGGGAATTATTAATGAAAAGCCTAAACAGATCTTACAGAAAAAAAAGTACAATCCCAACTGATGACTACTAACTCCAAGGAAGTACAATTAATTGAGTACGAGCTTGAGATTGAATACTTTAAAATTTGCAAACAACTTGAGATGCATTGGGCTCAAAAATCTAGGATTGACTGGGAAAAATTCCGCCTTTTGTTTTCTTATTTTCACATAATTATTATGATAAATGTCATAAGTGTACACCCAGTCACCCCTTTACATTTTACGTTTTAAGTTTTCTTCCACTTTCTGCAACCAAACCAGCCTTAAATGGGTATTATTTGTACCTGTTCTAAATGCATTTTTAAAAAACTATACTCCCTCAGTCACAAATTAACTGTCTGGATTGGAAATCCAAAATGAACTAAAGTTAGTTTATTTCTGATTTCCAAACAGTTAATGTGGAACAAGCAAAAATCACCAAACTTTTCGCCAAACCACCTTTCATAGAAAGAGAAGAAATAAGAAAGAAATCAGTGAACTAATGACCCAATATTTCACAAACATGTATCATAGTAAGCAGAGTTCATTTGACACTGACTTGTTGGGTATGATTACCCAGTAATAGGCTATGAAGACAATGAAAAATTAACAAAGCCTGTTGAGAGAAAGGAAATTGAGTTGGCAGTGACTCAGCTAGGTTTTTTCAAGGCACCAGGGCCAGATGGCTTCCAAGGTATATTTTTTAAATACTACTGGCCAACTACTGGGGGACAAGTCTGTGAAATTGCCAGGAAGGTCTGTTTGGATAACGCTTTACTAATAAGATGAGCAAAACATCCATTGCTCTTTACCTAAAGAGGACAATCCTCGAAGACCTGATCAATTCAGTCTATTAGTCTGTATAACTTCACATACAATATAATATAAAAATAATAGTGAATAGGGATGAATTGTACATATTAAGGAGGAAGATGCCAACCATCAGCCTTGAAACTTCATTTTAATCTGTTCAAGTTTTCTACCAAGTGAAAAAACAAGACATTATCTAGGCAAAAAATATTGTTATGAAATTTTTAAATCAGATTTTCTGTTACACTGTAAAACCTGTCACTGATCTATTGCTTTCTCATTCAAAAATTGTCATCTTTTCCAAGGATAATTTGTTCAAAGATAGAGTTTATGCTATTTAAATTCAGGAAAAAATATACTACAGCCTACATGATTAACCAATATGGTAAATGTAAACAAATAGAAAGAAGAGAAAAGAAATGGAACAGAGTTTGAAGGACATTCATGAAGACATCATCAACTCAATTATGTTTAATGTTTCATGCAAAACACAGTAACAGGTGCGAAAGACTTATTCTTATAACTATGCTAATAGAACTAATATGAACTAGGAAGAGGATCACATCACTAAAATTAATGTAAATAACTGAGGAAACAAAGATTGCAAAAATAAAAGTACAATGACAGTGCACGCAATGCTGCAGTATTACCTTTCGCAACGCGATATAGCTTCACGAGGGCCTAAATTTCAGAACTGTTCAGCAAAGAGAATTGAAAAAAATTACAATCCCAACTGATGACTACTGACTCTGAGGAAGTACAATTAATTGAGTACAAGCTTAAGAATGAATACTTTAAAATTTGCAAACAACTTGAGATGCATTGGGCTCGAAAATCTAGGATTGACTGGGTGATGAATGGTGACTTGAATACCAAATTTTTCACCAAACCACCATTCACAAAAAGAGAAGAAATACCATTGCACAAGTAGAAGATGAAGAAGGACGTGTTTACATAAATAAGAAAGAAATCAGTGAACTAATCATCCAATATTTCACAAACATGTATTATATTAAGCAGGGTACATTTAATAGTGAGCATTTGTTGGAATATTTAGGCACATTGAACATCTCAGTTTGCTTTATGAACAAAATCTGGAAAGGAACAAAAAACTAAATAATCTCTTTCATGCCAAGCCCTGTTTTTCCACCAATTGGTTTCCTTTAGAAATCTAAATAGGCGAAACCAAACCTGTTCACTCGACAAAGACAACATACATTTGCTTCTGTAGCAAGATTAATGTTCCCGGATGAAAAGAAAGCACTGCCAAGTACAACCACTCTCTTCACCTTACTTGCAAAAGAGGAGTCCTTCTTGATTGCCGAATTACAGTTGCAACTACGCATGTAAGTATAGAATGCAGAAAATCGTGGACTTACAGACACATAAACACACAAAATCTGCTACATACCAATGCCAAGTTGGTCAGTGGGCCTAGTGCGAGTATAGATATCTCGCCAGGGTATTTGCAGACCATATCAACAATAAACTCTGATGCAGTTTTCTCAATCTTTTTTCCGTTTGGAGGTGGTAGAAATAAGTTTCCTAATCCATCAGAGCCGTGGACAAAGTCTGCAATACGAGGAGTTCCTCCCTGTGTTAAGAATAGGTATAAATGTCAATGGCAATCATAAAATTGACAAGTTTGAAACCTGGCACTACGAAAACTTAACTTTAACTAGTCCTTCTACAAGTGTAAATCACATTTCAGCAGAAAATGTTGCTTTTATGACACAAAAATCGACAGGCTGTTGGAAGAAAACTTGTATTGGCACAAGATATTAAACGCTTTGCAGAACTGTCCACGCTCAAGGTATTTGAACATTAAAACTCTTACAAAGTAAGTTACAAATAAGCAAATGATTGGAGAGCAGAAAGAGACAGGAGAGAAGAATACCTAGATTGAATCCATTGCTCGCCGTGGAAGAGAAAACCAGAGCCTTAGAGATCTCGCTGGAATCTACAGTTTGCAACAACCACGAAAATGGAAATCCGGATGATGGGATCCAAGCGGGAGGGGAAAAATTTTGGCGCAAAGCCTCCGGGCAGTGGTTTCTGGGACACCCACGCAAAAAACCCTGAATTTTTACCTGTTAAGTTCCATTCGCAGGGGCCCGAGAAAGGCCTCCTCTAAATACCCTTTTAAGTGGGGGGTTTTCACGGACCCCCACTATAACATGGTCGCTATAAACTAAAATTTTGTAGTCCGGGTGGACTCAATAATCCTGTCTGCAATTGCATCCAGTATTGTAAGCACTATGTGGTCAAATCATGTGGCCTAGAGGCATGACGACAGAAAAGAAGCTAATGGTTGCGGGAAGCTAGAACATTACAAACTATATTAAAGATACGTAACAAAAGTTGAACAACAATAATGTTGATCCAGCTTTGGTGCACTGGTTGGATCTGTCTTGATTGTTGGTGGTGCAAATAAGATACCAAGGTCGAATCCCATTGGCATATAGAGAGTGAGTATATATATATATATATATATATATTATATATATTATATATATATATCAGTTTATATGAGATCGTGCTTATATAAGTTCTTATATAAAGAGAATGAGGCCAATTTTTTGGGTCGGTGGATATCAAATCAGTATGTAGGTGAGTGAAAATTATCACTCACCTTTGTAGCCGTCGGATCAAGATTCAACGGTTACGACATAAACTAGATTCATATAAGCTATATGAGAGCGATCTCATTTAAATTATATATATATATATATATATAGAAAGAGAGAGAGAGAGAGAGAAAGAGACAACATTAAGGGGCTATTTGGATAGAGAAGGAGCGAAGAAAAAGAAATGGATTTTAGGTGAAAAAATTCTTCTGAGAATGTGAAATATGCGAATATGGTTTGGATACTGGAAAATTTGCAATGAATATAATGGGCATTGTGCTTGGATAGTGAAAGCAGTAGTTTTTTAAAATTAGACAAATAGTTCCAAATATGGCCCTCACTTGGTTTGTTAGGATTAGGTCGAGGTCGGCTGAGGGGAGAAAAGGGGATGCAATTGCTGTGCTCTTGTTCGCCGCCTCGCGGTGCTCTTGAGTCCCTCGTCATAGTCGTCCAGTGACTCATCGTCGTGATCCCGAGTCCCTTATTATTGTCGTCCAGTACATCTTCGTTGTGCTGCTTTGCCGTGTTCTGTCATTGCCGCCATACATCTCCTCGCCATGCTCTGGTACTTGCTCGCCGTGTGTGAACATATTTGGCTTGTTAGGATTAGGTCGAGGTCCCCTGTCACCGTCGTTCAGTGCCTCTTTGTCGTGATCCCGAGACCCTTGTTGCCATTTTCCGGTACCTTTCGCTGTGCACCTCCATACATCTCCTCATCGTGCTCCGGTACATGCTCGCAATGCCTCCTTGCCGTGCTCCGGTACCTGCTCGCCTTGCCTCTTCGCTATGATAAGGTAAACAAAAACAACTTTGTGTGATTGCGTGTGTATGACAGCTCCTTTCATAAAAAAATATTCTTTCATGCACGAATTGAGTGCTTCTATGGGTGTATGTAAGTAGATGATTCTCTCATACCTTGTTGTAAGGAAAAAAATGATTTGGAAGAGATTGAATTTTATGATGATTAGCATTTGAAAGCCTTGTTAGTATGCACTATTGTATGGTGTTAGGGTCTATGAGTGATCTGGTTATGCTATCTCAGGCCATTTGCACAATGAGTCATTTTGTATATGGTGAGTAATTTTATATGGTTTTATGTTTTAGGGCCTTGTCAATGAGTCATTTTATATGATACTAGGTTTTAGGGACTCTACTATTAATCTCATGCCATGATGATGAATGGGGAGTTGTTTTGTAAATTTATTTTTGAATGCACAAATGATATTAGTCTCTATGATGAATATTAGTTATGGATGGTAAATATTTGCTAATCATGAGAAATTGAATTAACAATGGCCTAGTGACTCTTGTTTAGCCAAATTGAATGAGGCAATGTATTTGTTTAGCCATGGTCAGCCCCCTTTGTAATGTGAGTAGATATATCCAATACAATCTATTCTTTCCTTACAATCTGCAGATCACACTTGAGGACATTTTTCAATTGCCGATTTGTTAAAATGTTCATAAATGGATGCATGTATTAGTTGTAATACCAGGAGAACGGGGGAACTGTGTCCTAATTGTAGATCACACCCCATGACATTATACACTGCTTGCAGAGGTACCCTTCCTGGAAAGAGGTTCATGAAATGTCAAAGCCAATATGTAAGTTAAATACAAAGAAGATATGTGTATACAATTTATGCAATTGGTATTATATATGCATATTCACACATTGATTTATTTCTAAAGGGGGAGAATGGATACGGGTACTTTGTGTGGCTGGACTGTCGGCTTCAACTTAACACTGCCACAAGAGGTGGTGAAAACGTGTATTTCAACATGATAAATCAACAAGGAAATCGAAGGTGGTTGGTGGAGAAATATATGAGGGACAACCCTAGGACCATTATGTTATTTATATTTTTTTATAATGTTTTGTATGGTAGTCATGGTTAAATGGTGATGGATGAAATTGAATTATTTATACTCATTAAAGTGATGTTAGTTTTAAGAAACGTGGTATCAAGTTTGAACAAATTTATTCTAATTGTATGTAAAAGATTGCTAATGTACGTATTGTTAGAATCCATTATAGATGGCTTGTAGAATTTATCAGTGCATATTCTTTAGTTCTCAAAGGACTCATTAGATACTGACGCACCCTTGGTTAACCCGTGATACTACTCCAAATAATTTCATTAATTCTACTATATTTCTTTACTGGCCTATCTTATAATATGTTTAGGATACATCATGTACTTATATAATAATATAATATCTTACATTCGTCACTTATTAGCACCTTGTAGCCTAGATACAATGTTCTATCTCTTACATATCAGTGATTACTCCTATGTGTCTAGTTTTCAACCCAATAGACGGCATATTTTTAGGATTTTTCTAGAATTAGTTATGACTGTTTTAGTACAAGTTGTCGCTGAAGGAACAGTCTTGACCGAGAACACTATTTGATTCTAATTTGATTAGTAAGCCTAATTAATCATCGACCCTGTTTAATTCCTAGCACTTAATGATTTCATATACTTAATAACATTATAACATTCCATTATTACAGCACCTTGTTCATTCAATTTATTGGAAATCTTAGTTGAATTTGGATCCTTTTATCACATAACCCTTAAACTATTGTTAATACTCTTGAATTAGACCCATCATACAATTGGACAATAAATCCTTGACACTCCAAAATATACCAATGCTTGATTAAGGTGGACATGACTCTCCTCTCCACTGATCAATAAACCACATGATGAAAATACAACTCTAGGGTGACAACAAACCCGATATAACCCAATATTGGATGATAGATCACATAACCAATGTATTAGATTATTAACGATAACTTATGACTCCCAAATATGGAATAATAAATTTTGGACACTGACATTAGTCAAGAATGCATCAACAAAGGCTTCAAATCAAGAAATTTCTTATCTAGGTCTCGCATATATAACATAGAGATCGAACATGTACATAATCATAGTAGACATCAATTGATTCCATGCATCTTCACATATAAGAGCATGACCATAAATAGCTCATGAATAGGAATAACACTCACATTAATTCCAGATCAAGGTCAACATATTTGACATCCGAATTTGAATCATAAAACATTCATATGATCAAAAGAAATTATAAAGGATAGTGGAAAAAATCATCCTACGTGCGTCAAACATTGTCTTTAATTGCTTGCTTGCAAAGGCCCTTACTTTCTCTTCGCAATGCCGCCCTTAACGCTTGAATCACACAACTCTTTGGACAAGAAAAGAGAGAATAAAGGTGCTGGTTTTAGTGGAGAAGGAGAGGGAAAGTAGAAACCCTAACTCACACTAAAGGGAAGGTCGGCCAAGTGGAGAGACCGGCTTTAATTTGAGGTTTTATAGGTGATTTGTTAATCCAAGTTGGCCTTTCTTAATCTCATCCGTTGATCCAAAACACACTCTCAATTAGCCAAAGACATCATCCCATAAAGAATCCCAAATTAGTTGGGATTTAGAATCAAATTTAGAACCAAATATCTTTATTAATTCTATCACCGGATTAGGAAACTGCTTAACCCTTTCCTTGATTCACTTGGACATCCCAAACAATTACTTGCCTACTTTTGATTGGCTGATGTTGATCTCCAATTTGGTATGGACGTCCAACATATTGGTTTCCCCGTTTAGTTAGGATTTCAAATCTCTAATAAGATTCATACCCTAGCTTAACCCTAGTTACAACACACTATCATACGCATAACAGTCCACTTCCGACTGTTCCCACAATCCGTACAGTTAGACTTATCTCTGAAATTTTTACTGGAGTTAGATCTATAAGTCTAGTTTTTGACCCCACCAACGTTCATTTTTATGATTTTTTTATAATTAGATATAATTTTTATAGTACAAACTATTGGCACAAAAATAGTACTGGCCGATATTACAATTCTTAATCATATCTAGTTCCAAAATAGGAAACTACCATGTTTTGTTCAATTCACTTGGATGTCCAACCTAATGGGATGCTCTTCTCTGATTGGGTGATGAGGATTGCCCTAATATTCTCCTCAAATTAAAGATTCACCTTCTTATTTAACCTTAACCGAATCATGTAACTTCCTGATTTATCAAAATCTCATCCTGAATTACCAGTAGGAGTCCAAATCTCATTTTCTTGACCAAGATTTTCTCTAACTTCCAAAACTAACCACAAGTGATGTGTCACCCATGTGCATGATGCCTTAGGCCTTGTGTCCACGTGGCTTTGACGTTTAGGTGCTCCTGCATCTGGTGCACCTCTCGCAGTTGAGTAACTACAATGTCTCGCATGGATGTCACGCTATTCTGACTCGCGTAGACCACGAACCGAACATCTTAGTCAACTCGTATCACATACTCGTGACCCCACATGAGCCACGTATTCCTCTCTTGCACCTGGTTCCTCGACGATTTTTCTCTCGGTTTTGAATCTGGCCCGATCGATCGCATATCGTCTGGCGATCGATCACATACTAAAATGATCATAACTTTTTGCTCACAACTCCGAATTGTGAATGGTTGGTGGCATTGGAAAGCTTTCTTTGTGAACTTTAATACCAACTTCCGTCTTCTTATTGATATGAAATCTGCATTTTTTTATTCGATTTTTTTTTTTTACACACATCACACTTTTAAAAAAAAACACCCCTTAACATTTTCGTGGAATTTATTTCCACATCTTTGCTGTGGTTCGTTATGTAAGACAAAAAAATTTTAGAGAAAAAAAAACCCTCTCAATTGCTGCAGGAAATGAGGAAAGCACAATATTTACTTTCCAAGCAATATTAGTCCACCCAAATTCTTTTTTTCACGTGAAATTGACTTCCCATTTTCTAAATTAATCAATTGTATTTTGGATTTTTGTCCCACATACTCATTTATTGTATTTGTGGGAATTTTAATTTTTTCAAATATACTATATGATTATATTTCTGTACATATATACGTATACATATACTCCCTCCATCCAATGAAGCCTGACTCCAACAAATCCAACTCATTCTCATATGCAGACATGCTTCTTTGGACGAAGGGAGTACGCACATAGCTCAGCGTGAGCCGAGATGATCTGAGCCACCAGGTTGAAATCTGTCTACACTACATGCCATCTGATGATCTCAATCCAATGTTTCAGATTGTCATCGTGAGTTCAAGCTCATATAAACTTATTTCATATACTAAAACAATGGAGATAAAATAAAATAAAGAGGATTGTACTGAAAAAAATACAAAATAAAGGAGAGCCGTTGTTCTAGCCTTCCACCACTCCAGCCCGTAGGAGACATGGCTACAGTGAATAAATCAATTGAGTTGAACTAGTGTTATAGTTCATGGGACCCACAATTGAGCTAGATTAGAAGTGTTAAAATTTCTGCACAAGTATGAAAGTGTGGAAAGAAAAAGGCATAAATCTGAGGCTACAATACAAAGAGGTATAATAATTATGATGTTATCCCGTTAACCACAATGGGAGATGACTAACGTTGGCAATAATTATCCCGCGACTATCCTTTTTAATTTTTCCAGAGTTATAGAAAACTAATTTAGATTAGAAGAAAGGATAGTTTGGTATCACGCTCAGAGAGAAAGAACATAAGGTAGAGAATACAAAAAGAGAGAAAGAACATAAGTACGGTAGAGAATACAAAAAGAGAGAAGGAACAAAGTAAGGTAGCCTTGATATCACTTTGTTCCTCCGATACCTTATCTCCCAGCCCATTTCTCCACCTTGAGCTACTTTCTTCCAGTTCATCAACAGCTCAGTTCTTCCGTAAGTGACCCATCTTGCAGATCTGTTTTTTTTTCTGACCACAGGTAGTTTGATTGATTGACTGACTGAGACCACTTGTACTGCATCAAGTGAATAGGTGAAACTCCTTTTATTTGGTTTTCAAAAATTAACTTTGTGGACAACCAAATGTTACTACTTATTCGGGATGATGGAGTATAATTCTTTGCAGTATTGTGCAAATTGAAGTAATTTGACTACTGGTAGGAGGGTGATTTATGTTAATTTGTCTTTCTAGATAGGAAAAGGAATACTCCCTCCGTTCAATATTAATAGCTCAATTTGGAAAAATAGTGATTTATAATTAAGCTCTTTCACTACATCTATGTTCGCATACTTCCTCCGTCCGGATTTATTTTACCATAAGGATTTTCCTAAAATAAGAAAAAAAACCAACATTTACTTTTTGAACTTTTTCATGCAGAAAGATATCAATCTTATTGGTATTGGTGAAAAGGAATGAGTGTATTTCTGATCATCTATCCATAGATTTGTTGAGATTACCATTAGGGCTTCTTTGTTTGAGATTAACATTAGGGCTTCTAAAGGTTGTTATATCATTTTTGTTACCCTTATCATTTTGTCCAATATATCTCGTTTAGATTTTACCCTTATCATGGATGCCCAATTTTCTGAAACCTGATTGGTACACTTTTAATTATCATCCAACTGGTGGTTCTTCATGGAGACGGCAATGTGGAAATGGCAGATGCATCTAATTTAGTTATTTAATCCAATCATAAATTTTCTTTATTTATATCAATCTTAGTATAAACATACATATGCTGTTGTAAAGAAAAAAGTAGAGGAAGCCTTTTTGATGTCTAAAATTCTTTCCAGGATGTTTGAATTTGCTGTCACAATTTCATGACAAATGAATTGAGAGCCTGGAAATGCTATATTAGGTCTACGAGTGTTTAGACAAACAGCGCAATTGCAAATTCAGGTGCCCCTCGTAAATGTCTTTTAGAAAGCTTTTACAATGTCCTAGATTTGATGTTTAGATTACAGAATTGAACAAAAAAACAGCATCACTTACGTTTTACTTCCAGCACATTTGACAACCTTTTTTTTTTTTTTTTTTTTGCTTCACCAATCCGAATCTTTGTTTTCATGAAGCAAACTGTTTCAGAGTTGATTGGCAAATACCATGGAGATCTTTCCAGCGAGGTTGAGGAGACTATGGAGCAAAGACGAACTCCGTGCATCCATTCTAATGAGTCTCTTCCTGCAAATTTATCTTATATTGATGGGAAGTCGTCGAAAGCGCAGCAGAGCAGCATGGTTAAGTGTGACTCTGTGGCTGGCATACTTGTTAGCTGATGGCACTGCCGTATTTGCTCTTGGCGTGCTCTCCAATATGCAAGGAGACTCCGATGCTGAAGACAAGAAGAAGCCGCCCCCCCAAACAAAGCTCTCTTGGGATTTTGGGCACCATTCCTTCTGTTACATCTTGGAGGGCCTGACAGTGTCACTGCATACTCTCTTGAGGACAATGAACTTTGGCGAAGGCATCTTCTTAGCCTTATCTCCCAGATCATTGTTGCTATATATGCTTTTGTGAGATCTCTGTCAAGTAGGTCTCTCTTGGCTCCGACTTGTTTGTCGTTCCTTGCAGGAATCATCAAGTATGGGGAAAGAACATGGGCACTGCGTTATGCAAGCAAGGAACAATTCAGAGACACCATGCTTGCACGGCCAAATCGAAGCCGCAACTATATGCAGCTCTTGGAAAACTACGATGCCTATACGACTGCTGGTATCCCTGCAAAAATTGACATTGAGAAAGTTGATACTGGGACAGAGTTGCCATTGGATTCCACCCAGGAGGATATCAGTGATAAGAAAATTTTAGAGGAAGCCTACCGCTTCTTCCAGACTTTCAAGCGTCTAATTGTTGATCTTATGCTAACCTCCGATGAAAGACGACAAAGCCAGACATTTTTCCTGAAGAGAAAGGCTGAACAAGCCTTCGAGGTCATTGAGATAGAACTTTGTTTCTTCTACACTGAACTTTACACCGAGGCAGCCATACTATATACAAAAAATGGATGCATTTGTCGCCTTACTACGTTTGTTTCTATCTTGGCGACTCTTTGCTTGTTTCTATTTGCCACCAGCAAACATGGATATGTGGAATCTGACATTTGCATAACATACATGCTGTTAAGTGGAGCTCTCATCATTGAGATATACTCATTCACATTTATGTTCTTCTCTGATGCAACTATGGCTCTGCTTCTTCGTTTTGGATACAACAAACTTTGGCATATTGTTCATGCCATCTTTATTTCTTCCCATCCAAAAAATGCTACAAGATGGTCCAACAATATGGGACAGTAAACATGATAAATTACTGTGTAGGAGAGCAGACAGACACTAAATCAAGAAAAATGATGCGGCTTATCAAGGTGAAAGGAATGTGGGAAAGGTATTACTATAGAAGTTACCCATCTGTTCCGATGAAATTGAAAGATTTTATCTTCACAGAGATCAGGGACAAACTCATAAGCTGTAAGGATCCAACTGCTTATAAGCGCCTTTATGCATCAAGAGGAGAATGGGCACTTTCCAAGAGGGGCTACCGTGGGCAACTTGGTTGGAGCGTGGAGACTGAATTTGATGAGAGCATTCTAATCTGGCATATTGCTACTGATTTATGCTTCTATAAAGATTGTCGAGAACTTACAAGCATTTCTGATGATCAGAAGATGAGTATATATATATATATCAAATTATATGTTATACCTCCTAGTTCAACTTCCTGAGTTGTTGACTGCAGGAATCGAAGAGATCCGATTTGCAGACACATGCGACGAAATCAAGGACTACATTAGGGAATCTGGAAGCAGACAGAAGGAACCTAAAGTTGCTGAAATGCTGTTGAATAGCCACAACAAGATAAATCCAGCAGTGGTTAGAGGAGATGGAAACAAATCTGTTCTGTTCAATGGAGTGAAGCTTGCTAGTGAACTTTGCGAGATTGGAGAGGCAAAAGAGAGATGGAAGATAATCAGCATTTTGTGGCTGGAGATTCTTTCTTATGCTGCTAGTCACTGTCGAGGGTATGAGCATGCGCAACGTCTTAGTTTTGGTGGAGAACTCCTAACACATGTCTGGCTACTCATGGCACATCTAGGTATAGCAGAGCAGTACCGGATTGAAGTATCTTCTGCAAAAGCCAAGCTGGTTGTAGAGATATGAGAATTAAAGCTGTAATGCGTCCAACTACATTTATTATTGTCCATCAGTTTTTAGAGTATTTACTATGTAAGCTTAAAGTACACACCCGTACCACATTAATTGTCTGGATTTCATGCCCACAATGTACTAAATCAGTTCACATTATTATATATAGAGAGGGATTTGCAGATCAGGCAGAGTGTAGACATATAAATTCAAATCATTCTACTTGATTGGCAACTTTGAATTAACCGATTGTATGATAACGTAAATTATGTCTCTGTACTACCTGATTGGCAAACTTTTTTATACTGAATTGGTAAGTTTCGCGCTCTCTCTTTGCCTCATACTAAAACGCCCTGTTAACCCTTTTTTATGCTTAAATTTATGCTTAATTGCTCAAATCCAGCCACTAAGCAAGAACAATTACCAACTTGGCAATATTCTCAAATTGATGCTTAATTGCTCTGTCTACTGCATTTGGAGGGAGAGAAACTCAAGGATTAACACATTCATAAGTCTCATCTACTCAAACTTCGGAACAAGAAATTCGGTCTTACTCTGTCTCCAATGTCCATATTTTAAAGTCGATGCTATCTTTCCCTTCCTTTTAGAGAGATGGAAGATGTAGTTCTATTATATTGGATAAATTGCACTTAACACCTATGTATAATGGTGAAATTGCAATCATGAAAATATGCATTTAACCCTTACGACTTACAAAAAGATACAATTTTAAACCCTTCTATTTACTAATAAACCCACCTTCTACCATGCCCCTCTTTTCACTGTGGCCAAGGCAGTATAGGCAAACTTCTAATATATTCCTTCACAGCGGTAAGGTGCCAGCCTTGCCTTCTCCAATGCAAGAAAAGTTTACTATTTGCCATGGTCTCCATGGCCACCGTCTATTATATTGGAGTGAAATTCGGAGAGGATATCAGGGGTAAAATTGTCCTAATATTGAAAAAATATGGGTTATGTGCTTATTTTCATAACCAAAACCGTGACCCTATTACATATCCTCGTTGGCTGATGTTAGTTGCATGCATTACAAAGCCAAGATGCATAAAATTAACTTGATTTTGGTTTCTAAAGCACACATAAAGGTAAATGTTGTCTCGGACATGGACACGAACAATCAATAAATACAATAATGTCATACGATTTCAGATACCTTTTGTCCGTGCTCACATTCATGTCCGTCCATGAGCATCACTAAGTACTCCCTATGCTCACTTTTAATTGACACAATTATAAAAAATATTGTACCAAAATTAGATGTTGCCATTGCCTAATTATTCTTCGGTCCGGCAAAGATGGCGACGACAACCACCTGGGAGTGACCCTAGGTTGAGGTTGAAGTTAAGAGGCCTCTGCGATCAAAGGTGACTCTCTCACTCAAAAAACTACTATGGACCCCACTTCTTAAAATTGCCCAATTATGTGACGGTCTCTATTAAAAATGTCAAGAGGGAGTAAGACAAATAGGAGCCCCTAGGGGGGTCAGGGTAAGTGAACGCAGCCTCGGTCATGGTTGCGGCTTTGGACCATGTCTGTACACCGCAAGGTCAAGAAGCAATGGCTCTGCCACAAGTCCGCCCGCCCCGTCAAATTCCTCCACAAAGATATCCTTTAATGCCAAATTCCTCATTCTTTAATCTCCAAATTAATCTGTTCTTTTGATTGCAATTATACATATTTTTGTGTTGTTTGATGGTTTTATGAGATGTGTTTTCCTTTAATTGTTGTTTCGATCATGCGACAATGAGATTCATGTGGAATTGCGCATGGCGGAGAAGAAGGCTCTGCCGGTGGACGAGGACCAGCCAGGGATGGGGCAGTATTATTGCCTACACTGCAAGTAGGAATTTTAGTTTTGGTGATTGTCAGTATGCTGTTGGATTTGTGTTTTTGGGTGTAGTCGGTAGTACTTCTCTAGCATGGCGGTTAGAGAGGGTTTTTTTCCATATTACATGGCGCCACTACCTAGTTTTCTATATTACCTGTTTTTTTCAACGAAATCCCATATACCCTAGAATTGACACCTAGACTACCGAAAATGCCCTTATTTCGCTGCAGCCTCAGCTCGTGCATTCGTCCCCCTCGGCGGAAATTTTCCGGCGAATCGGAGTCTCGCATTCACCCCCACGGAGTGATTTATAGTGATTACACTCTAGTGAACATTTTAACCGACGAATCTTCACTTCTATCCGGCGAGGGCATTGAAGTAGTATTCTACTCGGAGAAGGAAGCTTTCCGGCAAAGCTCCTAACGTCGCGACGATCTAGACCAAAGCCGATGGTCGCCCATGGCCAGACAAAATCTCTGATCAAGAGATTTTGATGTAAAAGCTGCGAGGAAAGCCGCCCTACTACAAAAGTGAGATATATATGGAAAAAATAAATGTAACGGCCACCCATTGGTGCTCAAACCGCTCGTGGACATAAAATAAGAGGATAAAAATGAACAAAAGTATGAAATACTCATCGGCGAGTGGTAACTACTATTTATATATCTTTCTGTAATCCTAATGAAATGGAAAAGGAGGAAAAATAAGGAAAAATGGCAAAACGGATAAAAAATGAGCGAGTTATGATATTTTGAAGTTTGTCGTAAAAGCGTGCTTTCGTACGCATGACCCCATTTGAGGTCGTGTGTTCATAGGGCACGACCCCATTTGAGGTCATGTGTTCGTACACACGACCTGAATGGAGTCGTGTCTAGCAATACACGACTCAATTCAGGTCATGTTTTCGAACACACGACCTCAAATGGAAAACTTCATGAATTTTTGATATAATGGATTTGAATACATGCACAGGATATGGTTTATAGTTATTGGTTTTATGTATAGAAGAGACTTTGGTCGCATATCTCCCTCCATATCTTTGAGCCACATTGGATGGGGGCCGGTGGCTCATGTGCTCACACTTGACCCTTACTCGGCCATCATGTTAATTATGCAGCAAATGGACGGGGTGCAAATGTTCATAGTATTATTTTCATTCAAAGACCCACGATGTGAGAAAACCCATGGGCAGTTTTAAAGTTCCATGACGATCTTATTTTAAAATGTTTTTACACTCTGTAGTAGGTGATCATAGGTCTAGCACTTCTATTTGTACACATTGTTTTGGGGTATGAGGAGTGAAAACAGTAATATATTTTGTCTTTCATTCCACTTAATTCTGATTAGATGTTTGGACAATTATAATTTCAAATATGCTAATTTTTCTGTGGCTGGATCTGTTGGGACAAGTTGAAATATGTAAATTATATATAGATACAAAATCAAAATCGTCAAGGGAAAGGAAAGAACCTTCAAAACATCGTTACAAATTGTGGAATGTTTGATTATACATCTCTGAATATTAGCCATGTAATTTCTCATCTAGCACTTAGAAACCAGAAAATCTCTTGGCATACATTGCACTGTCTGATTACGACAGAAAACCCTTATGTTGTTTTGAAGGAAAGAAGGCTAAGATCAAAGTTAGTGTTCTATCTGCAAAGCTTTATGACGAAAAATCAAGCCCTATAGTTATATTGTTAAATAGAAGGAAAGGAACTTGATATCTGACTAAATATCTACTGTGTAGTGTGCAGTGTTGACAAGCATTTTGGCCGCTTTATTTCTCATGCATAATTGATTTCATTATCAGTCTTTCACTGACTTTTTCTGCTAGTGGTAAAGCTCTATTTGACAAAGCCATCTTGCAACCAAAAGCAGAGAGAAATACCAGAGGTCCAAGCATGAATTCCATTAAATTGGGTGTTGAGGGGTAAGTGCCGATGATCTTTTTCCCAAAAATGGCCGAGGTTCTTTCAATGCATTGGTGGAACTGTATTTTGATGGCAAAAAATATCGGACAAGCATAATAGAGAATAATGTGAGCCCTATCTAGAATGAACAATTCTTCTTGAACATCTCTGACTCCTCCAACCTTCATAATCTCTACCTTGATGCTTGCGTGTACAATGCCCATAAAGGAATTTACCCCGAATCCTTACTTGGAAAAGTTTGGCTTGGTGAAACCTCCTTTATTCTGTTAGATGAGACGTAGATTCACAAGGAATCCAGTTTCATTGGCGCCAGGGAAATTGAGTTTCCCTCCACATTGATTCTGTGTTATTTGTCAAAATACGGTTACCCAATTATTCCAATCATAAACTGTGTAATTGATGTAATCATTTAAATCTCTCAATATTAGAAACTCTTAAATGGTATCGAACTAGACGATCCTCTTCTCTCTATTTCCTTTGCTCACCATGGCGTCCTCTAGCCTCTGCAACTGGCTTTGCCCCCCTTTCTGCTGACTTTCCCTACCCTCAAATAAAGTCTATTCAACAGGACATTACCTTTAAATTATCCTGCTCTAATTATTTGTTGTGGAAGGTTCAAGTGATACCCATTCTCAACAGCTATGACCTTATGTTGTTTGTTCTTGGTGAAGAACCGCAGCCTGTTCTTGCCCAAGATGGTTCAAATTATCAGGCCTTTCGTCAATGGACACGCCTTTATTAGATGAATTTGAATTCAATCAACACATGAGAATTATAGAAACAATTATCTAAAATCAGCAATTGTTCTCAAGATTATCTCGTAGAGAATTTTAATACAATCTATTCTCTTATGGAAAATTTCAATGTTAAATCATATAAATTTCAAAGTAAAATTCGTCTTCTCTTGCATATCAATAGATGAAGGTGATATATACTCAAATTATGAATTTTATTAGCTCACAAACTTATATTTATTTTAGTTTTTTATTATATTTTAGTGTTCTTTAATGTAGTTATTTTGGTTTTTGTAGAAAAATAAGCGTAAGCTGCAAAGGAGGTGAAACATGACTCCAGTAGTTGAATCTTAATAACTTCGTGTGCATATATCTGATTAGACTGATTTCAACTTCAAATTGTTCAAGAAGTCAGCTTTCCAACTCCACTAACCATGCGTAATTCGGAGTTCGGAGCGAAAAGTTATGACCATTGTAAGATTTTGATGCAGAATGAATAGTAATCAATCGATCGGCAAACGAGGCGATTGATCACCGGAGCAAAAATATGAGATTTTTGCTATTGATCATCACCTTTCAATTGATCGTATCTACTGCAGTTTATGGATGAACAGTAAGCGATTGATCGGCATTGTAGCGATAAATTGCCGTATGCGGCAAACTTAAATCATGCCCTATTTTGAGTCGGATTTGGAGGGGGTTTGTGTGGTTTCTCTTCAAACATATATATAGGCGTTAAGGGATAACGTGTTGACATATCTTAGGCCATATTTTGAGTTGTTTTGGAGACTTTGGAGGCTAGAGCAAAAGAGAAGAAGAAGAAGATTATGTAGAATATGATGATTGTTTCTCCTTCAATGCTAGGCTAAACTTCTTTCAAAGGCGTAGATGAAGCCCAAATAGACTGGTTGTATTGTTTTCTTTTTTCTCGCCTTAACCTTTATTTTAGTTAGTGTATGGATCTTTGTTATGGTTTTAATGTTAATTCATTGAGGTTTATTCTATGTGCTCGAGGGAAGCTAGAGTGAATTCTTATGAGTTTTAATCCGAAAGAATACTTGCGTATTCGACAAGAACGTGAGTAGACTGAGGTGTTATATATTAATAAAGTTTCATTCGTTTATCCTAGAGAAAGATAGATCACAATTCTATATTTTAATTGCTTATGTGTTATATATGAGAAGAGAGCACCATATCTTGAATTGACAAGTATATGTCCGAGAGGAATATACTAGTTAATTAGGAATCTATATAAAAGAGAGAGAGAGAGAGATAATACACTAGTTTATTTTGTGGTAGATTCGAAGCCTTTATATTTCTCATATAAGTAAAAATCATTTTAATTAGCTAAAATTTATTACTTTCTTAGAATTAAATCACAACAAACTTTTCTTTCTTTTAAGTTTGGTAGATTATTCATCCGTCCCTGAGGTTCAACAACCCTAAATACTCACTGTAATACAATTGCCTTGTGCACTTGCAATGGTTTAAATATTAAACGTTCAGAAGGTCAAACCATTAATTGTACCTATCATTAGATAAATCACAACTAATATCTAAACATCATATTAGAACTTAGAATTAGATGCACTAAATTGAGAAGAACTACCATTAAAGCTCATTAATTTAGTGATCAATTGAATCACATTAATAATACTCATACAATTGAACATGGCATCATCTCAGCCCTAGTCAAGAAATTAGCTACTCATGTTAATTAATTGAACTACAAAATCAATCAAATTCATCTCAATTAAAACCAAATTCACTTACAAGAAATTCAAGATTAAGAGAAATAGTTATGCACATTGTTTCCTCTTCTCCCAACAACCATTTGAAGCAAATTTTCACCAATCCAATGCAGCCACCGTAACCGGAATGAAAAATAGAGTAAAAAAAAATTGAACTGTAATGTAAAACTGCTCTCGTCTCCCACATCCATTCCTCCCTCCCCCGGCCTGCCCGCCGGGCCACTTCACTCTTACCCCTCCCTACACCTCTGGCCGCCCCATAGCCTCGTCACCAACCCATGATCACACGTGAACCTCGCACCTTCACCGACGCAACTAAGGACCCGCACTGGCGTGATGCGATGTCCGTCGAGTTCAATGCCTTAATCAAGAACACTCCAACGGTACTATTGAGCACTATAAAGCGCGCCTTGTGGCACATCAAGAAGCTGGTGTGGATTATTATGAAACTTTTAGTTCTGTTGTGAAACATGACACTATCAAGCTGGTTCTCTCCTTAGTTGTTTCCCTTCAATGGCCTCTTTACCAGTTGGATGTTACAAATGTGCTTCTACATAGTAATCTTGCTGAGGATGTTTATATGCACCAGCCCAAGTTTTCATTGACTCTACCCATCCTGATTATGCTTGCAAATTGACCAAATCTCTTTATGGACTCAAGCAGGTGCCCTGTGCTTGGTACTAGACCTTAAGTGCTCACCTACAATGTGTCAGCTTCACAGGCTACTTATATGATGCCTCACTCTTTGTGTATGCATGTCAATCTAAGTTGATTCTTTTATTAATTTATGTCGATGACATTATTCTTATAGGGAATTGTCCCAGTAGCATACATCACCTTGTTGGTTATCTTAGCAGGTCTCACTTGGTATGCAGTTCTCACTCACTACTTCTACTCTTTATCTTTTTCAGACTCAATATGCATTGAACTTGATCTGGCTCTTTGGCATGGATGGCTGCAAACCAATTGCTACACCGCTTGCATCTTCCACAAAGCTCTCTCTGTGTGATGGGACACTGCTCACTAATGCCACAAAGTACCGTCATCTAGTTGGGGCTCTACAGTATTTGACTCTAACCCGCCTGGACATCTCCTTTGTTGTCAACAAAATTTGTCAGTTCTGCATGCTCCTAGAGGCACTCATATTGCTGCTGCTAAGCGTGTTCTCAGATATGTCAAAGGCACACTTGACTAAGGTCTTCATTTTTTTGCCTCCACCAACCTTGACAGGGGTTTTGCAATGCCGATTGGGCAGGTGATTCTGATGATCACCGTTCCACTGCTGGGATTTTTTTTCACGCTCCCAATCTAATTACCTGGGGAGCGCAAAGAAGCAAGCAACTGTATCACGATCCAGTTCCGAGGCTGAATCTAGGGTCGTTGCTACTATGGGTGCCAAACTCCTTCGGCTTCTCAATCTCTATCGCTATATCACTCTTTCTCCACCCAAGCCTCCTACCATTCTATGTGATAATATTAGTGCTACATACATGGCGCATAATAGTGTATTTCATGCTCGTACTAAGCATATTGAGATCGATGTTTATTTCATTCGAGAAAAGTTAACCATTGGAGTTCTCACACTGAGTCACATTCTAGGGACATGCCAGCTTGTTGACTTCTTTACTAAGGCTTCTACACACTCGATTTCGTATCTACGATCCAAGCTTTATGTAGCTTCTGTTCCTACTTCAGCTTTTGGGAGGTTGTTAGATGAGACGTAGATTCATGAGGAATCCAGTCGCTTTGGTGCTAGGGAAATTAAGTTTCCCCTCCGCATTGATTCTATGTTATCTGTCAAAATACGGTTACCCAATTAGTTGAATTATAATATGTGTAATTGATATGATCATACTATACTTAGAGAGTAAATCTATCAACAGTGTAACAAACTTATTATACTCTACTCTACTTAGGGCAATGGAAACACCAATGCAATTCAGCGGGTTACAAACTCTTACATATTCATTGTTCTGATGCATTGGTCTTTCACTATTTATTGGAGAAAAAAGTGTTTTCTTTTGTGCAAAGGGAAAACTTGGCCTTAAAGTCTATTCGACAGACAATCCTTCTGTTAGAACCTAATCTGGACCACTTTCCAATCCTTCCAAAGACCCTTTTCCATCATCAGATCTGCAACTAGACTTTTTTTCCCTTTTGGGGAAGGCAGTGGCTCACATTTTTCCCTTTCCCGTCATCAGATCTGCAACAGTTGTAGCCACATGTCCAAAACTCTGGTCCTGCCTCCACTTCATCGTCGTAAAGCAACAAAAAAAATAGTCACACGAATTATCATGTTCCAAAGCAAGATCATCTGCAACAGCAACCTCAGCAGTCTGTAACCAGCACATCTGAGCACGAAGTAGAATATTCTGTAGATGAGGTGGAAGCTGAGTCCCCTATGCACATTTGCTTGCACTCAGATCTTCTGAGCGATCGATGGATAGTAATTTGAAAGAGGAAAGACCATTTAATGGTGAAAACCAGGTTGTAGGAGGCCGGAAAACTCGTGCCAAAGAGCCTGCCAGTAATTATGATCTTGTTGAGTGAATGCAGTATCTATATGTAAGAGTTGTGAAGGCACGGTATGTACCCACAGTAGATGTTGCAGGGAGACTTGGCAGATATGTTGAAGTGAGAGTTGGGAACCATAGAGGTGTCACTACGCATTGGTGGAAGAAGGAAGATCCAATTTGGAATGATGTATTTTCGTTTTCAGGAGAGTGGATGCAGGCCACTTACGTAGATGCTGTGGTGAATAACAATAACCTCTTATAGGATGGCGACATTGTAGGGACTGAGATTTGACATCAATGTCGTCCCAAAACAGATCATGCCCGAAGACAAGTTATTGGGTACATGCACCAGCCCACATCATTTTTATGGCCACCAACTAGAAGCAGACGCATGGCCATTGGGCCCCACAATCCCAGACGACTAACATGATCTAATGGCATTAACTTCTCAAATGGAAGAGCTCTATTCTTCTCTGCTTTCCCTTCACACCTCATTAAATGCTCTCAGTTCCCTCCCCCTCTCTTCATTTAATGCCTTACCAGTAGCTTCCACAACACTTGGGCTAACCACAGTTGTTCCTTCTCTTCCCTCCCTCTCTTCATTTAATGACTCCCCTCCCATATCTCTCTTAAAAAAATGGCGCCATTTTTTGAAGGTTTGGCGCCTTCTTTTACAGAGAAGATTTTTTTGGATAATTTTTTAAAGGGACTCCATTTCATTAGTTTCCTTGCATACTCTTTTGCAACAGCTCCTCAGCTCCTTAATGTGTAAGGTACATTTCCAAGCTAGAAAATTGAATTTTGTTAAAGAAAAAATTTGAGGTTTTAGTTATTAAACTTAGCTATCCATTTTATTATAAGTCATTTTTTTATTTTAAAGCATAATAATGTATAAGGTAACATGTTTTTTAATGACTTAACTGTGACACATAATTTAATGCATGAAGAAGTTGAGGTGTAAGTGGAGAATCAATAATATTTTGGTCTGTGGGCATTATTTCTTTAAAGGGTACTGAAGACTTTCCACCCTGACAACTAAGCTGTACGAAATTAAGATGAAAAAAAGATATTGATGAGATACACTATGAATAAAATTCAAAAAGTGATAACCTTCCAATCAGGACTACCAAGGTTCTTTATATTTTATAGTGTACAGCTTAGTTGTTAGGGTGTCTAAGGTGTTCTCATCGATAGTTTTCTTTCATAAGTCAAAAATATTTCGTCATCAATATCTTTTTTTCATCTTAATTTGTAATAAACGTATTAGTCTGGTTTCTATGTGGAGACATGGTTGTTTTATGCATTAGTTTTGAGTACTGAAGACTTTTAGTGTTAAGACATGACTATATGGTCAAAGTAATCAAGGTGGAAACATTTTTGTTTTAATTTAGCGGTCTCGCGTTGTGAAAGTACAACATTGATTATGTAAAGATTGAAGGAGCTTGAATGCTTTCGCTTTTGTCTTTCTTGACTTCTTTACCATTGTATGAATTTATGTATGCATCACATAAAACTGTGGTGTTAGTGCTTTATATTAGAGCACATCAATGTGCTTATGACCATGTCACTAAGATGACGAAACAAGAAAAGAATTACTTCTGCGCACAACATTTTTGTTTTTTCCTTATCCTTTTAAGTCAACTTTATTGCCTCCTAGTTATTCTTCAGTCTCCATATTGCTTTCATGAGTTTACTTTTGGAGCTTTTCATTTTGTTACTTCAACTGAAATTCTAGCTGCTGAAGCCAGAATTCGATATTTTTGCACAATTACATTTCAGTTGCAATATTAATCTTTCAGTAAAGTATATTGTTTCTTTTTTAATGTGTACGGCTTTCAAGAAAATGTATATTTTAAGTTCGATTTGCTTTCAATATTAGTAGATATGCTCCCGAACCTGTCACTCTAAATTAAAGAAAATAAGAAGGATCTGAGGCCTTTTTTTTCGCATGCCAATTTGGTGGTGTTTATTCTATAAGTACAGTTTATTGCCTTTTAACATTCTTCAGTTTCTAGTTGAGGTTTGGGAATTTTCTTATGCAGATAAGCAGTTTTCATTAGTCTAAATTTAGTTAGCTGGTGTGTCCATGTTGTGTCTTATGTCAATTCTATTTCTGTCCGCAATCACACTTGACTTGCAACATGAATTATCCATAAAAATATTATGTACTGTCTAAGTTAGACTTCCACTGATTTGTTGCTGTTTGTAGATGGCTTGCTATAGCGTCATATGTGCCAGCATTTGTAGCCCTCTTTATGGCCTAAGATTTTCGTTCTTCCACTGTTTCCTTATATTGTCACAAACTTCAACTTTTGTAGTTTCAGCATATTTCAAGCTTATCGAAACTTTGCTTAACTTTTTCAATTTTGTGAAACTTCTATAGCAATACAAAAATTTTCTGTCATAAGACTTGGGATATCACTGTAATTATAAATTTTTTCCTCTTTCACCTAGCTGTTATGAACATATTTTATGCTGTGTTGGGAAAGTACATGTATAATGCTAAGCATAGAAATTGCTAAGACGTGGAGTAGAAAAACGAAAAAGAATATATTTGGTTGTAGATTATACCGAAAATAAAATGTTAGCAATATCAAATGTATATTTTAGCTTGAGAGAAATACTTCCATTTCTTGATCAGTTTTGGGAGATGAATTTTCTGTTGACTTTTCCTATCTGAAAGTATGAATTTTAATTAAATCTCTGGTATTTCTATCATTTGAAACATATTTTCATACCCAAACTTGAAATGTAAGCAATATATTTTAGTCATTATTAGCTGATGTGGAAATCAATCATTCAATAGTTTTAACTACATTAATGAAAATAGCAATATTGTTTGTTAAAAACAAATATAAAAATTTCTAATGCTTCTAATGTGTGAAAGTGTATAATGGATTGTTTATGAGATGTTACATATGAGAAATACTGTGTAATTTATGAAATTGTTTCAAGTTTTATGTAACTTAGCACTTATTCTGTTTTTCCAACCTCATGTATTACTTTATATTTTCTAGGGAAGTAGTGCAATGACCAGCAATCTAGACAAATATACTATGCAAAAAGGTAGGCATGTATAGACTATTCTAGATTGTAGTACATGTAGAATAAACAAATAATAATGTTGAAGGATAATTATATTTCATTTTCATTTTGTGCTCAACTTATGTTCTTAATTGTAGATGTTGAAATGGAGTGTGGTAAAGAAAATATATGTGATATTGTTGATGTCCCTCTTGTTATGCAATGTTTGACCGACAAGTTTGAGTTAAAAGTTCGAATTTTTGCAAAAAAATGAAGATGAAGTTTATGCAATGTAGGAATACCACATACAACTCTCTGAATGGTCACCTGCTCTGGATTATCATTGTCTTCAATGGTGCCATTTGCAAAGAATTCCCGAACCGGGTCCTCGTGGACCATTGCAAATGCAGTCTGCCTCTTTGCAGCAATATGGGTAAAATAGTTCACCCAATCCGGCCATTCCTCAATCCATCTCTAAGTCGGAAGATCGGGAATAGACGGGTTCAGGACCACCTGCCTCTCATATTGTGTGGGTCGGGCCTGTGCAGCAGGTTCAGGTGGAGGGGTGGAAGGAGCAGGACGTGATGAAGAAGCTTTAAATAAGGGGTTTAGTGTACACAAAGATAAGATAAGATACAATCGCATGGGTGAGCTACGACAACAAACATTGGTTTGTGCATGTGAGGGACTTAGTAGAGGAGAAACTTATCCTCATAAAAGCAAAAAGATTTGACGGTTAATAACTAGGATTGGATGTAGTGTGCGTGTGGTGTTTAGAGTTGAAAATGGTGCATTTGAAATTATCTAGTTCATTTCCAAGCACAATCATCCTCTTACTAAACCGGAGCAAAGGCATTTGCTAAGATCTGGGCAAAAACTAATAGATGCTAGTGCAAATGTCATTAGTTCTATGGCTAAAGCTGGCATTAGAGCGACTAGGGTTTACAATACGAGATTGTCATAATTATTTGCATAACCAAAGGCTAAAATTAATTGAGTCAGGGGATGGCCAAGGTATTGTTAATTATTTTAAGCAGAAGCAAGCTGAAAATTCAATGTTCTTTTATGCAATCTAGGTGGATGAGGAAAATTGAATGACAAACTTTTTTTGGAGAGATGGGATATCTAAGTTAGATTAAAATTATTTTGGAGATGTTGTTACTTTTGACACCACCTATCACACAAATAAGTATAACATGATATGCACCTTCGTAGGAGTAAATCATCATTGGAGGAATGTGCTATTTGGGTGTGCTTTTATTTTACATGAAACCACGACTTCATTTGTTTGGTTATTTCAAACTTTTCTACAGTCAATGGGCAACATTGCACCTAAAACCATCTTCACATATCAAGATAGTGTCATGGCTGGTGCCATTGAAAATGTCTTTCCAGATACCCGTCATCGCCTGTGTATTTGGCACATTGGAAAAATGCTACTCAGAATATTGCCCATCTTTTAGTGAAAGCTGATTTTAAGAAAGAGTTCACTAAGCTTTTGCACAACTGTGAATCAGAAGAGGAGTTTAAATCAATTTGGAACAATTTAACTGAAGAATGGAAAATTGAGGATGTTACCTGGCTGCAGAGACTATATAAAGTTCGTGAGAAGTGGTGTCCAGGCTTTTGTAGAGATACTTTTTTTTGCTGGTATTAGATCAACTCAACGAAGTGAAAGCATAAACAATGTCTTCCAACATATGGTTACAAAGACAATGAATCTCATTGAATTTATTTATCAATATGAGGATAGTTTAACCCGAATGTGTGATACTGAGGTGGTTGACGATTTTTCTTGTGCTTGGTAGAATGAACTTGCATGTACTCAAGAGTGCAATATTAAATCATGCATCAAAAGTGTACACACACATTATATTAAAAATATTTTAAGATGAGTTCTTGCAAAGTCTAAGTGAAGATATTGTCAATGAAGGCTCCACTGGATCAGAGATCATATACACATTAAGAGGTGATGGTTATTATAGAGAGAACATTGTGAAGTTTGACAATTGTAACTACACTACTACTTGTAATTGTCAACACTTTGAGTCAGTAGGTTGGCTATGTTGTCATGTTTTAAAGGTATTGAACACCAACAGTGTCAAGCAACTCCCAAATCAATACATATTGAAGAGGTGGACAAAAGCTAGAAAAGAAGAATTTGTGTATAATGATCATAGAACCGAAGGTCCATCCAAATCAAAGACAGAAAGCCTCAACAAATTAATGCGCAAAGCTTTCAAAGTTATGAGTTTATGTGTGGA
The DNA here is from genome assembly GCA_039654745.1 of Houttuynia cordata. NCBI lineage: Eukaryota > Viridiplantae > Streptophyta > Magnoliopsida > Piperales > Saururaceae > Houttuynia > Houttuynia cordata. The sequence continues at coordinate 13,125,825 of CM077505.1, forward strand.
TGATTATGACACAATTGAGATAGCAAATTCATATTTAGAAAGCACTGTATTTGAAGTTAAAAAGCACAAAGCAGATAATTTGGTAACGGATTCTCATCTCGCTATAATCGATCATGTAACTACTCATTTAAATCTAGTGAACAACCTGTGTTGAATCCATTACAAATGAGGCCAAAAGGACAAACATTTCATAGGATGAAGGGGCATCTTGAGAAGCACAAAATCAGAGCACCAAAGGAGGGAACAATTAAGACCCCACATCCTAATATTGAGACGTCTAGTAAGTTCTTTCTTGTGTTTATCAATTTTAACATATTACTAGAGTGATGCAATTCATGCTTATGTAAATTTAATTGTGCAGGCAAGACAAAGTGTAAGGGGGGGTTCAGGGAGACTAAAAAAAGAGCATCAAATGTAGCAATTCTTCAATCACCACAAGCTTACATGGACACATAAGGTAAGCTCATTTATTTCTTGCATACTATTTTATTCTTCAGTGTATGGGTTGAATAAGTTTGACCAATATTAGAAACTTTATTATACAGGTGAACCCATGCAGTTAAGGGAATTAGGTGCTACAAATCAACCTTTTATAACCCATAACAAATTCCAATTACCTTTAACCCAATGTTATATCTATTTGTTCTACATTTGGGTGCGGGTTTTGACAATCCGATAAGGAGAGAAATTGTTATCATTGTATGGTACATTTATTATAACTATATGTCTAAAGGTTCATCCTCTTTTGTAGGTTATTGATACTAATGACATACTCGAAGGTGGAAGAAAATAATGATGTTTGAAGTACGTGCATCACAATGACAGTTGAATTAGGCATAAGAAAATCGTAATGATAGAAGATAAAGTTTATTTTTTGGGGCGGAGGATGTGTAAAGTTGAATCATGCATATGTATTTTTTGAATGTGTGAAAAGTCAATGTAAGAACTTTTAATTTTGTTTTGGGAATATGTCAAATTAATATGGATAGTGAACGTATCAAGGTCAAATGTTATTTTGTGAAGTAGGATATCTACATGTTGGTGTAAAGGGCCTCAAGAATGTTTCTGACAGGTTATTTATAAGAAAGTCTGGTTGAGGTATGTGTATTATATGTTAATTGTTAGAAATAAAAGACCTCGCAAATGTTTCTCACAAGTTTCATATGAGAAACTCGGCTTCTCGTATATTTCTCAAATGGTGATTGTTAGAAACATAATTGTCAATATCCATAATAGGGTGGAACCTTTGCACTTTTCCCATATAATTAGTAATAAATAGGTAAAACTTTGTATATTCAAATATAAAAAAAAGTCACATTTTTCAATGTAAGTTAAGAAGTCGTCGATATTATTTCTGACAAGTTCAATCTAAGAAACCTAGGTAGCTATATATTTCTCCAATGGTAATTGTTAGAAACATAATATCAAAACCGGAGCAAAAGGGTGAAAACCTTGCAATTTTTATATAGGATTAATAATAAATACGTGACACCTTACATATTCAAATATGTAAACGTATATAATAGTTATGAAATTGAAAAAGAAATAAGATTTTTCAATAATAAGCAAAGTCCTCGATATTGTTTCTTACAATTTCACTATGAGAAACCCGGTTTTAAAAATGTTTCTTACAATGTAATTGTTCTTTTGATGTATTCAACACTTCTTTGATAAATCTAAAATTGGATTATTGGTTCAGGGTTATGACACCATTTAGACATTTCTACGAGTCATTAAACAATATGAAAAGCCACCTATTTCAGTTTGAGCCTTGTTCATGCTTATCAGTAGCCCCCAACGTTAATATAAACTTCAAATGGCGTACAGGAACCGAGGACTACTCAGCTAGGAGCTGGTGCACCACAAATAAGGCAATTATCCTGAACTATGAAGGCGCAACCTATGTGAGGGCATTGGGCTTAACAGTTCGGTGTACACTTTTTTTTGTTGGATAATTCATATCAGTGTAAACTTAATGGCATCGTGACATCACTCCCTATTTGATCATTCACCTTTATGTGAGACTGGAATTTTAGTTGATCCTTTGCACCCTTGCATATCTTCAACTGTCAGAACATACATTAAGCAAAATCTTTGCCATGAATCAAGGGAAGGGTTTGCAGTCCGCCTGGAGGATGCCCGCCAGGATATCCTCCCTAACAGAGCCATCGATAGTCACAAGGATGAGTTTACTAACTAGGACGGCCCTTGGTCATTAAAAAGAAATGTTACCCTCCGGAAGTTGTAAAGAAATCCCCAAATTACTTATCCTAGCAAAATTTTACAAATCAAATCAACTGGACTTCTATTTATTTGAAGTACACTTGCCCATGTAATCATTATATATGTACAAATAACAAATGATACCCAGTAGGCTGCAGGTGGCACAAATACTGCAACATGTCGACCAAGTATTATTTTAAATATGTATACAAGAACAACTGCGATACAAATTGAATAATTTATTTGTTTGATAGTCAACAAACTGAATTGATCCCAATATGTACAAATTGAATAATTTATTTGTTTGATAGTTAGCTGCGGCATATTTGGAGCTGCCCTTACCCTGGAAACATTCAATATTTCAGGAGCTTCAGAAAGGGAACCCAGTTTGTCAGTTCTCCAGAGTGAAGATATCCAAGGCTTGCACGTCTTTCAGCAATTTCTATAGCCCAAAGACGTGCTATTTTCAGCAGCTCATTGGAAGACACAACAGCATCAATCAGGTCCCATCCCTTCTTTTGACGTTATTGAGTTAGATAACTGCACAATGTATTTATTACTATACTACGTACTAGCAATAGACACACAATCAACTACTTTATTTTGAAAGGGAAGACGAAAAAAAACATGAATGGAGCCTTCAGAAACTTCCAGGTATGACTTCAAAGTGATCAACCTCAATTTTATGCAGCTCCTTTTAGCAATCTATTACTAGACCTGAAGGCAAATTTTAAGCAGCAATCACAAGACCTAAAGGCAATTTTTTATATTCACCTTACATGCAATTGCAGAGAGAAAAAACAATGTTACTAATCCAAAATTACAAATTTAGACTTACCAGCAGCATGTTAATAGCTTTTTTGATTCTGACAAGCCATGGAAGTGATTGTGTTCCTTCAAATATTCAATATAAATTTTGGGTGAACACATGTTGAAAAGTGACCACAATAACAACTATGTCTATATTTAGCTTCAGCTTGAGGATTGAGGTATTCAGAAACCCGCAAGTGAAAAAGTACAAATCCAGTGCCTAAATAAAGCAGTACCATTGCCAATTCTAAGCCACCACCAAGTGCAAGTCCTTGAACAGCAGCAACAATAGGTTTTTTTTGCATCTATACATAAGCCAAGACAAAAAATTGTTTTAGAACAACAATTCAATTGAGGCGCAACCAAAAGTTGCAGAAGACACCTGACTCCAATATGACAAAATTAAGCAAAAGAAAATTAGGTCAATACCTTAAATTGTATCAATCATGAGTTAAACAGATACTTCTGGTATACGTGATATATCTCCTACCAGAGTCAAAAGTAAACTAATGAATCTTCTACTATCCGACTTGGAGAAATCTAACAGGTGTTGTAATTCAATATGCACTCAACGTGAGCAGGATCAAACCTGTACTGTGAACTAGCTTGAATCCTCACCAACTAGAACAACAGCTTTGACAACATCCGTTGCCATAGTTTCTTCATACTTCTTCTTCAATCCTAAATATAACTGCAATTCTCGTTACCTATGGGGCAACTACACCCTTGTAAAGCTCTAAAGCGATTCTTTCTCGAAAGTACGGCATGTCATCCTAAAAAACATGAAAAACATCCTATTTAGACAACATAATTAATAATTACAAGTGCCACAAAAGTACATAAAGGACAATTACCTGTGTAAATTCTAATTTTTGCTTCGAGCACATGTAATCATGTATTTCATCAAAAAAATCCCACAATCATGGTTGCAAAAAAATAACTTTGTCAGTCCACGTCAAGCCAGAGCGATATAAGGAAAGGGCGAGGTCCGTACATATTGTCCTGCATTGGAAGTTCTGAAATGGCAGATACTGTCCATCTCTCCATAAATGAATTTGTTTGTGAGACATGTGCAAACAAAGGAGGTATAACATCCATAATTTACACACCGTCATAATGTCTATTTGATTTAAATGAGTCCAATATACATATCTGCTTTTAAGAAATGTTTAAAACTAACAGGATCCAATGATTTTCACCAACATTGAGAGGAATATAAACCTAACAATGATATAAGAAGAATATAAAAGTATTATAATGAGTTACTATAACAACCTAAAACAAAAAATGCACATTGAAATACTTACATATTCGCAATCCCACCCAGAATAGGATATACCTTTTACAGCTCTGACCAATGACTCATTCCACTTATACAAGAGTGGAATACTAACTTTCGGGACACAATCATTATGACATTTCTCTTTAAACTTTGAATACTTAACCCATTCACTTGCACATATTGGCTGTGTAATATTAGCAAATTTCATAAAAAATTAGTCATACTTTCTTACTTGACAAATCAACTAAATGTCGTGTGCTTACCCCAAACTAAATCTTTACAAATTCACAACGTTGATGGTACAAATGAGGATACGTTTCATGTCTTCTATGTAGCATAGCACAATATGCTTCAATGTCCTACATATTTAGATTGAAATGATATTGTCACGCCCCAGGATCGCAGACGTCGATCAGTGTGCAGAAGCCTTCAAAGACAGTAACATCGCGAGGCTGAAATCCCTGGTACGCGATCGAACAGTCAAAAACATAGCCTATTACATCATCACGAAAGGATGTTTAATCGGCCATCCCATGATTCAGTGTAGTACAACATTCAAACATCATTAAGAAATATGAAATGAGCCTACTTAGTCTTTATTACAGCCATTGAATTAACAAAGTGAAAAGAAATAAAAATCCAAGTTTCTGGCACAACGGCCGTTAATATCATAAAATATTAATCAAGCACTGAATAAAACTAAAGCAATCTCTAATCTCTTCTCGGCGTCATCAACACCTTCCTGCTATTGCAACCATCCTGTCTCAGTTATCTTTCGCGCTTGCATCAGAGGATGCATGAGTATTTCATAGAAATACTTAGTAGGATGTAAAAACCCACTGAAAATGAATCAAGCAGTATGAACAGAAATAGAATAAATGAACAACTGATATTCAAGGACATCGGAACTGAACCTTAGGTCTATTTACCTAAAAAGAAAGGTCAGTCAACAATGGTTCTCAACTCATAAGTATAGGAAAAGAATAATGAATACTCAGACTCTAAACAATCAGCGTAAGGAGAAGATAACAATCATAAACAAGACTTCAAACATCATATGTGTAAAGAGAATATAAGCAATCTTAATACCTCTAGGCATCTAAAGTGCAATGAGATTCAATTTCTGCTCTCAGATCAGTCCACTTCCCCTATGGACTTCTATACCAAAACATCCTAGAGGTTCTCTCTTTGGAACCCAACCATGCGTCTAGGGAAGCTGGCCCCATCAATGCTTACGGACACAATGGGCAGAGGCTGCAGACCTTCCGTAATATCATACAGCCTAAACGTACGTATGTGCCTCCCTTCGGGCAATAAGGATCTGTCTGATTATGGGGATAGTGTTTTGGGTGACACCATTCCAGATAATTATAGTCATTTCAGGGCTTTATTTGATGAGGCACCAAGATTCCGTTACAGATTACCATATGCTCGTCTGAACTTCTTCTGCCGGCTTCCAGCAAGGACATATAGTTTGCTTCCTATAGATAGCATTCAATGGTACTAGGGTACAATCGTCAAAGTCAATTGGCAGTGAGTGCCTAGGAACAAGTAGCCTCCCCTACTTTCATCTTAGTTCTTATCTCTAAAATATCTCCGGCTTCTGTTTAAATCATGGTTTTCAAAACCGGACTGGCCATCGAACCAGATTGATGGCCGGTTCGATCAGACCGCGGTCAAACCGGTGTGACTCGATTTAGGTGAGAGGAGTGATAAATATAATTTTTGTATGATATTAACAACAAAAAAAGTGTAGTTCAAGTGGTTAAGTTGTATGAGGGTGAGGGGGGGTGGGTCTGAGGTTTGAATCCCTCCTCATGCGAAGAACCGGTTTCCCGGCCGGTTCCGGTTAACCGCGGTCGGACTGGCCGGTCCGGTCCGGTTTTGAAAACCATGGTTTAAATAGTGATGCCAACTATGTAGTTTAGTACCTTAATATGGATGTTTGTAGTCTTATATGTAGAATCTTACAAAACGCTACCTCTTTTCATCTCCTCTTTCTCTCCAATGGATAAAACATCTTTGTAATGTTAAGTTGTAGTTAGATGTTTTAATACCATATTAATATACTACTTTTTATGGGTGTAAAAATTGACACTAGATTTTTATTATATAATCTTCTTGAGTGGTGGTACTCACCATGACTCTTTCCAGTACTACATATCTACTGATCTTTTTGCAGGTTAGAGGAAGTGCCACAAACAGGTTCTATTCAGAAATGAGCAATTTTTTTAGGCAGTTAGTTTTATGCCCACGGCAGTCCGAGTGATTATGTGGCAAGATGCCGATAGGTATGCCCTGATGAAAGTTCTGCTCTGACGGAGAGATACTAATTCTTTTTTATTATTTTTATTTGTACTTTTAGTACACTGGGGTGTTACAAATTACGGTGTAACATCCGGAAAAATTAGTAAGTATCTTAAAACTGAAATTTGACCCTCTTAATGATTGATTTGACCGTGTGGTGCTTTGTTTAAATTAAATTTGGTGAGAAGAGCTTTCCAACGACACCAATTTTGTGTGATTTGGAGTTCAGAGTAAAAAGATATGGGAAATTAAATAAACATGAACGATCGCGCTAAAAACGATCGATCGGCTACGATCGGCGCCATCGCGCAGTTTGTAAACAGCGCAGGACGATCGATCGCCGTATTGCACGATCGATCGCCAGTTGCGGTTTGGCGATTTCCAACCTAATTTTGAGGCGGATTTGATTGGGAAAGATGTCATATCCTAACTAGACTTGTTTTGCACGTTCCTAGGGTGATTTGGGGACTCTCCCATTGGTGGAAAGTGCCCAAGATATGGTAGAATTGATTGGGCAAAGATCTTCTAAAAACTCTATATAAACCCATAGAGTCTAGGCTTGTGCTTTTGAAAACTAAACCCTAGAACGTCCAGAGGCTTTCCCCTCTCCTTCCCACGTTCATCCCTCCCTTAGAAGACCTCTTCTAGTGGGAATTGCTCAAGAGCTTGGATCGGGAAGCTTTGAAGGAAGCGGAGGAGACGAACATCACGTAGAAAGGCGACGTCTTTTGGTGATAAAGAGTAGGATGGTTTTTCCCTCTCGTCTTCTTCTTTTCTCAAATTATATGATGAGTGTTCTCACTGATTACTTGGAGTATTGCTTTGAATCTTGCGAGATTAATGATTTATGTCTTATTTTCCATGTGTATTGCGATACATGCATATATGCCTTCATGCTTCATGTCTAGATGGTAAATCAGATCAAAGTTGGATGCTTTATTAATTTTACAGAAGATAAAAGTTCTGATATTGCTTTGATTATGATGTCTAATGATTGAGTCTTATGCTTTAATGATCGTTTTGCCTAAATCGACTTAATTGAAAGATATTTGGTCTAAGATTGTGTTATATGAGGAGAAACATGATAAAAAGGGAATCTTTTGGTAATTCTAGTTAATTCCAGGATCTGTAATTGATCTAGGAGGGGAGTACTATCATCTATCATGAGTATATTATCATCTATAAGTGGTTCGGAATAAGAATATTAAAGTTTAATCATGTGTTTCACTTTCGGCCAGAACTGTTTCTGCACGGACAGTCGACAGTAAATAATTCATAACTAATTCATATGATATCAAAAAAATATAAAACCGGTGGGGTTAGAAACTAGACTCGCAAAGGTATTCTTAGTAAAAATTTAGGAAGATAACCTCAACTGTACAGTGTCTGGGAGCCGTCGGAAGGGGACTGTTGTGCATAAGACAGTGAGCAGAATCTAAGTGAAAATACTAAGTACTTAAGTAAAACCACTTAATATGATGTGAAGATGGTATGACGTGTTAGTAACTATTACTAGACAATGTCCTTACAATTATCACAGTAAGGTTGGGTTATGGTTAATATGATAAATGGGGTAATACTTACGTCAAGAAAACCGTAACTATGTATTTGAAGATAAAGCGTTTGTGTCGGTTTGAGGTTCCATTGGAATCCAAATCATTTAGGACTCATTAATACCTTGTCTCTGATTTATACATTTCAATAAGACCTATATGAATTTCCATCTAGGGCTGAGCATGAACGTATGTATGGATTGTGTTATTCTCTTTGTGTGACATTTCTATGTATACTCCGTATGAGAGTCTATCCCGGTGATTGATACCTTATGGGGTTAGAGTGTTGCGGCCTCTATTTCTTTGAAATATTATTCATCATGATTATTTGTTTGATTCCTCCACTAGAGGTCTTGCGGGACTCTCTCCGGAAGTGGATTCATAGTATGCTCAAATTATGCCATTGCTTGATCTTGCGGGGTCACTAATATTTGTGGTACTGCGGTTCCATACTGCCCAAAAAGAGGCAACATACGTACGTTAGATTGTTGACATTACGGAAGGTCTTCAGTCTCCGCCCATCGTGTCCGTAAGCACTGGTGGGGCCAGCATCCTAGACGCATGGCAGGGTTCCAAAAAGAGGACCCCTAGGGTGGTTCTGGTATAGTCACTTGCGGGTGATCGGTTCAGTGAGCAGAAATTGTACTCCTTTCACTTTTAATGTCTGGAGCTTTTTAATATGATTATCATTCCCTCCTTACTCATATGTGTAGTAGGAGCCTTATTGTTGTTTTCCCTACTTGCGGGTTGGAATTATTATTGACTAACCTTTCAGGGATATAAATCCTTGGTTTAGTCCAGATGTTGCGGCATCTTCATAAACCTTTGTTATTCTTATCCTATTCATATTGTTTATCCTAATTCAGTGGGTTTTTACATCCTACTGAGTGTTTCTATGAAATACTCATGCATCCTCTGATGCAGGCGCAAATGGAAATTGAGATCAGGAAGTTGCAGTAGTGAAGCGGTCGCAGGAGCCGTGAAGATTTAGAGTTTATATTATTTGCTTTGCTTATTTGATGCTTATGACATTTAATGGCAATTGTGTGCCATAGATTTGTAGGTTTATTTGATTTGATTTTCTTAAATGGATAACCATTATTAAAGCAAATTTCATTTCATAGCATTCATTGATGCCTGTATTTGTATTGCACTGATTATGGGCATGACCGATTACACAATCCTTTTGAGATGATCGTAATTGGTGGTGAAATCGACTGTTCGGACTCGCGCCCGAGATTCTCTACCTCCAAATGTATACCATTGATTGGCTTCCGCACTCCGATCGAGGTATGGGATTCCGGGGCGTGACATACGGAGTACTCCAAATTACGTCCGAGTCCAGGTATGCAACAAAATAAATAATAGAGAAAAATAAAATAAAAAATTATATATTAAAAAAAATTCTTATTTTTATTAGACTATAAAGTCCACAAGGAAGTAGTCTCATCCAACTCGTACGCTCCTTCACGAACCAAGCTCAAGCCCATTTTTCTAAATCTCTTCTAATTTTAGAAAGAAGAAGTGATGTGATTTAGCAAAATGTATATAATATTTTAACACAATAAATATTTTTAAACATATATAGTATTTTAAAAAAAGAATATTAAAAAATACAATATAGGTATCACGCTGGGAGAGAGAACAAAAAAGAGAGAAGGAACAAAGTAAGGTAGCCGACAACGTTGATATAACTTTTGTTCCTCCCACACCTTTTCTCCCAGCCCATTTCTCCACCTTCAGCTACTTTCTTCCAATTCATCAACAGCTCAGTTCTTCCGTAAGAGACCCAAGTTCTTCCGTGGAGACCCATCTTGCATATCTGTTGTTTTTTCTGGCCACAGGCAGTTCGATTGATTGACTGGATGAGATCACTTGTACTGCATCAAGTGAACTGGTGAAACTCCTTTTCTTTGCTCCAGAATTTTATTGTTCTGCGCTCTCGTGAAGGACTGGTTTTTTTGTTGATAAGTTTCTGTGATTGACATGAACTGATCTTGCATGCTTTTCTATGAATGAAGATCAATGCAAATTAACAAGTGATGTCAGTTTTATATACTAGTTTGAGACGTTTAGCAAAAAAAAAATCATACTCCCCCCGTCCAGAATTAGTTATTTGGTTTTTCAAAATTGACTTTTTGGACAGCCAAATGTTACTACTTATTTGGGACAGAGGAGTATAATTCTTCTAGTGTGCGAATTGATGTAATTTGATTAATGGAAGGAGGGTGACTTGTGTTAATCTGTCTTTCTCAATAGGAAAAGAATACTCCCTCCATTCAATATTAATAGCTCAATTTGGAAAAATAGTAATTTATAAATAAGCTCCTTCACTACATCTATGCTCACATATTTCCTCCGTCCGGATTTATTTTACCATTAGGATTTTCAGAATGGTAATAATAATTCAGGATGGAGGGAGTACTTGCTACCTCTTGAAATGAGCGACTGGAGATATGGGATGGAACGAGTATCTAACTAGGAATTTTATATATTGTGTATGCATTCATCCCACATATTTCCTGCCTAATAACATTTCATTCATATACTTTCTACTCATGCATTCATAACACATAATCTTAATAATTCTCATACTTTCTACTCATGCATTCATAACACATGATCCTACATAATAATGTCTCATTCACATACTTTCTACTCATGCATTTATAACACATAATCCTGCATAGTAATGTCTAAATCACATATAATAAATGCCTCCATCAAGGAGTAAACACAATCATCGCCACAAAGGCAGCATCGCCACACAGGCGGAATACAATCAAGGCCACGAAGGCTTATCGTGGTCCGGTTTCCACATAGGAAATGTAAGGTTGGGGTTGTTGGCCCCCAAATGCTGCTCGCCCTGGATAATCCTGGCCAAGGATGTTCGATTCCCACACAAAGAACCTAGAGCAGATGTGTTCGCCCTTGGATATTTCCTGCGGTGGGGGAGAGCCCAAATTCTCACACAGAGAACCCTAGAACACGTGTTTGCTGGTGCACAAAAGCGTACCACACCGGATGCTCAGAGTCTAGATGACAATCTCAATAATCTCAACTGCAAGGCAAGTACACAACTTGTCCCCCATATATCTCAATGTAACATCATTTCAGCTCAACTCAACCCGGGGAGTATACCTGTCCCACGAAGGGACGAAATCGAAAGCATGCCCATTCGGACCAACTAAGTTTCGATTAATCCACCGATCGATTAATCCGGCAAGCAATCTCAAACATTGCATACAATCAATCAATTTCGATTAAACAACGATAAAACTTCATCCATGAAGTCCGATACATGATGCATGATATCATGGTACATCCATGAGCAAGACCTACGTGGGTTCCAACACATGGAACGTGCTCCTAATTCATCCCCTCATGCATCATAATCCAAACATATATCAACTATAATTTCATAATAAACTTCCCACATATGTGTGCATTCATACATATTCTAATCACATGGCAAATGCATTGACATAAACTCACAAGTCAATATACGCGTGATTAAACGCATTCAAAACTACGATTCTCAACTGAAATCAAAGCAATTTCCCTCATAAAACTTAAATCCAACCATGTGGAGAAATCAAGATACACTACTAATCTCGATTTAGCTTTGAAAATCAAAAGAGAACACTAAGAAATAGAGTTTTAGAAGCATAAAACAAGATTTTGAAGATTAAGGCTTGGAGAAGAGATATAAAACAATAGTTTTTATGTTTTCAAAATGGATTGAAATAATGAAGAAATCAAGATTAAGAAATGTTTAAGAAAAACCTTAAAAAATAAGGAGAGATTAAAATATTTACCTTTAATCATTTCCTCTTCAAGCCTAACGGGGAAGAGGCTCCTAATCTCTCAGCCAAGCCTATTCCCAATTTGGGAAAGGGCACATCACTTTCCTTTTATAGAAAAAGTTGGGGGTAAACCTAAATAAAGTGTGGGGTTGAAATAGGATTTTGGCTAAAATTAGGAAATTTAGCAATTTTAACCCAAAATCAAACTTAGAAAATTCTAAAATTTTTAGTGTCTTCCTTTGATGTCTGGGTCATTTTGGTCACAAACTATTTTCGTTAGTGGGACCCACAGGGGTCCCGCCAAACCCTAATTTTTTCGGAAAATTGGTGAAAAATCAGAAAAATCCCAAAAATTTAGATTTCATCCAAAATCACTTAAAACTCATGATTGTGAAGTTGGTTTTGATTAAAACCTTTATAAACCCCATTTATTTTTGAAAATACTAAATTTAACCCCAAAACGCTTAAACCACATGATAACCGATAAAGAACATTAAAATAAACCGGTTCAAGATGAGGGATCTTACATCGTCCCCCTCTTAGGAATTTTGGTCCAAAATTCGCTAGAGGTCAACGTCAAAAAGATGAGGGTACTTCTTCCTAATCTCCTACTCCATTTCACACGTGGCTTCCTTGACCCCGTGATTCCTCCACAACATCTTCACGAGTGGGATTGCCTTTTGCCGAAGTACCTTCTCCTTACGGTCAAGAATCTGGATAGGTACCTCTTTGTAGGAAAGATTCTCCTGGAGCTCTAAAGGCTTGAAATCCAAGATATGAGTAGGATCCGGCTCATACTTCCGAAAAAGTGAGACGTGGAATACATTATAGATATCGGCCAATCGGGGTGGAAGTGCTACTCGATAAGCTGTAGCACCAATCCACTCCAAAATCTCAAATGGTCTAATAAAAGGAGGTGATAACTTCCCCCATTGTTCGAATCGAACCACACCGCAGAGATCTTAAGAAAAACATGGTCGCCAACGTTAAACTCCAACTCCCAACGTCTTCTGTCGGCATAACTCTTCTGATGGCTTTGGGCTGTTAGCAACCTCTCCCGAATGAGGTGTATCTTCTCCACTGACTGCTGAATATAGTCTGGGCAAGTGAGAAGATGCTCCCCAACCTCACTCCAATACAAAGGTGATCAGCAAGGACGCCCGTAAAGCGCCTCGAAGGGTGCCATCCTGATGCTCGCTTGGTAGCTGTTGTTATAGGCAAACTCAACCAGCAAAAAATGATGTTCCCAACTTCCTTTCCACTCAAGGATACATGCACGGAGCATATCCTCAAGCGTCTGGATAGTCCTTTCGGACTGTCCGTCCGTCTGAGGGTGATAGGCGGAGCTGAGATGTAGAGATGTGCCCAAAGCACCCTGAAAGCTCTGCCAAAACCTCGAAGAGAAATGAGGATCACGGTCGGAAACGATAGATACTGGAATCCCGTGTAACCGCACAACTTCCCTCATATATAGGGCAGCCAAGGCATCTAAAGAAGCAGTCATCCTGATCGCGAGAAAATGAGCGGACTTCGTAAGTCGGTCAACAATCACCCAAACTGCATCATTACCACTCGGTGACCATGGTAGTCCGGAAATAAAATCCATGGTGACATGCTCCCAGTTCCACTCCGAAATCGGAAGTGGTTGTAGTAAACCGCCTGGTTGGCACACAAGACATTTAGACACGTAGACAGTGATGTCCTTTTTCATCCCTTTCCACTAAAATGTTCTCTTCACATCATGGTACATCTTCGTCCCTCCAGGGTGAATAGAATACTTAGAACGATGTGCCTCCAATAGGATACACTCTCTCAATTCCATGGAGTTCGGCATAGACCACCGACCCTTGTACACCAAACTCCCATCGGCCTTTTCCTCGAAGCCCAACACTGCCTTCTCCCTAAGCTTGGCCTTAAGAGCTAGGGTCTCTTCATCACTTTTCTGAGCTTCGACCACGTCATCCACCACACTAGAGCTGATAGAAAGGTTGGCAAACCAACTTCGTGTGTCCTCCAAAGTCAATTCTGGTCTTAGCTCAATGGCGTCCTCATAGAGGAGCCACTCACGAACTCTCATGCAAGCAATGTAGTGGCTGATTTCCGACTCAAAGCATCCGCGACCACGTTCGCTTTATCGGGATGATACGATATCGTGAAGTCATAATCCTTCAAAAATTCTAGCCACCTCCTTTGCCTTATATTTAGATCTCTCTAGGTAAATAAGTACTTCAAACTCTTATGATCAGTGAATACTTCAAACTTCTCACCATAGAGATGGTGCCACCAAATCTTTAATGCAAAAACCATGGCTGCTAATTCCAAATCATGAGTGGGGTAAATCCACTCGTGCACCTTAAGCTGTCGAGATGCATAAGCTACCACTCTCCCATACTGCATGAGTACACAACCCAAGCCGCGAAGTGAAGCATCACTATAGACCACATATCCACCACTTCGAGAAGACAAAGTCAAGACCGGTTCTAAAGTCAACCTCTTCTTTAACTTTTGAAAACTCTCTTTACAAGTTGAGTTCCACTCAAAGTTCTCATTCTTCCTGGTCAACTTGGTTGCAATGCTAGAGAAACCCTCGATGAAACGACGCTAGTACCCGGCAAGTCCTAAGAAACTGCGGACCTCCAATGCACTCTTTGGTTGTTCCCACTTCAACACGGCTTCAACTTTCGAGGGATCAACCGCCACACCGTCTCCCGATATCACATGACCAAGGAACTGCACCTTCTTGAGCCAAAACTCACACTTGTCAAACTTTGCAATGAGCTGATGCTCCTGTAAAGTTCGCAAGACAATCCTCAAATGTGTTTCATGCTCTTCCTCATTAGCCGAATATATTAGAATATCATCTACAAAGATAATCACAAACCGATCAAGATACGGCCGAAAGACTCGGTTCATCAAGTCCATAAATGAGGCTGGTGCATTAGTAAGACTAAAAGGCATCACCAAGAACTCATAATGACCATATCGGATATAGAAAGCCATCTTTGCCACATCATCAGAATGGATCCGAAGTTGGTGATAACCCGATCTCAGATCAATCTTAGAGAAAACCTGAGCCTGCTGCAACTGATCAAACAAATCATCAATCCTATGTAAAGGGTACTTGTTCTTGATGGTTACCTGATTAAGCATCCGGTATTCGATACACAACTGCAGAGAACCATCCTTCTTCCGAACAAACAAGACTGGCGCACCCCAAGGAGATACACTCGGCCTGATATACCCCTTATCCATAAGATCCTACAGCTACTCCTTAAGCTCTTTAAGTTCGGCTGGAGCCATAGGATAGGGAGCCTTAGAAATAAGATTAGTGCCTGGAATCAGATCAATGTAAAACTCTATCTCCCTTTCCGATGGCAAACCCATCAAATCACTATGGAAGACATCAGGAAATTCCACCACAACACGAACGGAATCCAAGGTAGGTATCTCCATGTTCAACCCCGTAACACTAGCAAGGAAAGCCTCGCATCCCTTATCGATCCACTTCTTAGCCTTGAAGGATGAGGCCAAAAACTTACCACTAGGATGCTTCACCCCTTGGAAGATAAAAGGTTTAGCTCCTAGCAACTCAAACTTCACCTTCCTCCCTCGGCAGTCAACATGCACATGGAACTTGGTCATCATATCCATGCCAAGGATCATATTGAAGTAATTCATAGGTAGCAAAATCAAATCCACGTGCAACACATGCCCATCAATCACCATAGGAATCATCTCCACATACTCCTCCGCCTGCAGAGAGGACGAAGGCGTAGACACACGCAATTGAAATCAACACCCATCTCATAAGAAAAACATGGGAAGACAAAAGAGTGAGAAGAGCCAGTGTCAAACAATATTCTAGCATAGTGGGAGGCAATGAGAATCGTACCTTCCACCATGCCGAAAGAGTTGGCCACCTCCTGCACCGAAATAGCAAAGACTCTCCCATTGTTCACCTGCTTCTTCCCCTTAGCATCCTGCTGCCCGGTAGGTGATCTAGCATGTGGCCTCGCTTGAGATGCTCCAGGCTGCCTGGGACCGGAGTTAGGTGTCACCGGAGGACGTCTCTGAGCACTGTTAGCTCTCAAAGGACACTCACTAGCATAGTGCCCCTTCTGCCGGAAATCGTAACAAGTCACATTAGCACAGCGGTCATGAAGGTCTAGCTGCACCTGCTGAGTGTTATGCCTCGCATGACGGGCATCTCGCCGCTTATGGTCTCGGCGGCTATGGTTATCCTCCGGCCTCAGACTCTTAGGCTGCTGCTGCCCTCTCTTCCTCATATAGTCATCGGAATCCAGCTCCACAACAATAGCCGTCTCAAGTACTTCAGCCAGGGTCTTGTGCTTGAGGCCTCAGACCATCCTCGAATTTGTGCGCACGCTCATACTCATCGCTGAAGAAGCGAGGGGCAAAGCTCTCAAGCTCCACGAATCGGGTCTCATAAGCTAAGACCATCGTCGAACCCTTCTGAAGGTTCAGAAACTCCTTCTTCTTCTCCTCTCGGACATGAAGAGGGAAGTACTTGTCATTAAAGGCTGATAAGAACTCCTTCCAAGGAATGTCCACACGGCCAGAGAATCTCTAACGCTCCATCAACAACCACCATCTCTGAGCCTCGCCCTCAAACATGAAGACTGCAAGTCGGGTCTTCTCCACGTCAGGACAATGTCGAGCACTAAAGATCTTCTCCATGTGAAGTCTCCAGTTATCTGCCAAAGTGGCATCTAACCCACCCTTAAAGTTAGGAGGGTTAAGCTTCATCTAACCCAATAGGTAGATCTGTTCTAACTTTTGGTAGATAGCTTGAACCAAGAAAGAGGGTAGGCTGTTAAACCAGACAGAACGGTTTAATTGCGGACCAACCCAACTAAAACCAGTCGTCCCTTCCAAGAAGCTTAGAAGCTTGATGGAAGCTACAGATTTTGGCGACATGAGATGCAAGGCCGAGAGTTCGTCGGCTCAATGGTGGCTGGGAATACATGGCGACCGCGGCGGAGGAGACAACAGAGACCTTGGCCTAGCAGTTCTGGACGATGAGCTTGAAGATGATGTGGCATCCCTTCGAGTGCTTGGCAGTCTCCTGGGCGATGTCCTCGCTTATCTTCTTTGGGGAGAGCGCAAGCGGCCTGATCTTGGGGGTTAGCGAATTCCAAGGTACTATTTCAATAAAGATTGCATTTTTATGATCGATCTTTTCTCGAGAGAGGGAGATTAATTAAGTTATATTTAATTGTTTAGTTGCATGTTCGAGAGGGCTGCACACATTACGATTATTCGTGACTTCGAGAGGGGCACGGGTAATTGATCACTTGGAATTATACGGGTTTAACGGAGAGGATAGCTATTTGGTTTGGGTGGATTCAAAGTCTTAGTATATTTCTCATCATATTATTTTCACATAAATTTTATTGTTTTCTTTAATTAGAACTTTTTATTCTATTATAACTAGTTTCATAAAAAAATCAAATCTTTCATTAGAATTAAGTTGAATCAGTCCAAGTCCTTTGGGTTCGACCTCGTTACCACTAGACTATACTGAGTCTCGTGCGATTGCGAGTAAATAGTAGAAAATTCAATCAATCACTAGGCTTTTACTCAACTGCGAATCAGAAGAGGAGTTTAAATCAATTTGGAAGAATTTAACCGAAGAATGGAAAATTGAGGACGTTACCTGGCTGCAGAAACTATATAAAGTTCATGAGAAGTGGTGTCCAGACTTTAGTAGAGATACTTTTTCTGCTGGCATTAGATCAACTCAAAGAAGTGAAAGCATGAACAATGTCTTCCAACGTTTGGCTACAAAGACAATGAATCTCATTGAATTCGTTCATCAATATGAGGATAGTGTAACCCGAATGTGTGATACTGAGGTGGCTAATGATTTTTCTTGTGCTCGTGGTAGAATGAACTTGCACGTACCCAAGAGTGCAATATTAAAGCATGCATCAAAAGTGTACACACACTATATTGAAAATATTTCAAGATGAGTTCTTGCAAAGTCTAAGTGAAGATATTGTCAATGAAGGCTCCATTGGATCACATATCATATACACATTAAGAGGTGATGGTTATGATAGAGAGCAGATTGTGAAGTTTGACAGTTGTGACTACACTACTACTTGTAGTTGTCAACACCTTGAGTTAGTGGGTTGGCTATGTTGTCATGTTTTAAAGGTATTGAACACCAACAGTGTCAAACATCTCCCAAATCAGTACATATTGAAGAGGTGGACAAAAGTTGCAAAAGAAGAATTTGTGTATGATGATCATAGCACCGAAGGTCCATCCAAATCAAAGACAGGAAGCCTTAACAAATTTATGCGCAAAGCTTTCAAAGTTATGAGTTTGTGTGAATGATGATGACACAATTGAGATAGCAAATTCATATTTAGAAAGCATTGTATTTGAAGTTAAAAAGCATAAAGCAGATAATTTGGTGGAGGATTCTCATCTGGCTATAACCAAAACTGTTACAACTCATTGTGAATCTAGTGAACAACCTGTGTTGAATCCACCACAAATGAGGCCAAAAAGACAAACATTTCGTAGGATGAAGGGGCATATTGAGAAGCGCAAAGTCAAAGCACCAAAGGAGGGAACAATTAAGACCCCACAACCTAATACTGAGTCATCTAGTAAGTTTTTTCTTATGTTTGTCAATTTCAACATATTACTAGAGTGATGCAGATTCATATTTATGTAAATTTAATTGTACAGACAAGACAAGGTGTAAGGGGGGTTCAGGGAGTGGCAAAAAAAGAGCATCAAATGTAGCAATTCCTCAATCACCACAACCTAACATGGACACATCATGTAAGTTCATTTATTTCTTGCATACTATTTTAATCTTCAGTGTATGAGTTGAATAAGTTTGACCAATATTAGAAACTTTATTGTACATGTGAACTCATGCAGTTAAGGGAGTTAGTGCTACAAATCAACCTTTTAACCCACAATAAATTCCTATTACCTTTAACGCAACATTATATCCATTTGTTCTATCTATGGGTGCAGGTTTTGACAATCCGGTAAGGAGAGAAATTGTTATCATTGTATGGTGCATTTACTATAAGTATATGTCTAAAGATTCATCCTCTTTTGTAAGTTGTTAATACTAATGACATACTCGAAGGTGGAAAAAAATAATGATGTTTGTAGTACGTGCATCATAGTGAGAAACCTAGTTAGCTATATATTTCTCAAATGGTAATTGTTAGAAACATAATATCAAAACCGGAGCAAAAAGGTGAAACCATGCACTTTTTATATAGGATTAATAATTAATACATGAGACCTTGCATATTCAAATATGAAAACGTATATACTAGTTATGAAATCAAAAAAGAAGTAAGATTTTTCAATAATAAGCAAAATCTTCGATATTGTTTCTTACAATTTCACTATGAGAAACCCAGTTTTAAACATGTTTCTTACAATTTCACTATGAGAAACCCGGTTTTAAAAATGTTTCTTACAATTTCACTATGAGAAACCCGGTTTTAAAAATGTTTCTTATAATTTCACTACGAGAAACCTGATTTTAAAAATGTTTCTTACAATGTAATTGTTGTTTGGATGCATACAACACTTCCTTGATAAATCTAAAATCGGATTATTGGTTCAAGGTTAATATAAACTCCAAATGGCGTACAGGAGCCAAGGACTACTCTGCTAGGAGCTGGTGCACCCAATAAGGCAATTACCCTGAACTATGAAGGTGTAGCCTATGGTGAGGGCATTGTGCTTAACAAATCGGTGTACAATTTTTTTTTGTTGGACAATTCAGATCGGTGTAACCTTAATGGCATTGTGACATCACTCCCTATTTGGTCATTCACCTTTGTGTGAGACATTGGAATTTTAATTGATCCTTTGCACCCCTACTTATCTTCAACTACCAGAACTAACATTTTGCCACGAATGAAGGGAAGGGTTTGCAGTCCGCCAGGATGTCCTCCCTAACGGAGCAGTCAATAGTCACAAGGATGAGTTTACTAACTAGATGGCCCTTGCTCATTAAAAAAGAAATGCTACCATACAGAAGTTGTAAAGATATCCACATATTACTTATCTTAGCATAACTTTTCAAATCAAATCAACTGGAGTTCTATTTATTTGAAGTACACTTGCTCATGTAATCCTTATATATGTACAAATAACAAATGATACCCGACAAACCACAGGTGGCACAAATAAAGAACAGTTGCGATACAAATTTAGACTGTCATGGAAAGGTAAAGTGCATTAATCCACACAAACAGATATCGTAATCTATGATTATCAATACAATACATTACTATCACGTGGAACCTCTAGTTTCCCTAGCTACAATACTTTGTATTAGGAGCAGAGCAAACAAAAACTCACCACTGACTAGCCAATGACAAACTCTGAAAAAAGGTGAGGTGATACAGTAACCGCAAGCAAACCATGTACAAGAAGATGGTTGCCTCATAAGGAATATTAATATACACATAAACAAGAAGTCTTAGCCTCGACTTCGCCTCAATTTCTTCAATATTTCAGCCTCTCTAGCTATCTGAATGTCTTAAGGCCAAAACATCAGCTGTATGATTTTGAAAAGAAAACGAGGAAGCAAGGCCACGACCGTAATCAACAAACTTGTGAGCCAGCAGGTCTTTGACTGAGCCAAATGATAAATTGTCCTATGAAAAAAGAACACAATTAATTAAGACTGTCAAGGATGAGAGAGGGAGATAGAGTACTGAAAGAAAACGATACTAACAAGTAATTGGGAAAAATGGGTTTAGAATCAAATATCACCATACAAATGTATGCAATGATAATTGATCCCCAACTAGCAAGATGTGTAATCAAAACCCAGTGGTGGAAGTGCATTGCCAATATAACATTTACTAAAACAACCACTGCTATAGTCTACAAACTTCCCATACCCCAAATGTCAATATCTGTGTTTTGGTAAGTAAAAAGAGGCACATAAAAAAGATCAAGACTTTGCCATAGAGTGTTATCATGGTGATCCAAAAGAGATTGAAATTGTAGTTTTCTTGTGTGTAGCCAGCACTATAAAGTTTCGGATATTGAAGGAGGGTTTTGTGGCTCAAATCTTTGTCCAAAATCCCCACCACTATCGTGGGAACAGAGGTGTAAATAACATAATAGAACACACTGCTCCAATCTGTCAAGGCAGAAGTAGTTGAAAAGGTTGTGCATAATATATACCGACAAGAGGGAAAAGAGCAATTAAGATAAAATTAAAGAAAGAAATAAAAAGAATAAAAACTCAGCCATACACAGAGTTATAATAGTGAAATACCATAATATCATCATTACAAAGACTGCATTTCTGTAGAAAGTTGTGCAAAATCAGATAGCCAACCCGATGATAATTCTAGTGACCATGGGCAAAAAGTAATCTTTTCAAGAATTGAAATTGTCCCATGGCAAAATTTGAGGCCATGACAGCTTGACGGCCTTCTTGTCCACATAACCCAACACCAACGTCCGCCATTTGAATCATTGAAACATCATTAGCACCTGCCAGAATTGCTTATCAGTCGCCTAAGCATTTACAATTTAAAAGCCTAAATTAAAAGAAAAAGATGAAACTGATGCACATTAATGGGGACAAAAATCCATGGAACCAGATCAAGGACAAAACGATAAAAAAGACTATTTCCATCTATCACAAGTGCCAACGGAGTATGTACTACAAGTCCTGCTTTAGTTGACAATCCTTTCATATTTTGTGCTACATTTTCTGCCTCAGTGAGTTCAAGATCCTTCTCGACAATTATAAAGAACTACAACAATAAAATAAAGAAATATCTTATGAGTTGCATAATAATCTTGTATACATAGGACTATTAGAATAGGCTACAATGATATACTCACATCTGGCTTTAAAATATCTTTGGTAAGACTATCATAGTTGCGTGATTTAATATTTTCCCAATTTAAGATTCTTGGGAAAGAAACTTGTTCTGTCTTTGATTCAACATACTTTCCCAAAGATGGGATATGCTCAAGTGCCCAAATCTGCAATGTTTTTTCAAGTTCATTTGGCTTATGCTAAAATATTTGACTTAATAAAGATGATTGCGTAAGAGCAATCAGAATAAGAAATACATGAAATACAAATGGGCATCCACAAAGTTATAGGAGGTACTTTGCTTGTCCATTGCTTTTTTTCAAAGATTGTATCGTCCGATTGTATGATATCAAACCCCATGGATATTTGTTAAAGGCATTTAGATCCTGTAGTAAATCTAAGAACTCTAAATGCACCCGCCTGCAGACCCTAGTAGAAAAGATTCTACGAATAAAAGCAGCCAAGCTTGACTACATTTTCATCAGACTTACATTGCTTAAAAGCTGAAAAAACATCATCTTTAAGAACCCTTTTCTTGCCTTTAAAAGTTTTTTCTCTCAAAGAACTTTATGGCATAGGCTGAATGTTAATGTTGCCTTGAGTAAACCTTAACCCCATTATAAGAGCAAAATCAAGCTGAGAGAAGTCAATGGATGTGTTGCCTATTGCAAATGTCATTTCAGACACATTTCTAACTATTATATGATGAACTACTGGTCCCACATTTGTGAATAGAGGCAAATCATTCAACCTTTTTGAAACATGATTTTTTAAAAATGCGCGTCCTATTTTTATTTTTTCTAAGGTTCTCTTGAATATGTTCAATATACTTCGTTGAACATTGTGCATGAGAAACCCCTCTCCATGTTTCTAAATTGTTTTCTACCATTTAAGATAACACCTACAAACATGCAAAACAACAACTAATGTTATGGTAAAGTATAAGTTAATAATAAAGTTGGTGAATTATAATTTTAGCATTCAAAACCATATTCTAACACATTAAATATTTTGCTCATCCAACAAGTTCTAACTCCAAACTTTTCAAGAAAAAATAGCTCAACGTCCTACAATTAATTTCCCTACTGGTTTGTTTTTACCAAATATATACCAACTATATTTCTTGGAAAAGATTTTAGTTTCTCATGCCACTCCAGGCAATGAAAAGCCAGAACTTGTAGCTAATAAATAGAACCAACAAAGTAGAGAAAGATTGGCAGCAATTTTGTTACCATGAATCACCCAAATACTTAAAAGCATTCAACAACCAGATAAAATAACTACCTAATTACAAAAACTGCTTAAGCACGATCATACCTAATCCAAAATGTATCATTCCATCTAAAGAGAGTAACTTCCCCAACCAACTCAATAAAAATCAGGAAGTATGCATTCCAAGTACAAAACTTGCAGCCATGTGGATGTAGAAGATGATGCAAATTATTTACAAGAAATCCTCAAAAATATACATTTCAAGCTACTTAACAATCTACATATACAAAATTAACACTAAGCATTCACTTGATTACACACACTCCCTCCAGAATTCTTAGTAGCATTTGGGTTTCCAAGATGAACTAAAATCAAATATTAGTACTAAATCCAGATGGCGGGAGTACAAAATTAACACTTATCATTTTCTTGATTATGAAAAGATAATTTTTCTAGTACCGAATTGTCAATAAGCATTTGCTTGATACGTCCATACCCAATTTCTGGTGCACATCACATGACTCAGATCAACAGAATTGCAAAAAAAAAATATGAGACTTCAAGAAGTTGGAGTACAAGAATTTTTAGAGAATGCTATAATATAACCAACCAACCACCGAAATGAAAGAAAGAAGGCAACTTTACCACTGTCGGATGCAGATGCGGTGGCGTCGGAGGTGGAGGCTGAGGCGGAGACGGAGGCAGGAGAACGAACAGCGGCGGCGACGGCCGGAGAGCGGTGGTAATCCGATCTCGGTCGAGGACCAACCGAGAGAAGTAGGAGCAAGGAGGAGGGAGGAAGAAGGGGACAACCTGATGTCCCTGCAAGTGAGCCCTCTCCTAAATCTAAAAGCCCAGTGCCAAACCGGTTATACAGCCCATCCCCATCTTCGATTTGAGGGAAAAGTTTAAAAACCTGAAATAAAATGCTCCCAAATAAGGTGAAAATAGCGGAGAAGACACAAAAAGAAGAAGCAGGGAAAGGGGCTCAAGCATCTCCAGCACTCACCAATGACTGATCGCCGTCGCCGTCGACTGTGATCGCCGTGAAACTTGGGCAGTTGCGCTTCACCATGAGACTTGGGCTTCACCATCGTCGTTGACCGTGAATATTGACTTGAGGGCTTGAGGCTTCGGGCAGCCGTGCTGTGGTAAGCCAGAATTGAAGTTGTGCTGTGGAAGCTCAGGGGAGGGGAGAAAGGAAGGAACTGAAGCTGCCTAGTAGAAAGGCATTAAATGAAGAGAGAGGGAGTGAAGCTGCCTGGTAAGGCATTAAATGAAGAGAAAGGGGGGAGAGGGAAAGGGGCATGAGAGTTTGAATCTCTCACGTGAGGACATAAAACTCCGTTTGTGAAGTTAACTCCCGTTCGGTCATGTTAGCCGTCTATGATTGTGGGTCCCAATGACCATGCGTCTGCTTTTGATTGGTGGCCATAAAACTTACGTGGGCTGGCGCTTTTACCCAATAACTTCTCCTACTGAGGAGGTAGATGGCTATAGTGAAGAAGTCAATTGAGTTAAACTAGTGTTATGTTTGTGGGGCCCGTAATTGAGCTGGGTTAGAAGTGTTAAAATTTCTGCACGAGTTTGAAGTGTGTTATGATCCTATTATGATTAGGATTAGGATTAGCCTACTCCTATGTCAATTAGGACTATAGCTTAGGGTCTATCCAATGTCAATTAGGACTATGGTTTAAGAGCCTATAAATATGTAAGAGGTCTTCCCTAATCCATAATCGAAGAATTAATGAAGTTTTAGTTTATTTTATGTGTTTTACTTTCTTAGTTATAGATGTATTCTTCTATGGATTCTCTTGTAGACAACGGTCTACAACATTGGTATCGGAGCAGTCGATCTTCGGCTCCCTCCCAACCCACCCTCGCTGTCACTATTACCCACGATTTGGAAGCAGAATTAGAAGCGAAATTGGAGCGGGAACTTACTGATTTGAAGACTATGCTTGCCGAGTTTGCGGAGTCCAACCATCGTCGCGACCAGGAGAACCATCTTCGTGATCGTTGCTTTGAGGCGCTTCTGTTGTCCCTCCATCGCCAGCCGGTGTCGGCTCCTCCTCCGAGCTTCGGCGCCTCTCCATCCGTGTTTCCGCATCAGTATTTTCCGCCAGCCCACAATGGCCGCCGGCCGGCGTATCACCTTGGCCGGCTATCGCACCGTCGGGAACCTTCACGACGGACTTGACACCGTCGGGGTTCGCCCAGTCTCCCACCTTTAGCTCGCTGGCGCCGCCAATCCATGCTGTGCCACTCTCATAGTTCGTCAGCGTCGGGTATTCCGCCCAGCCGCGGTGGGGTTTTCCACAACAACCTCCGCCATCATGCGAGCCTCAAAAAGGACGCTTCTCCACTCCGCCGCGGAGCCTCATCTGCCAACGAATCTCTCCAGAATGCCGCTGCCATCGGATTCGCCACCGTCGACAGGAAGCTCACCTTCACTTGCATCAAGGAGGCACTTTTTCTAGTCGTCGCCATACTCCACGGCCTCTGTCCAACCACAATGGGTCGTCGACATCCCCACGGTTTCCTCCACCATTGCTCTGCCCGTGTCTTCAGTGCCAGTTGCGGCCTTGACGACCATCGTCGTCCCGATCGACAACATCGACACGATTGTCGCCTCCGGCCATGACAGTTCCGTCCCAGCCGCGGCCGCTCCTGCTTCTGTCGAGCCCTCCTCGCCGTTGCCTTCGCCGCCAGTAGTACCGACACCCAAATCGCCCCCTTCAGCTCCACCCACGCAAAAAGACGGCACATTTGCGGCCCTTTCATCCTGCCCTTTCTTGGCCCCGCCACAGCCACTACCTCTCCCAAACCCACAGTCTTTGCCGTTGAAACCGCCGCAACCACTGTGCCCACAGGAACCCTCTCCGCTTGGCGCTGCTTCACTGCCATCTTCGTCGCCGCATCATCTCAGTTGCCAAGTTTGCCACGGTGGAGCCTTTTGGACTTCGCCATCTTCCGTCCGGCCAGATCTGTCGTCCCCGCCACCAAAGGCGGACGAAGAAGTGGTGCTTGCCATGTCGCTGCCTTTGGCAACCCCGACTCTTCCACCTCCGCCGAAGCCGCCTCCTGAACGACGCCACCGTCTACCTTCCTCCCTCGTCGCCGTCGTGCTAGACGCCTGCGACTACGCACCACCATCGCCGCATCCCTCACCGTCGCTCACATGCCACCCATCTGGTTTGTTTGAGGAAGACGACGAGTAGAGCAGGGAGCTTTTTGGTTGGATCGGTCCACAAATGGCCCAGACCAGGACGATTCACCCGGGCCTGGTTCTAACTTGTTGGTTCAACCTTCCCTCGGGTTGGTTCAACAGTTAAAAAAAAATCCGTCGGGTTTTGTGTGGCCCATTCCCGGTCTACAATTGCTTTCGTGGGTCTTCACACATTTCGATGAAGTTGCGTTTTCCCATTCCTACCTTCGATGTAAACCAGACATGAGCACCTCGAGGACGAGGTGATGCGGAAGCGTTGGTGGAATGTTATGATCCTATTATGATTAGGATTAGGATTAACCTACTCCTATGTCAATTAGGACTATAGCTTAGGATATATCCTATGTTAATTAGGACTATGGCTTAAGAGCCTATAAATATGTAAAGGGTACTCCCTAATCCATAATCGAAGAATTAATGAAGTTTTAGTTTATTTTATGTGTTTTATTTTCTTAGTTATAGATGTATTCCTCTATGGGTTCTCTTGTAGACACCGGTCTACAACAAAGTGTTAAAATATTAGGCTAAAATACAAAGAGGTATAATAGGATGAGGATGGTTTACATTAGATCGCTCTCATATAAGGAATATGAGGCTAATCTTTTAAATCATTGGATTCTGATCCGAAGGTGGATATCAAATCAATGGATAGGTAAGTGAATCACATCAAAGGGTAGGTGAATTTTATATAATTATTTATAACCGTCAAATCAAGATTCAATTGCTACAAATAAAATTAGCCTCGTGTAAGTTATACGAGAGCGATCTCATTTAAACTTTTCTCACATAGGATACAATATACCTCCACGGCACGACTATCCTACGCAATTTTCCAGAGTGATATAACATACTTTTAGATTAGAAAAGAGGACACTTTGGGATCACGCTATGAGAGAGAATACAGAAAAGAGAGAAGGAACAAAGTAAGGTAGCCGACAACGTTGATATCACTTTTGTTCCTCCCACACCTTCTCTCCCAGCCCATTTCTCCACCTTGAGCTACTTTCTTCCAATTCATCAACAGCTCAGTTCTTCCGTAAGAGACCCAAGTTCTTCCGTGGAGACCCATCTTGCATATCTGTTGTTTAATCTGACCACAGGCAGTTCGATTGATTGATTGACTGAGATCACTTGTACTGCATCAAGTGAACTGGTGAAACTCCTTTTCTTTGCTCCAGAATTTGATTGTTCTGCGTTCTTGTGCAGGACAGGTTTTTTGTTGATAAGTTTCTGTGATTGACATGAATTGATCTTGCATGCTTTACTATGAATGAAGATCTTTGCAAATTAACAAGTGATGTCAGTTTTATATACTAGTTTGAGACGTTTGGCAAAAAAAAAACAATCATACTCCCTCCGTCCAGAATTAGTTATTTAGTTTTTCAAAATTAACTTTTTAGACAGCCAAATGTTACTACTTATTTGGGACAGAGGAGTATAATTCTTCTAGTGTGCGAATTGAAGTAATTTGATTAATGGAAAGAGGGTGACTTGTGTTAATCTGTTTTTCTCAATAGGAAAAGAATACTCCCTCCATTCAATATTAATAGCTCAATTTGAAAAAATAGTGATTTATAATTAAGCTCTCTCACTACGTCTATGCTCGCATATTTCCTCCGTCCGGATTTATTTTACCATTAGGATTTTCAGACTGGTAATAATAATTTTGGACGGAGGGAGTATTTGCTACCACTTGAAATGAGCGACTGGAGCTATGGGATAGAACGAGTATATAACTAGGAATTTTATATGTTGTGTATGTTTCCATAACAGAAAGAACTAAGGGCTGGTTTTGGCAGCCTTGCAGCCATTGTACAGAAGGGGTTCAAGAAGAATGGAGGTGGGACCTTTTCATGTTCTAAGGGAGATGTTGGCAGAGAGATCTGGTAGGTCTGAAGATGATCTGGTGAAGATTGGAAAGAAAATAGACAAGAAACAGAGAGAAAATGAATGCGAAGATATAATAAGGTACCTTAACAAGTTTGGTCGGGGTTGGTTAGGTGCGGACATCATCAATAATGTCCGCACCAAGATCGAGCCCATTGCTCAGAAAATGGAAGATTACCTACTCAAAGCTTCCGGTCCTCGAAGGAGAAGTGTGGCTTCCAAAGAGGAAGAAATGTTGTCTTCCTACGAAGAAGACCGGGAGGCTTGGATCACGAGGCAGCGATTCTATGGTTTGGAAGATGAGAACCTGAATTTGTGTTTCCTTAGTCTGTCCATTTTCCCGTCAGATTGCGTGCTGAAGAAGAGGGACATTATCTTGGGGTGGGTTTGCGATGGCTCGTTGGAGGCAACCAGAGAAGACAGGGCAGCTGAAGAGGTTGGGGAGGAATACTTTGCCAAACTGCTGGACAGCGGTCTGATCTGTCCTGTATACAATCGTGGCAGTGGGACTGTCAAAGGATGTAAGCTTCAATTTTATGTTAGAACCATGGCAGTTAACATTGCCAGAGACATGTCATCCTTTGGCTTCGATTCCAGAGTGGTTCTGCAAGGTGACGAAGAGGCCGCTATCTCTTGTCCTCTTGATGTTAGTCATATCCTCAATTTCAATAAAGCACGAGTGAACATGGACAATCTTTCCCTCTCCCCACTTCGCAACATTCGAGTTCTACGACTTGGGTCTGTACAAAACTTTTTCCGAGTTGATCATTGGACAATAATGAAAAATCCAAATGTTCTTCTGGAATGCTTGGTTCATCTGAAGAATTTGAGGTACCTCGGACTGCAAGGACTGTCGGGAGTGAAGAAGCTTCCACCTAAGATTGACCTTCTCTCAGAGCTTGTTGTCATGGATCTTCAAGCATGTCATGACTTGGAGGAGTTGCCATCCAAAATTAGTGACCTTGGCAACCTGACTCATCTCAATGTGTGGCGATGCCATCTGCTTCGAAACATTCCTCATGGGGGAAAGATCTTGAAACTTGAGGTGCTAAAAGGATTAGTACTGGGTGATTCAGTCGATGCAGGCCCAACTTATATCTCTGGCTCTAACATACAATGGCCAAATCTAAGGAAGCTTAACATATACTTTAAGAACAAGACCGAAGTTAGTAAATATGAGTTATCGGGGCTCGAAAACTTGAAAACCCTTCGATCCATCACTATAAGCTGTGGACTGTACAATAGATCGATAAGTCTCCCTCTGTCATATCTTGATATGAATTGGCTTCCCAAAGACATTGAAAAACTAGACCTCCGTTGCTACCCACGAGAAGGAGCTCCGCTTGGTCTGCTTCCCTCCAAGTTGAAGAAGCTAAAGAGACTTTATCTACGAGGAGGCAACTTGCAGAGTTTGGATGCTTTGGTAAATGAAGGCGATAGTGTTTGGCAGGTGGAAGTCTTACGCCTACGGCATTTGACAAAGCTCAAGTTAGATGCATCACTCATGCGACGTGGATTCCCTTGCCTCAAATATATTGAGATACACAACTGCCCCAACACCTATAATTTGCCAGGTGATAAGTGGAACTTGGAGATCTGCGATGTTTTGGAAATGTATAGTGCCTTAGAGGAGATGGAACAGTGGTGCTTCCATTACTTGTCCATTTTCCCCGAAGGTTTTATAATGAGCAAAAGAAATCTGCGCTACCAGTGGATAGGAGAGGCCAAAATTGATTCCCTGGAAAATGGAAAAGTTAAAATGCAACGATTCCTCAAAAAGCTAGAAAGGCTTAGTTTGATTAAGATCAACTACAAGGGAGCTCAGGAAAAAATTGATGGGTTAACGTTACACCCTTCTTTTCGGCAGCTTGCATTTAATCTTGCCATTGGAAAGCAGTTTTTGATGCCTGTTTTTTAATCTAATGCAACAAAACTGGTACAATATTCTCTGGACAACAAGGGGGATTCATTTTCCCTATTTGTAAATCTGAGTATCAAAAACTTGGAGGACATTGTGCCTTATTTTTCAAGACTTACAGCTCTACAGCTTGGCAGCTGGACAAGTTCTAAAGAGAATGGTGTGAGAATTTTGGATCCCTCCATTTTGGAGAATCTGCAAAATATGAAGAGACTAAGATACCTTGGTTTGCAGGGAACCTGTGGAGTAACAAGAATTCCAAACTCTATTGATGGATTATCGGATCTTAAGGTCCTTGATCTAAAGGGTTGCCTTGATTTAAAGACACTGCCGGATAGTGTTGCTGACCTTCGCCAGCTGAAGGTCCTGGATGTGTCTGAATGCCCCAAGCTCCAGGAGGTGCCTTCTCAGCTACTGAAACTGCAGACTTTGGAAGTTTTCAAGGGCTTAGTGGTAACCTCAGGACTGGAAAGAAGAAGAGGAATGTCCAATATTTTGGAGCAAAATCATGGATCGATAACAAAACTTTCAAAACTCACAATCAACATTCACTCTGACAAAGTCTTTTTAGATAATGGATTGAGTGAGCTTAGTAGTTTAGTGTCCCTTCTCTCACTTACTATTACATGGGATTTAAATACAACAGTGAATTTTGCAAATGAAGATGTTAGCTGGTGTCCTCCATGTTTGAGAAAACTAAACCTGCGTTGCTATCCTCTAGAGGTACCACCCAAGATTGCACCTGAAACACAACTATGCCTGAAGAAGATTGGCTTCCAGGGAGGCAATTTGAAAACCCTGAGTGGCTTATTCAAAGGAGTCGAGCGCCTGATACTCCACAATCTCGAGGACTTGCAACTGGATTGGTCTGAGGTGCGCTATCTTTTCCCATCTCTAAAATATGTAGAGGTATTCCAGTGTCCCAAGGTTCATTCATTTCCAAGCCACAGGGATGGGGTGTGGAAGCGTTCCCCCATTGGTGATAATTCTGAGAGTTGAAAATTGGCATATAATCCACTTATACACTTGTTCAAGGAAGAAGAGAATGGTGCGAGGTTCAATTTGTAACGTAGGCGTCAACCAACTTATTGGGTGTTGCAACAGCTATGTCACAGACATTGGGATTCCATTGCATGCTTAGGTACTTTTTGGTAACAAAACAGAATCCATGCAGCTTCATCCAGCTTCTATTGTCGATTTTATTTCATGCCTGTCTAAATTGGTATGGGAAAGCAGAATATATGTATCTGATCCGACCTGTATTGTGCTGGTTCGATTTCTCTTGTCAAATCCCTTTAATGTATAGTGTGTGAAGAGTGCATGAATTATTACCTATGCAAGAAAAGAAAACAGAGTCCATGCAAGAGAACGTCTAGATTTTTGCTGCTGCAAGCCTTGAGCAAATGCCATTTAAAGCTGTATCCTTATTTCCTATATTCGTAAGAAGATGTGTTGATTTTTTTCTAGTAGAAGAAGATATGTGGTTGGCAAAGAAAATCTGTGTCCATGGCAATCCGTCATATTTTGGTTTAACACATCTTGTTAGAATGCCAATGTCTTTGTGTGCTGCTCTCAATCTCCCCGCATTAAGAATAAGCTTCTTGAAAGAGACATTGCAGGTTTTTTTTGGCGTGCTTCAGATTTTGATATGCCGAAGGGCCGTGTGAGATACTCTTAACCTCTGTAAACAGTTAGGAAGAAGGAAGTGTTGGCTAATGCTTCTTCATGATAGAGTCAAAGCTCTTAGCTATAAGCCTGTTTGGAAGATAGTTATCTTTATGCGATTTTTTCCTCTTACGTATACTCCCTCCGACAATTTTAACAGATATGCAGATTAGTTCATTCTGCGCTGTCGAATGCCCCCAAAACATATAGCTTGATCTTTCAGGTTGAGTCTGCATTTATTTATTCAACTTGATGCTTGTTAAGGCTGAAAATCGGATGAGTATCCTAGCGTGCAAGGTTTTAAAAACCCAAAGAACTAAATTCTAAATTCCACATTCCACAATGATAATCAAAGTTCCACGTTGTATTATAAAAGTTCCTTCATCCTCCACTCGTAAATCATTTTCTCTAAAAGCTCCAAACAGCAACGGTAGCGTGATGTTTTGATCTTGAACCTCCTCTCCAGTATTTGTTGCAAGGGATGGCCGAAGGGGGTGGTGCGAAGGTTGGCCAAGGGAGAGTTGGGGCGAGGGATGGCCGAGGGCTAGCCGAGGAAGGTGGTGTTAAGGCTGGGCGGGGGAGCGGGGTTAGGGAGAGCTTAGGCAGGGGAGCTGGGGTAAGGAAGAGCTAGGGCAGGGAGCTAGCTGCTGGCAGCGTAGAGATGGGGATTAAGGATTGAGGGGATGAATGAAGATTGGGGGAGAAAGAGTTGGGCGATCGGGGGAGAGAAGGAGTCGACTAGTCAGGGAGACGAGAAAATGGAATCGGGATAAAAGGAAGAAAAACATGTCCGGCCTGATCAACCGGGTCATTGGTTCAATCGGGTGGGTTAGACGGTGTTGACGGGGTCAATCAATCTGGATGACCCTGCTTAAAAAGCCTCCCGGCTCTGGTCAAATCAGGTCGAACCGGCTGAGTGGATCCGGATTTAAAAACCATGCTAGCGTGCTACGTAAGACATGCTAGTCGAACATTATTTTTGTGGAGCCGTTCGGAAATAAAACAGGCTCCCAACTAAAGCTAGATTGCCTCACCCAAGTCCTTTATATCTGCTTTACTTGCAGCTGCCATAAAACCTTCTAGGGAGAGCCCCACTCACATACACAGAGCCTATTGTTCTAAGATCACCCTTATGCTTGGGTTAAGACTGGAAACTAGAACTTTTTCATACATAGGAGACTGAAGACATCTAGAAGGGACCAAACTAATTATATGCATCTAGCACAAATCTATTATGCCATAAAAAGACACTACTTTCTTTAAGTTTTGGCCACTAAAATTAATCAAGACATGAGTATAAACAAATATTCAAATAATTATATGATAATAATATTGATCATGACTATGGCTCACCGACCAAAGAGGAGCCAAAATAATTACATTTTGGCATAAAAATTATATTGACCAATGGCGAGCTTTATATTAAGGAAAATCACAACTGTATCCTTGCAAACAAATAATTTAAAAAATTCACCTATCAAAGATGAATACAAAAATTCATCCAAAAAAAAAAGATGAATACAATAAAAATCAAATCTCACAAGGAAATTATATTGACCATGGTTGACAACGTAATAAATGTGAACATGTAATCAAATCTTTGCAATTGTGGATGAATCGTCAAAAAATTGAATTTGGATAAGGGACTCATACTAGGTCTCATATGCTTTTTTGCTTGCCACGTGTCCAATAAATTGATTCCACCTCAACTAATATCTTAAAATCTGAAGGAAAAGATTATCAATGTATTCATCAAGACTAATTAAGTTTTAATCATTTATTGGTACACATGTACTTACACCATCTTATTAATAGATACCCAAATCAAAATAATTTGACCAGGTGAAAATTAACAAACACCAAACTCTAATATTTTTAAATTCTCCCTTTTTTTCTAGCTAATAAAATTTTCAATTATCCAAAAAGAGGAGGAGGAGGAGGACTAATTTCCCTTGTTTCAAAAAGATAAAAAAAAAAAAAAAAAAAAAACAGATCAATCTGCTATAGCAGACCTACACACGGGGCAAGTGCGGCTTCTCCACCCTCTAACAATGCAACCCCCATGATAAACATGCAGATATTTAAGCTTCACAAGCCCATTTCCTTCAACAAAGTCCTCCAAGCAAATTGAACAAGTGCTAGCTTCTGTACCCGCCCCAACCGACCAAAATAAAACTCCCTCCCTATAATATCTTGCATCACCACATTCATATCGGTGTTGTCCCACCGATGCATGTGCGATATCATGGTGAACATCAAGAACACGAATGTAGCGGACATCGATAGAGGCTGCTGAAGAGCATTCACCCTTCCACGAACATGATGTGGCTCTTGTGACCCGGTAGATCAGGTATCTGTAGAGGATTTCGAGCTAAAAATTGGGTGGGCTACTTCGAGATGATGTTAGTGCTTCACGAAGATTCTGCCCTATGATCGTTGCAACTGTGCTGCATCTTCTTATTGTATCCATATTCCATACTATCTCATGACAAATTTATGGCTAAGGATAACCCTGAAGAGAGTAATTAGGGAGAGTTATTCCTTAAATGGGTAACTGACGAGAGAGAGAATAGGGCAGTGAATAGTGCACGAATAGTAACGGCTCCATCTCTCGTTCTCTCTCTCCTTTGAGTTTGATCTCTCGCTTTTTGGTTTTGGGTATTTGTTCTTGAAGATCTAAGTCCTGAAACAACGCGAGGAGAAAAAGAAGAAGGAGATTGCCATCTTGTGAGGAGAATCGCAACCCTTGTTCATGCATGTTGGTCCATTGGTGATCTCCGACAGAGTCCTTTATTCTTGTGAGTATTCTTGTTGAGGATCAATTCTTGGGCACAAAGGCTTCAGGTTAGTAGTAATTAATCCTCTAAATTACTTGATATGTGCATGATATAAAATATTTTTCATAATATTGCTCGTTCTCTTGCATATATCTGTGTTGATTGTGTGTGCAAGAGAAAGAATTCAAAACAAGGACAGATTTTGGAGAATTTGGTATCACGACGTACAACTCCCTCGTGCTTCCGCTGCGGCTCTCGACCCGTCAGTGGTATCGGAGCCCCAAATCCATTGTGATGCTAGAATTCCCAAGACCCTAATTGATATTCTTGTGGAATTTTGAGCAATCGACTTAAAAGGTTGAAGTTTTGATATGGCGATCGATCGCGTCCGCTAAGGCGATAGATCGCGTCCGCTAAGGCTATTGATCGCTACAGGTTCAAAACCTAGAAGATGACCAGTTAACTAGAAGTTTCGTTAAAAGTGAGAAATGATCAATCACTTGAGTTTGCGATCGATCGTATCTACTGGAAGTTTCGTTGAAAGTAATAAACAATCGATCACTTGAGTTTGCAATCGATTGTATCTACTTGAAGTTGATTTTAGGGTGA
Organism: Houttuynia cordata; assembly: GCA_039654745.1. Classification (NCBI taxonomy): domain Eukaryota; kingdom Viridiplantae; phylum Streptophyta; class Magnoliopsida; order Piperales; family Saururaceae; genus Houttuynia; species Houttuynia cordata. Next base: position 13,160,962 of record CM077505.1, read on the forward strand.
CGCGATCGATCACCCAAACTCATGATAAATCATATCTACTATATTCTGTGCAAAGTCTTCAATGTTCGATCTCCTGTTTGACGCAATCGATCACCTGATAAAGATTTGAAAAAATTGTGTTGTTTTGAAGCAATATTTGTGCCACATCAACAACTAAATATTGATTGTTGTTATTAGTGATTCAAACTTTGCCTTTTGATTCTAATTGTCCTGTTTCTCTGGCTATAGAGTTTTATAAAGATCTTCACCTTGTTGCACCACTTACTGATTTTCATAAAAAGTAGTAATGGTATCCCGAATGGTCTTGAGTGAGCTGGCTAAGACTGAAAAGTTGAATGCCACGAACTTTATCACCTGGAAGAGGCACATTCATCATATTCTGTTTCTTGAAGACTTGGCTCATCCGTTAGGCCAAGTAGTTGAACTTCCAAGTCAAATAGTACTACTGCTCAAAAGAGAGAGTACGAGAAGTTCAAGATGGAGGATCCACGAGCAAAGACCACTATGCTAATATTTATGGAGCCAAATATTGAATTATTTTTTGAGAAGCATAAAATTGCTAATGAAATGTATGAGGCTATCCATAGAAGATATAGAGAGCATATTGAGGCTCATATCAGGTTGCTACACACTCGCTATGCGAATATGAAGACGGAGGAAGGCAAAAATATGCTAGAACACATTAATGCCATGTCGATTATCTCTAGTTAGTTGGAGATGCTTCGAGATCCTATTTCTTTGGGGGTTCAAGTATCTACAATACTAACTAGTTTTCATCCATCATGGGAGCCTGTTGTGGTGGCATTGAACCTGAGTGATAAGAAACTCACTTTGGATGACCTTACTGCCAAGCTGGGCTTGGAGCAGGAAATGAGTGACCATGTGAGAGCCTCTAATGCATCTGCCAATCTTGCTCATCATATTGCCTCCAAAAAAGGTGGATCTTATGCTGGCACTTCGAAGAAGAACTTCAAGAGAAAGGGAAAGAAGCCTTAGTTTCAGGGACAAGGTCAAGAATAAGAAGAAGGGAGCTTGCTTCACTTGTGACAAAATGGGCCATTATAGTAGGAATTGTCCTAATGGCTCCCAGGGCAATGAGATAAAGAAACAGCAAGGTGGGAGAAAGGACATTGTTTGCATGATTTCTGAGGCATTGATTGTGAACACTAATATGAGAGGATGGTGCCTTGACTCAGCTGCAACTCGACATGTGGCCATGACCAAAGGAGTCTTTGCTGATATGAAAGAGATAAATCCCGGAGAGCACAAGATTTACATGGGCAACAACACTTATTGTAATGTGCTAGGGATTGGCTCTGTTCGTATTCCTCTCTCTGGAGGAAATACATTGGTTCTCATATATGTCTTACTTGCACCAACTATTAGGAGGAGCCTAATTTCAATCCCTTTGCTGACTCAAAAGGGATTTGAAGTTAGGTTCAAGGGTGGCAAGGGAACTGTGGGACAGAAGAATAATATTTTATTTATTGCTTCTTTAGTTGATGGTTTATTCAAACTTGATGTAGCTAATGAATTTGCTAATTTTAATAATATGACTGTTTTTTAGTATGTGGCTTGTGTTGTGAATGATGATGCATTGTTATGGCATTTACGCCTTTGTCATGTAAATGTTAGAAAATTATACCGAATGTCGGGTAGTGGTTTACTACCTAGAATAGTTGATGATTTGTGCATTTGTGAAGATTGTATATCTGATAAAATGACTAGGCTACATTTTCCTAAAGGTCAACGAGCCATAAACCTTTTACAGGTCATTCACTCAAATATTTGTGGGCATATAAACGTTAAGACTCAAAGGGGTATGACGTATTTTATTACGTTTATAGATGACTATCCAAGGTATGAATATGTGTACTTGTTATCTAAAAAGCCCAATGCCTTAGAGAAATTCAGGGAATTTAAAGCTGAGGTTGAGAACCAATTAAGACGGAAAATTAAAGTTATGAGAACAGATAGAGGTAGGGAGTACACATCTGATTTGTTCAAGGACTATTGCACCAACTAAGGAATAGTGCATCAGTATACTTTGCCATATACACTCAACAGAATGGAGTTGCTAATAGACGTAATAAGACATTGTTTGACATGGTAAGGTCTATGTTAAATCACTTTGAACTAGGAACACAGTTTTGGGGTGAAGCACTAGACACCGCTATTTATGTACTAAATCGAGTACCCTCTAAGTCGATCAAATTGACGCCATATGAGTTATGGATGGGTAGACATCCAAACTTTTCGAACTTAAGAGTGTGGGGATCAAAGGCCCATGTTAGGGTGCCTGATCAACTAAGAAGTAAGTTGGATCCTAAGACCATAAAATGTAATTTTATAGGTTGTTATGATCAATCTAAAGTGTATCGATTTGTAGTACATCATGATGATGGGACAGTGGGGGTAATTGAGTCTAGGGATTCTTATTTTCTTGAGGAAGATGTAGACCTCAAAACTTCTAGTCCGAGAGTGGAATTATTTGAAATTGAAAAAGAAAAGGTTATTGTCACTAGTAATTAACAAGTGATAGGTAATACATCCAATAAGGATGTGGAATCACGTGCATTAAGAGAGCGTAGACCTTCAATGTTGTTGAAAGATTACTATGCCATGCTTGATGAAGGTGAAATATCGGAAGATGAACCAGTACTTAATGATCCGATCACGTTTGAGTAGGCTATGAATAGTCCAGATTCCAAGGAATGGCAGAAGGCTGTTCAAGAGGAAATGGATTCGATCTTGAAGAACAAAATCTGGGAGATTGATGACTTACCAAATGAAAGGAAACCTATTGGTTGTAAATGGATCTTCAAGAAGAAGTTCAAAGCTGATGGATCAATAGATAAATATGAAGCTAGACTTGTGGCGAAAGGATTCACAGTAGAGGGCATAGACTTTAAAGAGATGTATTCTCCTATGTCTAGGTTCATCTCCATATGGTGTTTGTTGGCTATTGTGTCATACTTGGATTTAGAGTTGCACCAAATGGATGTAAAGACTGCCTTTCTAAATGGTGATTTAGAAGATGAGATTTACATGGAACAACCTGAGGGGTTTGTTGTTTTCGGGGAGGAACAAAGGGTGTGCAAATTTATTAAATCGTTGTATGGACTTAAACAATCACCAAGACAATGATATTTCACTTTTCACAAGGTGATTTATAAATATGGCTTTATGGCCAATGATTATGACCATTGTGTGCACTTCTTTAGAGATGGGAGTAGATTTATGATATTGTCACTTTATGTAGATGATATATTATTGATGGGGAATGACACAAGTATGATTATCAGTCTTAAAGAGTGGCTCAAGACTCAATTTGAAATGAAAGATATGGGTGAAGCATCATACATCCTAAGAATGAAGATTGAGAGAGATAGAAAAGCGTGGAGGCTAAGTATATCTCAAGAATCATACATAGAAAGTGTGTTGAAATGCCTTGGCATGATTGGTTGGAAGTCCATAGATTTGCCCATCTACAAAGGGACAGTTTTGTCCGAGAAAATGGCTCCTTTATCAGACGAGGAACGTCTAAAGATGAAATTTGTGCCATATGCGCAGGCTATTTGCAGCTTGATGTATGCCATGAACTACACTTGACCTGATTTGACTTTTGTGGTAAGCCTTGTGAGTCGATATCAAGCAAACCCAGGTTTGTAACACTGGTAGGCTATTAAGCAAGTGTTTAGATACCTGTTGGGTACTAAAGATATATAACTCACATATCAGGCTCAGAGTCTGACATTAGAAGAATATAGTGATTCAGACTATGCCGGTTGTGAAGATAACAGACTGCCGGTTATGTATTTATATTTGGTGGCTGCATCGTAGCATGGGCTAGTAAGAAGCAAAAATGCGTTACTAAGTCGACGATGGATGCTGAGTTTGTTATATGCAGTTTAGCAGCTTCCAAGGCAGTGTGGATTAAGGAGTTGCTAGCTGGGTTACAGCTAGAACAATGGACAAATGCGCTTGTCCAAATTTATTGTGATAATTTGGCAACAGTGTCAACACTCCGTAATGGGGAGATCAGTTCTAAAGCTAAGCACATTGAAGTGCATTATTATTATATATTTGATATGCTACAACGGGGAAAGTTGACTGTTAGTCATCTTCCTACACTTGAGATATTAGTTGATCCGTTAACTAAGGCCTTGGCAACGGATCTATTTGTTAAACATGTTCACAGTTTTAGATTACGACAGGTGATCATTTAGATATAAACCCTTGCAAGTGCACAAGGCAATTGTACTACGGCGAGTATTAAAGGGTTGTCGAACCTCAGGGACGGATTAATCTTTTACCAAATTCAAGAGAAGAAAAAGATCTAGTTTAATTAAATCTAAAGAAAGCAATGGACTTTATCTAATCTAACTGAGTTTTAATCAATATGGAGAAATATCAAGGCAGAGAATCCACCACTAGACATGCAATTACTACTCTCAATTATTATTAAGCATACATTGACATGATATGGTAATTCGTGTTCTTGATCGGACACACGAATTAATAATGAATTCACTAACGTTCTTGATCGGACACGAAAGTTCATCCACTATTGTGTAATCAATACTATCCTTGATCGGGCATAGAATCAATCACAACTCTATTATAATGCAATTAATCTTATCCTTGATCGGGCATAAAATCAATCAAAATATCTAATTCCATTCATAATCAATCAAGTCTATGATCAAGCACTCAAAAGAATACTCATGAAATCGCATTAAGCATGAATCAAAATCAACTTTATAAAATTAAACTATCAAGAGTAGCAATACACATCTAGGGCTTCATCAAGCCTTCAATGAAAGTTTAGTTACACATAGAAAGGGAGAAAAAAAAGTCTGTTTATGTAGATCCATCGTCATGAATCCCTTTTCTTCTTCTTTGCTCTAAAAGACCTCTTCTCTTCCTCCTCTCTGGCCTCCAATAAAGCTCTAGTTCTCCAAGGTTGAGTGCCCAATACGTTCTCCCATAAGGCCTATTTATAAGAGTGAAGAGAAACCACGAAGTCCCCTTCCAAATCCAAGTCGAAATAGGTCTTATTTCGGTTTTCCGCTGACGGCGATCAATCGCTCTGTATTGATGATCGTTCGCTATACGATCGATCGTAATTCCTTCGTTATTTCCACCGATTGATCGCTTTGCCGATCGACGCCGTATGATACCGATCGATCGTAGTTACTGTCTTGCGCAGATTGAAAAATTCCAGTAGATATGATCGATCATTTTTGGGTCCGATCGATCGTTTCCTTCAAAACACTGCTTTTACGGCTATGGCGATCGATCACAGTTATATACGATCGATCGTAGTTACTGTTCAGAAAATTCAAATGGCCATAACTTTCTGTCCCGAACTCCGAATCAGTCCAATCCGACATTTGTACACGGAGTTATGATAATTTAACCATTCGAGTTACTTTTCTCTTCATTTCTGTGTATTACTCTTGTTTCCTACAAAAACCAAAAACTATATTAAAGTAGCAATAATTCTAATCAAACACTAACATAAACATAAGTTTAGGAGAGAATAGAATGCATATTTCATGTGTAGATCACACCCCCAAACCTATATTTTGCTAGTCCCTAGCAAAACAAAACAAAACAAAATCAAATCAAACAAACTAAGGAATTAATGCATAAAAGTAAACACCACTTTCGTAGGGAACACGATTGCATTGAGCGTATGCAACAAGCCGTTAAACCTCTAGGTGTCCCTAGTAGGACGAGTGTTGTCTCGTGAGGGTTTGCAGCCATGCTACCCACAAACACGTATTTATTAAACTAATTAACCTAAGTGCCAAAAACAAAGCAAAAATTAAAACATTGCAAAATACACAACCTATTATCCCGATAAATACATACTACAATGCTTAAGAAAATCAACCACATGTACTTGGTTCATAATCAACAGGAATATAGAAGCCCTCAAGTAAGTGGTTTTATTCCACACTTTCAACTTGGAAATTTTTGCTCAAATATTATATAGCATGATAACATAAATAATAGAAAGTGTAGAACATTATAGCAATACATTCTAAATTTCTGTTTATACAGATCCAATGTTACCCATTAACCAAAGAACATTAGAATCTATATAGTCATCGTCATCTTTAGGTTCATGATAGCACAGATTTGCACGCCTCCTTCGGGTCCAACATTCTAGATTTGAGAGGATAATACACCACAGACTTTCTTTTTTCTTTTTTTCTTTTTCGCTAGGACTGTGTAAGGCCTGACTTCAAGATGCTTAAGTTTAGCAATGACTCAGGCCAATGACTCCCAGCCAGTTGGCTTAGGGCATTAGGTATTAAGAGACCACTTCGGGCCCGAGCATCAGGCTAAGTTAATCCTATAAAGTCAAACAGCCCCTTTTCTTTCATTTTGTTTTCATTTTTTCACATTTTCATTTTCAGCACATATATTTTCAGCACATCTTTATTTTGTCCAGGCTGTATTATACTCTCAACCTATTTCCGGTTCCAATCCCTTGCCATAGCCAAGTAAATGGTCTATCATGATCTTTTAAGCTCAATAGATAACTACACATCATCCAATGACTCTGACTAAAGACATCCCACTGTAAATTAGCATTCAACAAATCTCTAGATGGTATTACTTTATGTACTAGTATGTGTGAGTGAATTTTCTTAGTTGAAGCACTTGTTCCAAGAGGATTGTAACAGAAAGATATGCTCAATTAAGTGTATCTATCCTCCATATACTTACTCACACTTCCAATGTAAATTAATCTCCTAAGAATTGTAACATGCATCATTACGGGGTAAACTATAAAAACTTATGCAAAAGTACTAACAAACAACTTAAAACTACTCAAACAAATTTAACTCTTTTTTTTTATTTTCCTTTTCTGATTTGACAATGAAGCACATCCTCTCCCCCAAACCTAATATAAGCATTGTCCTCAATGCACAATGAAAGATAAAATACAATGATCATAAAAAGGAAAAAGAGAAAGAGGAAGGAAAACACCAGAGGAAGTGGACTAGAAATCTCGATCATCGCCATCACCATCGCCTGGAGGAAAACGCCATGCATGAAGAAAATCGACTATGGAGTCGAGGCGTTCCGTAATAGCATGCTGGGAGTCCATAAGCACCTGCTGGGACTGGTGAATCTCCTGCTGTGACTGGCGAATCTCCTGCTGTGACTGGCGAATCTCCTGCACATGGCCAGTGAGATCGCTGATCTGCTGCTGCATCGTCGCCCATGGTGGTTGAGCAGGCTCACCCTCAGGTACCTCAGCGTGTTCCTCAAGACAGGGAGCTCGTGGCCACCCGCGTCATGTATGGCCCATCATACGGTTATACGCATCAACTCCAATGGGCCCCAGTCCATGAGATACTCGAGAATGCTGAGGAAAATGCACCCCCTGGGTCGGAAATACCCGCTCTAAAATATATGGATAGGGTAACCTCTCGTCTTTTCGGCCCACCATCATTTGCTTCATCCGGCCAAAGACGATTGAAGGGGGTCAAGATCACGACGCCAAGTATCATCGCCGAATACATAAAGTAAATCTGTCATAGTTCGGTCGACTTTTTCCTTCCTGGCCGACCATACATCATGCTGTAGAATTAAAAAGGCAACGCGAAACTCCGATCGCATGCTAATGGCAGCCAGCCAAGTAGAGGTCCCAGGTCCTACTGCAGACCCCATCAATCGCCCTGTGATATTCCGGTATGGAGGAAACTGATATCCATTAAAATCAGGGTGATGAATCGTACCTCGGTCACAACCCATAACACTAGCAATATCAGCAACTCGGACTCAAATAGGAACACCACATACGACACTCCTGAATGGTCACCTGTTCTGGATTATCGTTGTCTTCTATGATGCCATTTGCATAAAATTCACGAACCGGTCCTCGTGGACCATTGCGAATGTATTCTGCCTTTTAGCCGCGATATGGGTGAAATAGTTCACCCAATCCGGCTGGTCCTCAATCCATCGCTGAGTTGGAAGATCGGGAATAACCGGGTTGAGGACCACCTGCCTCTCATATTGGATGGGCCGTGGCGGTGTAGCAGGTTCAGGTGGAGGGGTGGAAGAAACAGGACGTGATGAAGAAGCTTCACCTCGTGAACGTTTGTGCGTGATGGATTTCTGAGGCATTGTACCTGAAAACTAAAGATAATAGTGAATATCCAATCAAGGTACAAGAATATGCAGCATGTAATTGTAATACGGAAATATCACAGCAACCATGTAATAACAGATCTACTTCACAATTTCGGATTTTTTTTTAAAAATATAATAAATAATAAAAAAATAAAATAAAAATAAAAATTTTATGAAAACTTAGGAAATCAAAAGGAACCATCATGCATAACATAAATCACAAGCATCAATATAGAAGCATGCATGAAAGGGATTCAAAAATCAGATTGCGAAATTTTTTTTTATAGAAAACACTGTTCACCGCAAGAACAAAAATCCTAAAAACACCTAAAATCGAAGAATCAAAGGCTGAAAATCACGCATAAGCATTGCAATAGTCATTATAAGAGAATGCATAAGAATAATCGCAACAATGTCTTCCGGAAACTAATAAAAATCGAGTTTTTAAGTTTCGGCTTACCGGAAGAAAAAGGAGCGATTGCGATGAAATGAGTGGGAAATCACGGAAACAGACACCGGATCTGGATTCTACGTGCAAAAATCCTTTAGGGGCCGGAGTTTCAGCTCAAACACGGGTCGAAAACGGCGGCGGCGATCGAAAATAGATTTCTCTTGCCACAGTCGTTTGGAATTTAAGCGCGAGGAAGACGACCCGCGATCGATCGTTTTTTTAGCCAATCGATCGTTGTATAAATCAAGAAACAGCGCCCGTTAGATTGAAGATGAACGGTGTCGATTTGTTGCATAGTGATTGATCGCAATTATATGGCGTCGATCAGATAGCGATCGATCGTGCAAATACTGTTCTTCAATTTTTTTTTTTTAGTATATCCTCTCCCCCAAACCTAATGAAAATGGTAATAAAAATAAGACAATAAGGAGAAGAAAAGGAGAGAGTATACCTGAATACGTGGGTTGCCTCCCACCAAGCGCTAAGTTTAACGTCTTCAGCCAGACTGGGCCAGGATCATTCTGTAGGGTCTGGATCATCCATGTAGACAGCCACTGCATCCATGTCGGCAACAGTCTCCAGATAAGGTTTCAATCGGTGGCCATTTACTTTGAATGTACTCCCATTTTTTGGATTGTGAATCTCCACAGTGCCATGAGGGTAGACATTTTTCACAATAAAAGGTCCATACCACCGAGAACGAAGTTTCCCTGGAAATAGATGTAGCCGTGAATGGTAAAGTAATACTTTCTACTCAGGCTGAAAAGATTTCCTAGAAATCATCTTGTTATGTATAGCCTTGGTCCTCATTTTATAGAGTTTCACATTCTCATATGCCTCAAAGCGCATCTCCTCTAACTGACTCAATTGGAGTTTTCGATGCTCACCGGCTTTATCCATATCAAAGTTGTATGCCTTAATAGCCCAATAAGCCCGGTGTTCCAACTCAACAGGTAAATGGCAAGCTTTGCCATATACCAATCTATAAGGAGACATGCCAATAGGGGTCTTGAAAGCTGTCCGGTAGGCCCATAATGCATCATTCAGTCTCAAGGACCAATCCTTCCTATCGGGGTGAACCGTCTTCTCCAGAATCTGCTTGATTTGGCGATTGGAGACCTCCACTTGGCCACTCGTCTGAGGATGATATGGTGTTGCAACCTTGTGGGTGACAGAGTATTTCTTGAGAAGAGCTTCAAAAGACCTGTTACAAAAATGAGAACCTCAGTCACTAATGATAGCACGAGGAGTTCCAAACCGGCTAAAAATGTTAGATTTCAGAAATTCCAGCACAACTTTATGATCATTGGTCCTAGTGGCAACAGCTTCAATCCACTTAGACACATAATCAACAGCAACAAGAATATATGTATCACCAAAAGATGGTGGAAAAGGTCCCATAAAATCAATACCCCATACATCAAATAAATCAACAATCAAAATTGGTTGTAGGGGCATCATATTCCTTTTAGACAAGGCTCCCAGTTTTTGACACCTATCACAAGATTGACAATAAGCATGAGTGTCTTTAAATAGAGTTGGCCAATAAAAACCGTTTTGAAGTACTTTGGCCGCAGTTTTCTTTCCACCGAAATGTCCACCACAGGACTGAGAGTGACAAAAAGATAAGATGTTATGAAACTCACTCTCGGGGACACATCGTCTTATGACTTGGTCAGCACATATCTTAAACAGGTCAGGGTCATCCCAATAGTAGTGTTTGACGTGAGAGAAAAATAAATCTTTATCAGGTTTAGACCAAAAGGTTGGGATTTGACCCAAAGCAAGATAATTCACAATATGTGCAAACTAAGGTGGAGATGTAGTAGAGACAGCAAAGAGCTGCTCATCACGGAATGCATCTCGTAGAGGGTCATGGCTATGCAGATCAGGAATAGGAATTCTGGATAGATGATCAGCCACAACATTCTCAGAACCTTTTTTATCTTTAATTTCAAAGTCAAATTCCTGGAGGAGTAAGATCCAACGGATCAGCCTCGGCTTGGCGTCCTTTTTAGAAAGAAGGTACCGCAAGGCTGCATGATCAGAGAAGATGATGATCTTACTACCTAGGAGATAGGACCTGAACTTATTTAATGCAAACACAACAGCAAGCAACTCTTTTTCAGTGGTGGTATAATTCAATTGAGCATCAGTGAGTGTCTTGCTAGCATAGTATATAACATGAGGAATTTTGTTGATGCGTTGGCCTAACACTGCCCCTACAGCAAAATTCGATGCATCACACATTATCTCGAAGGGCAGTGTATAGTCAAGGGGCTTAATGATGGGGGAGCTAGAGAGGAGGGTTTTGAGCTTTGTAAAAGCATCCTTGCACGAATCATCAAAGTCAAATGGCACGTCTTGACCTAGAAGATGACATAATGGACGTGATATCTTGCTAAAATCTTTGATGAATCGACGATAAAACCCTGCATGGCCAAGGAAAGACCGTATTTGCTTAACTGATGTAGGCGGTGGTAAATTAGCAATCAGGTCAACCTTGACCTTGTCAACCTCTATACCCCTTTTTGATATAACATGTCCAAGCACAATCCCCTGTTGAACCATGAAATGGCTCTTTTTCCAACTTAACACTAAATTTGTTTCCTCACAGCGTTTTAAAACCAAAGCAAGGTTATGCAAGCATTCATCAAAACAAATGCCAAACACTGAAAAATCGTCCATGAAAACTTCCAAAAATTTATCAATCATGTCAGAAAAGATGGACATCATACATCGTTGAAATGTAGCAGGGGCATTACAAAGACCAAAAGGCATCCTTCGATATGCAAATGTACCGAAGGGGCATGTAAAAGTCGTCTTTTCCTGATCCCCTAGAAAAACTGGCACTTGGTTATAGCCGAAGTACCCATCTAAAAAGCAATAAAACTCTTGGCCTGCTAATTTCTCTAGGATTTGGTCAATGAATGGGAGAGGAAAATGGTCCTTACGGGTATTGGAGTTCAGCTTCCTATAATCTATGCATACCCGCCAGCCCGTGGTCTCTCTTATTGGCACAAGTTCACCCTCTGAGTTTGGTTTCACCGTGATGCTCGATTTCTTAGGGACGACCTGGATGGGGCTCACCCACTCACTGTCAGAGATAGGGTATATAATTCCAGCATCTAACAATTTCACTACCTCTTTCATCACCACTTCTCTCATGTATGGGGTCAACTGTCACTGCCCCTCCCTAGAAGGTTTAGCCTGGTCCTCCAGGTTTATGCGATGCATGCACACAGAGGGGTCTATATCCCGGAGGTCAGCTACTGTCCATCCTATAGCTCGCCGGTGTGTGGTAAGGATCTCCAACAACTAGGCTTCCTGGTCAATGGATAGGCTAGAGGAGATAATGACAGGAAGGGTGTTGTTGGGTCCTAGGAAAACGTACTTGAGGGAGCTAGGAAGGGTTTTGATTTCAAGTGTGGGTGGGGATTCTATGGAAGGTTTAAGTGGTGGGGCAGTAGACACAGGGAGAGGGTCGGGGTGGGGTCGCCATGGGAGATGTCCAGGGTATAGGGCAGCTACTAAATGGTGATAGACTTCCTCAAGGTCAGGTGTGCCCTCATATTGATCGATCCAGTCATAAAAAAGGGTGTGCTCGAGGGCATCCTTAAGCACAGCAAAGGGAAGGTACTCCTGGACGAGGTCATCTAGGTCGTCAACCATAAGGCACTCAGCTTCACTCGAGGGTTGTTTGGAAGCACTAAAAATGTTTAATTTAACTTTCATGTTCCCAAATGAGACGTTCATGAGCCCTGACCTACAGTTAATGGTGGCATCGGCTGTAGCTAGGAAAGGGCGGCCAAGGATAACAGGAATTTGGGATTTGGAGTTGGCAACTGGTTCCATGTCTAAGACGACAAAATCAACAGGAAAGTAGAACCGGTCAACTCCAACAAGAACGTCTTCTATAACACCTCTAGGTCTGCGGATGGATCGGTCTGCTAATTGAAGAATGACTGAGGTGGGCTGCAACTCTCCTAAGCCAAGTTGTTCATACACGGAGTAAGGGAGAAGGTTGACACTGGCCCCTAAGTCCAAGATAGCTCGGCTAATGGTATGGTCACCTATGACAATGGATATAACAGGGACACCTGGGTCCTTAAATTTAGGTGGCATATCACTGGTCAGTAGAGAGCTTACTTGGTTGGTCAAAAAGACCTTTTGGGTGACATGGGATTTGGTTTTCCTCTTTTGGGTACACAGGTCTTTCAGGAACTTGGCATAGGCAGGTACTTGTTTGATGGCATCTAAGAGGGGAAGGTTGATCTTAACCTGCTTGAACACCTCTAACATTTCCTCCATTCATTGGTGGGACTTACTGAACAGGGAGGGTTGGTTGAGGCATTGAGGGAAAGGAGCCCTAAGGATATAGGATTTTTCATTGGTGGGTTCAGCTGGGACATCCTTCTGTGGCGGGAGACTAACAGGATCAGGCATGGCAGGAGAGGATTGGTTTTGTTTCGCAAGGAGAGTGTCCTCACTCGTAATGGTTTGATTCCTAACCTGATTGTCAACTTGTTTTCCATTTCTTAGGGTAGTAACGGCTTGCACCTGCTCATTTGGATAATGGGAACCTTCAACGGCGAACTGGCCTCTAGGGTTCTGCTGTGGTTGGCTAGGCAAGGTTCCTACTTCCCTATGGTTCATATATTGGGCCAGCTGTCCCAATTGGGTTTCTATTTTGGCAATGGATTGTGTATGGGAATGGACAAGCTGGGCCTGGGTTCTTAGCTCACCTTTCAGCTCCTTGTGTTTGGATTCTATCTCGGTTTTTATATCAGCTTTTATTTCAGTTTTCATCTCAGTTAAGGCGGCTAGCATTTGGTTCATTTGGTCTTCTAGGGATGGTTTCCTGTTGGCTTGGCCAAATTGGGGAATTGTGGTTAGCTGGTAAGGCTGAGCATGGTTTTGGAATTCCTGTCTTGGGGCCGGGTTAAAGGCGGGCCCTTGGTTAGGTTGTTTCCAGGCAAAATTGGGATGATTTCGCCACCCCGGGTTATAAGTATTTGAGTAGGGGTTATTGGCTCTAGGATAGGTTTGTGCAAGGTTGATGTGTTCCTGGACAAGATCAGGATACTGTGGTGCTGAGGGGCAGTCAACAATAGTGTGCATAGGGCTGGCATAGATGGCACAGGCATCTTGAGAGGTTGGGGTATAAGGTGGGGTCTGTGAGAAAAACCTGTCAAACCTCTCAGTAAGGGATGCCACTTGGTGTTCTAGGTTCATGGTAGCTTTAACATCATACATGCCTCCCCTTGAGGCACTCCTGCCTGGCATGTGGCCTTCAGATCTATAGAGGGTGGCGCTGTGTAGAGAGTTTTCACTCAGGTCCTCTAGTAGATCCCAAGCATCATCCGGAGTCTTTTTCATAAATGTGCCTCCAAGGAGGCGTCTATTAAGGTCTTATGCTGATCGCACACTCCCTCATGAAATCTCTGTACTAATTGCCACTTGGGCACATCATGGTGGGGACAGGACCGGAGTAGGGCTTTCATCCTTTCCCAGCTTTCATAGAATTGTTCATTAGGTGTCTGGGTAAAGGTGATGATTTCATGGCGGATCTTATTGGTCCGCCCCATAGGAAAGTATTTCATGAGGAATTCAGCCTGAAGTTCCTCCCAAGTGGAAATAGAGTTATGCTCAAGGGAGTATAGCCATTCCTTGGCCCTATCTTTTAAGGTGAAAGGGAACAACCTAAGGCGCACCTGGTCATCAGATAGTGTAAGTTTAAAGGTTGTGTTAACCTCCAGGAAATTTTGTAGGTGCCTATAGGGGTTCTCATTTAATTGGCCATGGTATGTGGGCAGCATATGGATGATGTTTGGCTTAATTTCAAAATTAGCCACGTTTTCTGGTAAGATTATGCAGGAGGTGTAGGTGTAGGCAGTGAGACGGTAGTAGTCTTGCAGGGTGCGGGCATGGGGCATTAGTGGATTCTGGTTTAGGCCATTCCCACCCCCAAGGTTCAGGTTGTCCGCCATTGGATGGGTTTCAGGGATTGAGTGGCAAGGAGTTCTGCAAATTCTATAGAGTCGCTCAGGATCAGGGTCAAAGGCCAGGTCGGGGTTCAGGGAACGGCGACCATGCATGCACAATAAAAATCAAACAAAACCTGTGCACTCCTAATAGCGACAACTAGCAAGCATCAATCCTAGATAGCGACAACTAGCACGTCATGCAATCCCACAAAGAGAAGGAAAACACCAAGCACCCAAATTTATTCTAAAAGAGGGTTAAGAGAGTGCAAACTGTAGGAAGGGATGGCCCTTCCAACGATGACGAAAATCAGCGTCCTCACTTAATCCTGCAAAAAGAAGAAGCAAGCAATTAAGCTACTGAAATAGAAGTCTAAAGTAAACTAAACTACTCTAACACTAACTATGCTAAGAATTTAGTAAACTATTGTGCCGTCCCCGGCAACGGCGCCAAAAACTTGATTGTTTAGATATAAACCCTTGCAAGTGCACAAGGCAATTGTACTACGGCGAGTATTAAAGGGTTGTCGAACCTCAGGGACGGATTAATCTTTTACTAAATTCAAGAGAAGAAAAAGATGTAGTTTAATTAAATCTAAAGAAAGCAATGGACTTTATCTAATCTAACTGAGTTTTAATCAATATGGAGAAATATCAAGGCAGAGAATCCACCACTAAACATGCAATTACTACTCTCAATTATTATTAAGCATACATTGACATGATATGGTAATTCGTGTTCTTGATCGGACATACGAATTAATAATGAATTCACTAACGTTCTTGATCGGACACGAAAGTTCATCCACTATTTTCTAATCAATCCTATCCTTGATCGGGCATAGAATCAATCACAACTCTATTATAATGCAATTAATCTTATCCTTGATCGGGCATAAAATCAATCACAATATCTAATTCCAATCATAATCAATCAAGTCTATGATCAAGCACTCAAAAGAATACTCATGAAATCGCATTAAACATGAATCAAAATCAACTTTATAAAATTAAACTATCAAGAGTAGCAATACACATCTAGGGCTTCATCAAGCCTTGAATGAAGGTTTAGTTACACATAGAAAGGGAGAAAAGAAAAGCCTGTTTATGTAGATCCATCGTCATGAATCTCTTTTCTTCTTCTTTGCTCCAAAAGACCTCTTCTCTTCCTCCTCTCCAGCCTCCAATAAAGCTCTAGTTCTCCAAGGTTGAGTGCCCAATACGTTCTCCCATAAGGCCTATTTATAAGAGTGAAGAGAAACCATGAAGTCCCCTTCCAAATCCAAGTCGAAATAGGTCTTATTTCGGTTTTCCGCTGATGGCGATCGATCGCTCCGTATTGATGATCGTTCGCTATACGATCGATCGTAATTCCTTCGTTATTTCCACCGATCGATCGCTTTGCCGATCGACGCCGTATGATACCGATCGATCGTAGTTACTGTCTTGCACGGATTGAAAAATTCCAGTAGATACGATCGATCGTTTTTGGGTCCGATCGATCGTTTCCTTCAAAACACTGCTTTTACGACTATGGCGATCGATCGCAGTTATATACGATCGATCGTAGTTACTATTCAGAAAATTCAAATGGCGATAACGTGCTGTCCCGAACTCTGAATTGTGCGTGGTTGGTGGCATTGGAAAGCTGACTTCTTGAACTTTAAGATGATACTGAATCAGTCCAATGCAACATTTTTACACGGAGTTATGATAATTTAACCATTCGAGTTACTTTTCTCTTCATTTCTGTGTATTACTCTTGTTTCCTACAAAAACCAAAAACTATATTAAAGTAGCAATAATATGGAAGAGACACAAAGGATTGACCGTTATGGAAGGAGTCATGGGTGGTTAAGGATAACCATGAAGAGAGTAATTAGGGAGAGTTATTCTTTAAATAGGTAACTGACAAGAGAGAGAATAGGGTAGTGAAGAGTGCATGAATAGTAACTGCTCTCTCTCTCTCTCTCATATCTCACGTCTTTCTCTCCCTTAAGTTTGATCTCTCACTTTTTGGTTTTGGGTATTTGCTCTTGAAGATCTAAGTCCTGAAACAACGCAAGGAGAAAAAGAAGAAGAAGATTGCCATCTCGTGAGAAGAATCACAACCCTTGTTCATGCACGTTGGTCCATTGGTGATCTCCGACAGAATCCTTTATTCTTGTTGAGCATTGATTCTTGCGCACAATAGCCGCATGTTAGTAGTAATTAATCCTCTAAATTACTTGATATGTGCATGATATAAATCATTATTCATAATATTGCTCGTTCTCTTGCATATTTATGTGTTGATTGTGTGTGCAAGCGAAAGAATCCAAAAACAGTGACAGATTTTGGAGAATTTGGTGTGACGACCGTAAATTTTATAGTATTTAAAGAGGAATTTCTTTGCTCAAAGATATGCATTTATTTAAGTTTTCAAAAATCTTTTGAAAATTCAGTTCTCGCCAGAATTGATCGAACGCCGTAAAGTTTGCGATTTTTGAATTGATCTTAATCGGAAATTTTATTGGATTATATGATTCATGGTTGGCGTGGCTTGTTGGTTTGGTTTCATTTGACCTAAGAATATCGGATAGGTATACGTGAAGTTTGTGTTATTTTTAGGAATAGAGTTAATTTGAGATTAATCAAAAATATGAATTAGATATTTCTTAAGTGGGTAAGTGGTGATTAATGGAAATTCTAAAGGAAAACCCAAACCCATTTGTGCTTGGGTTGGGTTAGCCTTAGTGGAGGTGGTTGAGAGATGGGTTAATGAAAGTGGTTGATAGATAACACTAATTGACCCCCATTACCTCATTCCTTGTAAACCCAAGAGTCACTTTGAAAGTTGGAAAATCTGGAATTTTTTGCTGAATCTAAGCCATTGGTTTAAGGATTGATCAAGGGTGGAGATTCATTTAAAAAATCTATAAATAGGCTAGTAGAGGGGGGCAGTTTTGCTGAGTGCTCAAAGCCTTGAGCATCTCTCTCTCTCTCTCTGTCTCTCTGTCTCTCTCTTTCTCTCTCTCTCACTTTTCTGGCCGGCGACAACCTCTCTCCGGTGGTGGTTCGTGGTGGTCCAAGCAAGGTCGAGCGGAGTGGTGGTGGTGCGACATTGTCGGAGTCTAGAGTGCACGGGAAGTTTCGGCATCATCAACCAAGTAGGATGATTCTTTTCCCACCATTCTATTCTTTGTTGATGATTGATCATATGTCAAGGATGATTTCAATGAGATGAATGTTGATGTTCTTTATTGTGTAATTGTAAACTTTGATCTCTCGGTGTCGAAATCCTGAATTGATATTCCCCATGATTCTCTTGAATTTTGATAGCGTAAGAGTTACTTCTCAATCACTTCTTCATGTTGAAAAGTTAGACTTCTTTGTTAATCTAAATCCTGCTTGTGTTCCCTTTGCATGTGATAATGCTATTTGTATATCCACGCTCTTTCTAGTAAAAAGTTTGGATCTTTGGGCACTTCGGTGCTTTTCCGTGTTTGATATTTCATATTCTATACGTAAGTTGTTATAACTATTACTACCTGTAAAATATTATCTAAATAGATAATCGTATAATGTATAATGTATGACAATAAGAAATTATTCCCTGTATGACTATTCCTTTGTGATTTCAGTCATGTTTGACATTTTGATCAGTGTATCATGAGTCTTGTAGTTGTCCGAAATTATATGTATCACTTGAATAATAAGTTATGGAAATGACTATGCAATCGGATTATAAAGACTAAGAAAAAGCTGAATCATAAACTGAGAATTTCAGAACCTATAAAGCTCTGTAAAAATCTTAAGAAACACTAGATTAAGGTCAGAAAAAGACCAATATGGAATTACTAAAGATAGTACAATAGCAAATAAAATATATCATAAGAAACTTGGTCTCGGCCAGGAGCAATCCTGCGCAGGCAGACTGCAGTAGAAAAATGATAACTAATTATACACTAATCAGAAAATTAAGAATTTTATCAACCTGGAAAATAGACATCAGAGGCTATACTAGATAAAAATTTCAAAGATTGAG
Source organism: Houttuynia cordata (assembly GCA_039654745.1). NCBI lineage: Eukaryota > Viridiplantae > Streptophyta > Magnoliopsida > Piperales > Saururaceae > Houttuynia > Houttuynia cordata. Next base: position 13,179,584 of record CM077505.1, read on the forward strand.
TTAAATTTTACAGAACGTTGTAACCAGAGCAAGAGAGCTATTCTGTTTAGGACAGAACGCAGTTTCTGACTTTAAATGACTTAAAATCATAATAAACCTAAGATGCTTAAGAATAATTGATAATTAAGACTTTAATTAAGTCTAATATGATTTATAAGACACTAAGAATAGTAACCTTAAAAGTATTTTAAGGTCTTAGAGCCAAATGAGGTGTCTCATAATAATAGACCTTTTTGTTCTTCTCTTGGTCCATTTATGACGCAAGAATAATCAAAGCTTGAATTCTATGTCTCTGACGTGGTCTACCTGAGACACGTCATTCTAAGACGGGGATTATCAATTCTAGGGTTAGGTGCAACTATAAAAACGGTGGACATGAACTTTTGAAAAAACCTTGTGATGTGTCTCTTTATAGTCGGGTCTCATTTGAGATTCCAGACTATTTCATATTAACACTCTTAGTGAGTCGTTTCGAACTTTGCCCCGACATTTACTTTTCACTCCTATGAAGAGTTAAAATTTTAGAAGGTCTTGTTCTAAGCCTTTTAAGGCTAGTTGTTTCAAGGATCGTTTCTCCGCTAAGTAGCATTTAGAGCTCTTAGTCGGAATCAAAGTATGCTCATAAGCCATTGCTAAGTCTTGCAAGATCTCAGATTTGATGAACCTCTGTAGTTCAGCCGATGACGGCAAACCGCGTGCGCTTAGATTGTATGACATTACGGAAGGTCTGCAATCTCCGCCCATTGTGCCCGTAAGCACCGATGGGGCTAGCATCCCTAGACGCATGGCAAGGTTCCTCTGAAGAACCTCTAGGATGTTCTGGTATTGATGAAGATTTGAGAGCAGAAATTGTACTTTGACACTTTAGATGTCCAATGCTTATTACCTTCACTACACTATGAAAGTTTGGAGTCTTTGAGTTATTTTTCCTTGACCTTGTGGTGTCTCGGGTGACAGATGGTTTCTGGTAAGTGAACTCAGTCCTTGTTGAATCTGAGTCTGTTAATCTTTACCTATTGGAGTCTTCTTATTATTTTTCCAGTGTAGGTTTTCTTTATCCTACTGGGTATTTCCTATGAAATACTCACGCATCCTCTGATGCAGGATTTAAGGTGGAGCAGAAGTGTTAGCATCCAGCGGTGTGGAGCTTAGAAGACTCGTCTCTTATGTTTTGCTATATTTTGATATTTGAACTTGCGGCCTGCGTGCCATTTGCTTTTTGTTGAACAATTTAAGTGTGTTTCGGATATTGTATTAGATAATCAGATTTTCTTTCAGTTATTCTACCTTTTGTAAGTAAATATTGTTTAAGTCATGACGATCCTGCAAGTCCCATAATATTTAAATGGGATAAGCGTAGACTCGAGTATTCGGTCCGTCCCAGGTTTCCTACCCTATATCCGTCATTGTCTTGGAAATTTGGGGCGTGACATTTGGTATCACGACGTACGGCTCTCGAGCACATAAATAAGATTGAATCTTACAGATCAACCTACCGAAGATGAACATAATTAAAGATGAATATAAAAAATAAATATGGATGACAAACTCAGACAAGGTCTCATATGTTTTTTGCATGCTATGTGATATAAAGAGAATATATACTATTTTATATACTTTTATACTTATTTGTTGGTGTTATTTCTTGCTTAAAATTGGAATAAAAATGTGTGCTTTTGTATTATGTTAGTAATTAATGGTTCAAAAATTAGTTTGTTTTAATTAAATAATTTAGATGCATTAATCATTTTAATTGAATCATATTTCATTGCGCGTCTAAGATTGGGCTTAATTTTATTTATGTATGTTTTAATAGTTCGAGTTATCAGATGATTTAAAAAGTGGGTTTTTAAAAGCTGAAATTCATGTAAAGGCTTAAATCAAGTGCAGAGACGATCTTGACCGTTGATTATTAGTAAAGAAGAAGAAAGGGAGCTCGGGACGTTGATGGGAGGACAGATTATGCCAGTATCTTTGATGGGCCAACCTTGATTTGTGACAGTCCTTAAACATTGATGCCCTTAATGAGATTGTGAAGATATGCAAGCCAGTCATGAAAACCAGAAGATGTGATATGGAAGTCAAGAAAGCAAGGAATTGCTACACTAAAAGACGAAATTCTATGATCAACCATCAATCTCTAAATTGTTTAAAAAAAGGAGTTGTCCCACGCTGTAAAAGCTAGCGGCAGTCAGAGGAATTAGAAGGAAAACTAAATATTAGGTAGGTTGGGAGCACATGACATGGAGGAGAGAATGGAGGAAAAGATTAATTGGAAATTAAAGGGTCTGGCAATTAGAAGATGCATTTTTGAAGGCTGATTTGGAAGTTTCGTTTTTTGGGGAGAGGGAAAGGTCATCACTGCAGAAATCTAAAACCTTGCTTTAAAAATAGATAAAAAAATATGTAAACAAAGAATTGGGGGTCTCGTTATTGATGAAAGTACGGAAGCATGCAACTGGTGACTCATATTCAATATATAACAAAGGGAAAAAGTCAGAAAGCTGCCTGTGGAGACGTGAAGAATGAGGATGCTACTGGAATGCTGGAAACACATTAGGAAGGGCCAGCACGTGATTTGAGGACCAGTGATTGGAGGATTTGTGGATATCAATGGTTGGAATCTAGGCCATTGGGTGGACCTGTGTCTAGAAAGAGAAAGTTGAAGATGGAGTTTTGATTTCTACAGTCAATTAAAGAAGTAATCAAGGACCCTGATTGGCTCTTTGAGGAAAAACACCCTCCTTCAGCTCCCATTTAAAGAGGAGGCGACCAGTACCCTAGGGGATCTGATCTCTACATCCGGATGACCAGCTCTCTCTCTCTCCTCACTTGTCTTCATTGATTTTCTTTTTCTTGGTAAGTTTTATTAATATTTTTAAATTATTGTAATGGCTGGCTAGTTCCCTAGTTAAGGCTAGGATGAAGTTATATAATTAGTATGAAGTTTTATGTCATGAGAATGGATTGTCTTCATTATATGCGCTTAAATAAATAATGCTCTCTTAATTGTTATGCTCTGATTTATAGTTCTTATTATAATTCGATTTTGATATTGATTGTGATTTACCATTTGTGGATAGAATTGATGAATTGGATCTGATCATATTAAGCATTGGAGGACATAAATTTATTTATAATTAAACGTGCTCAAAGATAATATATTCTGTAGTAAGAGAAATTGAATTTTATTTTCCTATGAGATAAATTGTGAAGATAATCAATGATCAAGGTATAACTCTTGCAATTTAATATCTATTGATTCAGAAGCTTTAGTCTTTTGCTTATTGGTACCTTCAATAATTTCGGTTAGTTAATTAAATTTATTGCCATAATTTAAATTAATTGTTTAGTTTAAATATTTTTTGATAAATTTGTTTATTTTATTTTATTGTTTAATAGTACAATGCATACCGTTAGTTTATATAATCTAATCTTTATAATTACTTTAAGTGGTAATTAATTTAGGATTAGTCTTGTTTTCTCATATACAAATCATTGAGGGATCAGCCTTGCAATTTGCATATCTATACTCAATATTGATTCGTTCGCTTGGAAGTAATTAAAATACAAGAAGTTATTTATGCCGTTTGCCGGGGATTTGTTTGGAAACAAGATTTCAAAATTAATTTTACCCTTTGTAACTAGTTTAGGCTATATATATATATAGAGAGAGAGAGAGAGAAAGAGTTAGTAAGTAGTGTATAACCACATGGATACGTGAGCAAACACATCGTTTGGCTAGGTTTGAATTCAATCCGTTAGACAATAGTGCTACTAAAATTAATCTTTCATTTACAATGGAGGATAACCATGAATTCAACAGACGTCTTACGGAGTTGTTCTCTCAAATCACCATCAACCCACCCTCCTGCATAGTGCTACTTGCAACCTCTCCAATATTATTGGAGTTGAAACCTCAAGTGATTCAACTCTTGTTTAATTTTCATAGTCTAGATAGAGAAGATCCTTACATTAATATTAAAGACTTTCTCAAAATTTGTGTAACATTTGGATTTATTATTTTTTTGATGAGTTTGTGTGCCTATGCCTGTTTCATTTCTCTTTAAATGACAAGGCAAATGCCTAGTTAAATTCTATGCCTTCTCGGTAAATAAATGCATGGGATAATCTTGTAACAAAATTTCTCTCTAAATTTTTCCTAATGGCCAAAACTAATGCTCTAAAAAGAGAAATTTTTTATTTTCTTGAAGGGGAGCGGGAGCATGAAAAATTCTTTAAAAGTTGGGAGAGATTTAAAGACTTAAAGTGTCCCCATCATGGTTTTGAAAAATGGAGATTAATTCATCAATTTTATAATGGTTTGACCTAACACACTGTAACATGATTAAATCCATGAACGACAATTTTTTTCTTTATCTTGGGGGTGATGCAGCCTATAAATTTCTAAAGGGGTTAACTGAAAGTTCTCAGCAGCGGGACTTTGTAAATCATAGAGAAAAACCCAAGCACCTAACTGAGGAGGTTTGTATGGTATTAGAGAAGACTCATAAATGAGAGCTAGATTAGACACCTTGACCAGGAAAGCAGAAGCGTTACTTTATGTCACACCCCAAATTTCCTAGCCTCGTCAAAGTGTGGAAGGCGTGCTTCAAAGAGCATACTTGATGCTAGAAACCCGGGACGCGACCGAATACTCAATCCACCCGTAAATTACACTATCTCGAAAGGATGTGTAATGAACATGATACACTCGGTCTTAATATATAAAATAAAAATCCATAAACTCATTTGTTCTATTATAAAAGTCATTAAATAACTTATATAAAAAGTCTTTAAAATGTATTTGGCCAACACACTAATAATACTATCATTATTTAACTAAGATAAAAGATAACTTTATCAATCCTCAGTAGTCTTCGAGCTCTTCCTCCCTACAACTTTCCCAGATCTATTCTTTTTCACTCCTGTATCGAAGGATGCATGAGTATTCTGAAGAAATACCTAGTAGGATATAAAAACCCAAAGGAGGTACAATATATGAGAAGAAGAAAGATTCAACAAAAGACACTTGAATATTCAATACTATCATAACTGAATACATGGTTTTTCTTTACCTGAGTAATAATATCATTCATCAATAGACCCAAAACTCGCAAGTGTAGGGAGAGAATATTAATAACCAAAACCATGAACATCAAAAGTGTAAGGAAGAAATTTAATCCATCAAGACTCCGAACATCAAAAGTGTAACGAGGAAATTTAATCCATCAAGACTTCGATCATCAAAAGTGTAGGGAGTTCCAAATTCTGCTCTCAGACATCACCACTCGCAAGTGGATACTTACCAGATCATCCTAGAGGTTCTCTTACCGGAACCCGACCATGCGATTAGGATGCTGGCCCCATCAGTACTTACGGCACAATGGGCGGAGACTGGAAGACGTTTCGTAATATCTCGCAATCTAAAAATGTACATATATGACTCTCTTTGGGCGGGAGCCTTACAAGGTTTCATAAAATCAGAGATCTCACAAGATCTAGCAATATCTCTGTGAGCATACTATGATTACACCTCGGAGAGATCCTCACAAGGTCTCTGGTGGAGAAACAATCAACATATATTTGAGCAATATTTCTCCTGACAGAGGTCACAACACTTTAGAATTTAATATATTATTGCTAATGATTGACTCACCAAAGGAGTACCAATAAGATTTTAATATCTTTATCAACATATGACTCACGAAAGGAGTATCAATGAGATTTCTATATTAGAAGTGCTACACATCCTTTGCCCTAGATAGAATAATCCAAAATTTAACTGGGTTATGAAAACATTGGTCCAGACTTCAAGGATCAAGACTTTGATCAATGAGAAGTGATGATTCGGATTCCAATTAGAAACACGAATCGAGTTAATACTACAAGTGAAGCACACAAGACTTGTTGAACACCAAACTACCCTTCATTAGCCCATGATACTAAATATTATAACATAGTCCATTCTACTGTAATAGTTACTAAAAATTCTTGTATAATATATATATATAGTTTGTGGTATACTTATTTAAACATAGGGTATTGTATTAGTGAGGTTTAATAACTTTTACCATAATTACAGTGTTCTATTTTTGCTTAACCGATGATTTTTTATGATTCCCAACATCAGCACATATTGAATTTGACCTGAAAGTTTTATTGTGATTAGTCCTATGAGTCTAGTTTCCAACCCAACATACGGCATGTGTTTCTGATTTTTCTAAAATTAGTTATATGCATTTTAGTATAGGTGGTAAGTGTAGAAACAGTTATGGCCGAGAACCTTAATCCTAGTTCTATTCGATTAATGAGTATGATTACCCTCTAATCCACCCAATAATGTATTATATACATAATTTCTCACATCTAATACACATTCCAGAACCTTATTAGTTCTGAGTTTTAGTCATTTTCAAGGATTTGTGTGTACATTCACTATCCTTATTCAATTATACATTATAATAGCTAAATTAAGTAAACTGGACAGCTAACCAGGATAGATCATCACTCCTGATCAAGGAACTAACTTTGGTCATGTGACACCTTCTATTGAACGGTAGTTTCATGGCAAATGTACAGGTGATATCTCTTATTAATTGTCTATTTTGGTAGAGAATAGTGATAAGAATCATTCCCTGAAACTTTTAAGCTATAACCTTTCCATAAGACATCAATGAATCACGAGAATATAATCCGGACATCAAACTTCAAAACCAATATGGTAGCAAGAGGTCATCACAACAGAATAAATTCCCCATCAAGAGGCTAACATGTATAACGAATTAGAACTTGAACACCAATGTTTATACAATTGGGCATATATCACTTCATAAAATCAATAATTCAAGATGATGGACCTTTGCCATTAACTCCAATGAAGAAGCCATATTTATGAATCAAGATATCACCACAAGAATCACTCATAGCAAATATGGAATTCAAATCAAGAACAAGGGGAAAAATCATCCTACTTGATTCGAACATAGTATCTTCTCGCTTCTTCGCAAATATCTTTGCTTCCTCTATGTGTTGCCGCCCATTAGCACTCCGATTGATGGCTCGTAGGACAAGGAAGAAGGATGTAAGGGTGCTATTTTGGGAGGAGAAGAGAGGAGAGAAGAAACCCTAACCCAAAGCAAAAGGGCTAGTCGGCCAAATACATGGGCCAGCCACTCCAAATTAGAGTTTATATACCAAGGTTTCCTATTCTCAATTGAAACCACTTTCCTCCCTTTGATCCTTACTCCATCCAATCACAGCCCTTGATCTAATCACATCCCAAATATGCCAAGGACGTCCCTTCCAATTTACATCCCAAATCAGTTAGGATTTGAGATCTATTCTAGGATCCAATCTTTCAAATTGATTCTATCAACCCGATTAGGAAACTGCCTAATCTCACCAAATCCTTTTGGACGTCCCTTTGAATTTGATTTTCTTTTTCTGATTGGCTGATATTGATCTTATGAATATTCTATTCTCTTCCATGATTGGCTCTCATAATTACTACAACCGATTTAGTTACTTTCCCGAATTACTATCAGTTACACTCCTTATTTGCCAATAGTAAATCCAATCTTTTCCTTTTTCTACAATCCTTTCTAACCACCAAGATCAACTAACCACGTGTCACATATCCCATGCCAAGACGTCCCTTCCCTGACGCCCATATGTTCTGGCGCCCAGGTGCATCTAGCATCAGGCACGTGTCCTGTTCTCAGGTGCCTCTGACATCCTGCGTGCGTGATACGCCACTCCATTTCGTATAAATCATATACCACATGTCTTAACCACCTCGTCTCACCCACGCATGTCCTAACATGTCTCTCGTCTCCACCCTAGGGCCTAGCCCCACGACCTGGCATCAGGTGACCACAAGCTCTAGCACCAGACCAGCCTCAGCGTTAGGTAGAGCCCAACGCCTGGGCTAGTTCTCGCACCTGGATTAACCTAGCTAACTCATTTCATTGATAAATAAAATTCCAATGCATCACATACATTGCAAACATATAAAATCACATTACATAATAGAAATCCAATTAGGCTACTGAACTTTCCTAATTTAGGCCAATTTTTTAAAATAGTAGTTTAGCAAATCATATCCGACCAAGAATACAAATTACCATATTATGTCAATTTGCGTGTAATAATAATCAAAAGTAGTAATTGCATGTCTAGTGGTGGATTTATTACCTTGATAATTCTCTCCATTGATTAATCTCAGCTTAGTTTAGTTAAAGTTTACTGCTTTCCTTAGAGTAACTAAAAACTGCACTTTTCTCTTTAACTTGGTAAATTGTTTAACTGTCCCTGAGGTTCGACAACCCTTAATACTTACTGTAGTATACAATTGCTTTGTGCACTTGCAAGAGTTTAATTTTAACCGATCAGGGAGTCGAGAAGAGTAAAGTCGTCGGGGAGTAGCTTGCCGGATAGAGAAGAAGAGGAAGGGCTGAAGGACATGAGGGGCTCTGAAAGTGGTGGGAGTGACGGACAAGAAGAAGGGGAAATAGGAAGTCACGTGATCAGCCAAAATGTACATAGTATTTTGGAACAGTGAAATTTTCCAAATGTACACAGTATTTTGGAACGGAGGGTATAAGAGACCTTGTACGAGTCTCTTATCCAGATTTATTTTTTATATTCATCTTTAATTATTGTAATACCAGGAATTTTTTATTTATTAAAATGGGAAAATCTTATGCAAGGTAAGCAGGAATTGGTTTTCAATTAGGAAGTTACAAATCCTATTTTAAGTAACTACTTGATTTGACTTAATCCCCTATCTAAATAGGATTGGTTACGTCAATTAGTATGAAGAGTCAATTAGAGTTTAATAAAGAGGTTACCCAAGATTTACTAAACAATTTTGGACGAGATGATCAAGGCAATTGGGCGTCCATTGGAATTGGGAAACTGCTAGAAGCAGTGATGGCATTCAAGAGGGAGATCATGCCTTGATTTGGGGCAGATCGTGGCCTTAGATTAGGTAGCAATCAATGGTGGAAGGTTGAATCCAATTTGGGAAAAATTGTCTTAAATATGTATAACCGAATTAGAGTTTTGAAACTCCTTAATTAAAGGAAATCCTAACTAAATGAGGAGTTAATTTGGGGACACGTCTTGGGCAAGTGGAAGGCTTGTTTTTTGTGATCATTTGTGGCCTTTGGATTAGGAGAAAATTGACGGTGGAGATGTGTCCTAGGAGAATAGGACACTTGCTATTTAAACTCACTAAGTGAGAGACCGCCATCCCTTTGAGACTTTGAGAGACGTGCAAACCAGCAAAGGGGGTCTCGTCCATTCTCCTTTCAACCTTCTACAGTGACCTAAGGGGTGGTAGTGCGAGCCGTGGTGCTTGGATCGTGAAAGCAAGAGAAGTGATTCGAAGGAGACAACTCGCGTAAAAGAAAAATCTGATTTTTTTGTCTTGCGAGGTAAGTGCTCTTTTTCCCACAATTCCATACTATAAATTGTGATATTTCGTGATGAATATGATACTTGAGCACTGATGTGAATACCTATATGAATGATGATCCGTTTGATATTGGTGTCGTTCAATTCAATGGTTTACCATTTGTATTTTGAACATGATGACTATTACACCCGATCCTAGTAAATTAAATACTTCTCATGCATGGCTCCACTTAGCTCTCACCGTATGCTTGCTGCTTTTGTCGAGATGAGTACATTCTATTGGACATTGTACAATTGTATGTCCTTATATAGATGTCTTCTTTCTTTAGTTTCGTTGTTACATGTCATTGATGATCATGTGGTGTCATACCGGATTCCAGATTTCAATCATATGCTGTGATTAATCCTTAAAGTTTGAAACTTGTGGTTAATGCATACTGGTATTCAGATGTTTCAGCCTCCAAGATTAGCTTTGGGTCGTTAGTTTTCCTGTCTTACGTTAATTGTCTATTTTGGGTTATATCAGCCGATAAACGGAAGTATTTGTACAAAACTGTTTTGGCATAATGATACATACCTTATGATACTAATTATTAAAGTAACAATTTTTGTGAAAAAGAGTTACTGGAGTTTGAGATTTATTGTACCCTAATTATCTCATGATTTAGTATGGGTATGTCCTGAATTAATAGTCCTAATTACAGTCTACATGTCTAAACCGTATGAATATGTACAATTAGTTTTGGGATTAACAATGTAGTTAAGAATCTAATTAATTGCAGAACAATTGGGAGTTAGTAAATACCCAGGAGAATAATGTAATAAGTCTAGAATGCATTAATAAGTGTTTAATTGAGTAATAGACTGTATTGATTAAGTAAGTTTATAATTAATGATCTCGGCCAGACTTAGTCTTAAGCAGATAGACTGTGATAGAAAAATTATAATTAAATGTAGAAAACTCGGAAAATTATGCGTTAATTGAGTTAGAAACTAGAGACATGTAGCTGTCTGTCATAAAAATTTCAGACTAGAATATATTCTGTGCAGACCATGGTGAGCTAGAGAATGGAGCTGTTGTGCAGATAACAGTATATTTCCGGGTTGTTTAAACTATACCTTATATTAAAACCTATGTGATATACCTAATAATAAATTGTAGTAACTATATAAAATCCAGAGAGATGAAGTTAGTAACGTCTAGTAATTGATCCAATCCAGAGAGTGAGTCATGTCAGACCGAGTCATTCTTTCGTGGGGCATTGTTCTACCAATATATTATCTTTGGCGTCGAACTTGAAATCTTAGATTCTCGGTTAGCGTTTAGTTTCCTAGACCCTACTATCTTGTACCAACATCATATAATCCTCAATATTGTCAGAACCGATGATGTCTTGATTGGAGCTATGCATGGTGAAGGTGTTTAATGAGTCTCAGTCTTGAGTCATCTTGTGATTGAACATCGAGAATTCTTCGATTACTCCTATGTGAGTCAATTCAGATTGTATTTCTTGAGTACTCTTATGTGAGTCAATTCAGATTGTATTAATGAGATTGTTACTTTACTCCTCTGTGAGTCAGATTTTGGATGATTGATGTTCGAATCTCTAGATGAGAGAGCTCTTGATATTTCTAGATTGATTCAGTTCTATGTAAACTGTTTCTCCACTAAGAGTTTTGATGAACACTCTTAGATTGGAATCATAGTATGGTCATGAGCCATTGCTAGATCTTGCGAGATCTCAGATTATATTATTGAACCTCTGTAGTTCAGTCGATGACGACAACGCGTGCGCTTTAGACTGTATGATATTACGGAAGGTCTGCTGTCTCAGCCCATTGTGCCCGTAAGCACCGATGGGGCCAGCATCCCTAGATGCATGGCCGGGTTCCTCTGTAGAACCTCTAGGATGATCTGGTATTGATGTCCATAGGGGAAGTGGACTGAACAGAGAGCAGAAATTGTTATCTCCGACACTCTGTATGTTTAGAGTCGGTATTCATTATTATTTCCTCCCGATGCTCTATACGTTTGGGATCTGAGTTAATGTTTGTTTATTCTTGACCGTTGATGGTCTTTGATGATGAGTATTGTCCAGGTAAGTGAACTTCGTATTTGCTCAACCTAATCTTTCTAAACGTGTCTTTATACCATGTTGTCAGCATTTCCTTTGTTATTATTATGTTGTGGGTTTTTCTTGGCTCCTACTGGGTATTTCTTTCGAAATACTCATGCATCTCTCGATGCAGGATTCAAAGTGGAAAGGAACTAACAAGGTACGTGCGAAGGAGCTCGATGGTGGAAAGTTGATAGAAGTGAATTTATTTATCGTTTTTAAATTTCTTGTTCATGGAGAACTAATCAGCCTCCGTGCTGAATTGCATTTATGATTGTTGATTGTTAAGACTGAATTATTGTAATAGTGTAGTTAAACTCGAAGTGGTTTTATTATTTAAGATTCTTGTATAACGGAAATTGGTTAAGCATTCTGGAATGAGAAAGTGGTGTGATCGAGTATTCGGTCACGTCCTGGGTTTCAACTTCATGACCTTAAATGAGTTAGTGCTTCTGTGCATTATTCGAGGTTTTGAAATTTGCGCGTGACAATTATACATGTTCATCCTTGGTAGGTGGATATGTAAGATTCAACCTTATTTATGTGCAACGATGTGGTCGTGATAATCCTTGATATAAAGTCTATCATAAAATTCCCTCCGTCCATAATATAGTGACTAGATTTTAGATTTTAAGGATTACTCCAAAATCGCCATGCTCAAAACCAGCTACACAAAAATCCTTTCAGCATTCTTGGTGTACACAACCCTCTGGTCTTCCAGCATTCTCCGTCCGGTTGCTTCCCCTTCCGCTACCCTCGCATGGCTTCAGCCATTGATCTTCTCCGCCTTTCTCTGGCCTCAGTCTCCAATATCTCTATCATCTTCTCCGACTCCCTCAGTGTCTGAAAATATATTCTCCGACTTTCTCTCCCTCAATGTAGAAAACATCTTCTCCGACCTTCTCCCCTCTCCTCCACCGAGGCTCAATTCTCTGCGCACTAAAGTCATAATTTCATGGTTTTACTGGACGATTCTCAGAGCCAGCACCAGCAGCAAAAGAAGAGCTATACTTTAAGTAGAAACATGAATTATGTCAATCAAATTCCGAATGAAATATGTTCTTTGTGTGCTAGTCCAATGTATACTGCAAAAAACTGTCCATCCATGAATGGATACTCTGAGTGTTTGCTGAGCAAGTAAATGCACTAAATAATTATGGGAAACAGTTTAGCAGTCCCTTTTTATAGACATACAATCCCAATTAGCGGATCATCCAAATTTTTCTTGGAGGCAACTAAAGCAAAATCAATTTAGTCTATCTAACCAATCTTATCCAATTGCTTCCCATACTACTCAGTTTAGAGGGCCACCGCATCAACAATTGTGACTGGAGGAGTCTTTGAAAGCATTCATGTAATCAACCACTCAGGCGATTGCAAAAGTAGGAACTCATGTAAACCAGTTAGCTAATCACATTGAAGATAGAGAAAAACAGAGATTTCCCAATCAACCTGAACCCATGCTTAAAGGTCAATGGGTTGTAAATAATTCTTCCAATGATCAGGGGCAAGTGCAGTCAATAATTACACTTAGATCTGGGAAACATGTTGACAATCAATCGAAATTCTTGAAGAAAAGGCACCTAAAATAAATGACTCAAGTGATAAAAATCAAGAATCTAATTCTTCTTTTTTTGTTATAGTAGACTCCCTCCAGTTAGGACCGTTGTGCCTAAAGCTCAATTTCCTCAAAGACTAGCCAATCCTAAGAAAAATGCCTTGTTTGGAGATATTTTAGAGGTGTTTAAGCAAGTGCAGATCAACATCTCATTTGATGCAATCCAATAGGTGTCATCTTGTGCCAAATTTTTAAAAGATTTAGTCATTGTCAATAGAAAAGTAAATGTTCAAAAGAAAGCATTCTTAATAGATCAAGTTAGCTCCATAATTCAATGTAAATTCCCTGTATTTATAAGGACCCTGGATATCCTACCATTTCATGCGGGATAGGAATCATCACATTGAGCGGGCTTTGCTTGATTTGGAAGCTAATGTGAATTTATTAGCATATTAAGTTTATCAAAACTTAGGTTTGGAGGAGCTAAAACCCACATCAATAACATTGTAATTAGCTGGCATGTCCGTGAAAATCCGAGAGTTGTTGTCGAAGATGTTTTGATTCTGGCTGACAAATTCTATTTGCCAGTGGACTTTGTAGTCCATGACACTCAGCCTGTTCAGAACATCGATGGGCAAATACCTATTATTTTAAAACATCGACGTGCAAATACTTGTTATTTTAAGTTGTCTATTTCTTGCTACATCTAATGCTCTAATCAACTACAAAAATGGGGTTGTGAAAATTTCTTATGGAAACATGACAGTTGAGCTAAACATCTTTGACATTAGCAAGCAGTCGCCAGACATAGAGGATGTCAATGGAGTTAACCTGATTGATACTATTGTTCATGGGATCTTTCTCTAGTCACATCCTGAGGACCCTTTAGAGGCCCGTTTAGCACACTTTGGGTGCAGGTTTGATATTGATAAGTCAGTTGAGGAGGTAAACTCATTGCTAGATTATGTACCTCTAATGAACATTGAGAAATGGCAACCCAAAGTAGCTTCTCTTTCTATATCACCATCTCCACCACTTCCATCCATCTTAGAAGCACCAAAGTTAGACTCGAAACCACTACCTAACACACTCAGGTATGTGTTTTTCGGTTCTTATAACACTTTTTGCACCATCTCTCTTTGGTGTTAGTGAGATGCAAGGAAAAGAATCTTGTATTTAATTGGGAGAAATTCTAATTTATGGTATAGAAAGGAATTGTGTTGGGGTATATAATATCACATAAAGATATTGAGGTTGATAAGGCCAAATTTGATTTAATTTCTCATCGCCGCCTTCACGAACTATGAAGGAAATTCGATCTTTTTTAGGACAAACAGGATTTTACAAAAGATTTATCAAAGACTTTAGTAGGATTTCCATACCTTTGTGCAATTTACTTACCAAAGAAGCATCTTTTGTCGTTGATGATAAGAGTCTTCATGCTTTCGAGAAATTAAAATCTGAGTTGAGATCTGCACCTATCATTAGACCACTTGATTGGACTAAGCCTTTTGAGATCATGTGCGATACCTCTTATTATGTAATTGGTGTTGTTTTTGGGCACCTTATTGATAAACTTTCCCGTGTGATTTATTATGCCAATAAATCTCTAAATGATGCTCAACTCAATTATTCTACCACCGAAAAAGAGTTGTTAGTTATTATTTTTGCAATAGATAAATTTAAGTCCTATTTCTTAGGGTCTAAGGTGTTTGTTTATTCAGATCATGCTGCATTGAAATATCTTATATCTGAAAAAATGCTAAACCTCATCTTATCCACTGGATTCTATTGCTACAGAAATTTTATCTTGAGATTTGGGATAAAAAATGTGCTGGAATTATTGTAGGAGATAACTTATCTAGATTAATATTGTAGCATACCAATTTACTGATGATTCTGTACCCATTATTGAGTATTTTCCTGATGAACAGTTAGTCAATATCTCCTAGTTATCTTGGTATGTTGACATAGTGAACTATTTTGTAACTGAACAAACCCCTGCACATTGGAGTAAACAAGATAGATTCAAATATTTAGATGAGGTCAAGTATTTCTTTTTGTACGATCCTTACATATTCAAGTATTGTCCAGGTCAAATAATTAGGATGTGTATTCCTAATGGTGATCAACAAAGTGCCATCTCCTTTTGTCACGATCAAACTTGTGGTGGCCATTTCAGTTGTAGAAAGACAACTGCCGAGATTTTGTAATGTTGATTTTATTTGCCCACCATTTTTAGATATTGTCATATTTATTGCTTAGCTTGTGAAAGTTGCCAAAACGTAGGAGGTCTTACACGTCGAAACATAATGTCATTAAACTCAATATTGATTGTTGAGTTGTTTGATGTATGGGGTATTGACTTCATGGGTCTTTTTTCTAATTCTTTTAGTAATTTTTACATCCTTGTGAGGGGTGATTATGTGTTTTAGTGGGTATAGGCCATTGCTTGCAAGACCAATGATCATAGGGTTGTAGTCCAATTCTTGGAAAAGAATGCCTTTGCACACTTTGTTACTCCTTGTGCTATCATTATGGAAGGTGGAAAACATTTTTGTAATAGGGTTTTTTAACAGTTGATGAAGAAATATGCAATCGCCCATAAAATTGCCACCCCCTTACTACCCACAGACCAACAATCAAGTAGAAATATCCAATAGGGAGATTAAGCTTATATTGGAGAAAATGGTGGACCCAAACGTTCTTCCATATTATTGGCCAATGATCCCAGATTGCCATATAACCTGGTTTTTCTAGGCTTATGCTATATTACCTAGTTTTGGGACTTAATCTTCCCATTTTGCCCTCCTGAACCCTAAACCTAAAGCTTTTCCATATTACCTCATTTTAGGTTTTTATACTTCAACGAATCATATTTCCTTCAACTCTGATCCATTTTTGCCCTTTTTTGTTCTTTATTTTCACTGCCCTTTCTTCTAATGATGATATCATAAGGATCCTGAGATAATATCTAAAAAAATATAATAAAATCCACAATAAATAGCATACAACGTCTCAACATAGATAGGCTATCATTTTGATAAGAATGAGGAGGAAAAATAAAGAAGAATGCAAAAAATTTTGGTAAAAACGGTCAACAAATAAGAGAGATATGAATCGATAAAATTTGTCCCAAACAAATGGTTATACCGTAGTCGATGAAACGATAGTCATTCATCAAGTACACGATAGCAGTTTCTATAGTGTATTTGTATATACGATAGTATTACTTACTTCGATGAATCATATCTCCTTCATTTTTTCTTATTCTTTATTTTCACTGCCATTTCTTTTAATGATGTTATTATAAGGATCTTGAGATAATATTTAAAAAATATAACAAAATATACGATAAATAGCATGCGGTGTCTCAACATAGTTAGGCTATCATCATGATAAGGAAAAAAGGGAAAAATAAAGAAGAACGAAAAAAAACGGTAAAAATGGATAACAAATGAGAGGCAGAGAGATAAGAGACATTCTCAATAGTGCAGGATCGAAAGAGGGGCAGAGAGATAAGAGACATGATCGACTCATGCATTAGTTTCCTCACCTCTGTTTAGTACTATCACTTAGCCTTGTTTATTGAGTTTTGTCAAGAGAACAATCTTATTCTCTTGAGTATCCTTATCAATCACTTTCCACACCCCTTGCAAGGGCCGTATAGCAGCTTCAAGCACTCCAAAAATTTGAACCTTTAGTGGAGCTAATCTATATGGTAAACTTGTCCCTATTTTGATTGATAATGAAGTGGCTGTATATATTCTACCTACCAAGTGTTTCAAGAAAGACACCAATAGAACAATTATGCAAACTCTATGTGTCTGCAGATTTTTAGTGTTCTTATTGTGCTTTGTATTGGATAAGTGTACATTTAGTTGGAAGTCTAGAATACTTGACAAGGTTGGGTTTTGTTCTAGACAGAAGTTTTAGGGTGCTTTTGGAAGCTGATAGGTGAAAGGTTAAAAATTTATATCAGCCTGAAAATTATCACACTGATATTATCTGATCGGTGACAACCCGTTTGGAACCTGAAAGTAAACAAGCGTCAGGGTGAAAAATTTTAGGCCTGATTTGTGAAAGGTGAAATATATTTGGGAATTGAAAATAAATCATATTGATGTCGCCCTCTTTCTCCTCGGTGGTGTTGGCGGTGGTGGCCTCGTTGAGCCCCCCTCCCCCGGTCGCCGCCGACACTGCCTCGTTGAGCCCCCCACCTCGACGCTACCGCCGCCCTGTGATCTATACTTGAAATATGTATTTTATTATCTCCTAAATTTATGATTATGCTAGTGTTTGATTAGAATAACTACTACTTTAATATAATTTTTGGTTTTTGTAGGAAACAAGAGTAATACACAGAAATGAGGAGAAAAGTAACTCGAATGGTTAAATCATCATAACTTCGTGTACAAATGTCATATTGGACTGATTCAAGCTTCATTTAAAGTTCAAGAAGTCAGCTTTCCAACGCCACCAACCACGCACAATTCAGAGTTTGGAGTAGAAAGTTATAGCCATTTGAATTTCGTGAACAGTAACAACGATCGATCGGCTATCATTGCGATTGATCGCCAGAGCCGTAAAAGCAGCGTATTAAAGAAAACGATCGATCAGACTCAAAACGATCGATCGTATCTACTGGAATTTTTCAATCGTGCAAAGACAGTAACTACGATCGATCTGTATCATACGGCGTCGATCGACAAAGCGATCAATCAGAGTAAAATAACAAAGGAAATGCAATCGATCGGAAAGCGAACGATCGTCAATACGGAGCGATCGATCGCCATCTGCGAAAAACCGAAATAAGACCTATTTCGACTTAGATTTGGAAGGGGACTTCGTGGTTTCTCTTCAAACTTATAAATAGGCCTTATGGGAGAACGTTTTGGGCATTCAACCTTGGAGAACCAGAGCTTTATTGTATTGCTACTCTTGATAGTTTAATTCTATAAAGTTGATTATGATTCATGCTTAATGCGATTTCATGAGTTTCTTTTCAGTGCTTGATCATAGACTTGATTGATTATGATTGAAATTAGATATTGTGATTGATTTTATGCCCGATCAAGGATAAGATTAATTACATTATAATAGAGTTGTGATTGATTCTACGCCCGATCAAAGATAGGATTGATTACACAATAGTGGATGAACTTTCGTGTCTGATCAAGAACGTTAGTGAATTCATTAGTAATTCATGTGTCCGATCAAGAACACAAACTACTATATCATGTCAATGTATGCTTAATAATAATTGAGAGTAGAAATTTTATGTCTAGTGGTAGATTCTCTGCCTTGGCACTTCTCCATATTAATTAAAATCCATTTTAAAGTAGTTGAATTTTATTGCTTTCTCTAGATTAATTAAAACTGCAACTTTCTTCTCTTGAATTTGGTAAAGTATTCACCGTCCCTGAGGTTCGACAACCTTTATTAATACTCGCCGTAGTACAATTCCCTTGTGCACTTGCGAGGGTTTCTATTTAAACGATCAAGTTTTTGGCGCCGTTGCTGGGGACGGAAGCCAATAGTTTACCGGATTCTTAGCATAATTAGTTTTAGAGTAGTTTAGTGAGTCTTAACTTATATTATTCGTCAGTAGCTTAATTTGTGTTTTGCTTTCTTTTGCAAGGTTAAGAGAGGACGTGGAATTCTCGCCAACATGGAAGGACCACCCCTTCCCCTTGTTTGCATTCTCTTATCCTTCTCTTTTTAGATTAGTTTGTGTGCTTGGTGTTTTTCTTTTCTTTCTATGATAGCATGTTGTGTTAGTTGTGGCTATTAGGACTGCTAGTTGTCGATATCTTGGACTGATGTTTGTTAATTGTGGATATCTAGGGTTGTTTCTCTGATTTGTGGATGTGTAATATTTTGGTTCGGTTGATGAATGCATGGTGACGAAATGTCTTCACCTTTCTATGGATTTAGCCATGAGAACCCATATAGGAGCTTTAATGATTATTGTTCTTTACACACACATAATCCCCTTCCCTATGAAATGCCCTAGCACCCACGTCTCTTATATGCTGATACTTACAACCGTGGGTGGGATAATCACTCTAATTTAGGGAGTGCCCCATCTTCCCTACAATACACAACTCCTCATATGTCGGAACCATGTGCCCTCTGTTTAAGTCTTATTCATATCCCAGTGGAGTGCCCTTTGGCCCATGAGTACCCTGATTTTATACGCAAGTACGTTAATGAGGCCCAAAGTCTTCATAGGTGAGAGGATCATCCTAATAACCCTTGGGAGCAACCCAACCCTGGGCCCACTCTTCATCAGGCCCGATTTCCTAATCCCACACCTGCCTTACCAACCAGCCGCTACTCCTCAGTTTGGCCAACCCACTAGACAATCTACCTTAGAAAACCAAATGAGCCAATTATTAGCGCTTGTAGCTGAGATGGCAGCCGAGATAAAAACTGAGATAAAAGCTGAGATAGAATCCAAACAAAGAGAGCTGAAAAGTGAACTACAGACCCATGTCCAGATTGTCCATTCTCACACACAAGCTCTTGCCAACATTGAAATGCAGTTAGAACAGCTAACACAGGCCATGAATATGAACGAAGAATGCATTTTAACTGTCGAGCCCCAATATCCGAAGGGCCAATTTTTTGATGAAGGGATCTGTTTTTCCCCTGACTATGACGTTACGTCCCTTCAGAATGCCCAAAGGTTTGACAATGAGCTTGAGTGGGTTTTACATAATGATCAAGAGGGTGTAGAAATTAAAGATAAAGTGAGTGCATTAATAGAACCCAGCTTTACACCTTATATTTGAGGAGTTACATTCTACGACACTATCAACAGAACCTTCTATTCTTGAAATACCATTCATACCATGTCTTGACCGATCTAACCCTTTAATTATTGAAAGTAACTTAGACTGTTTCATAGATTGTTTAGTTGAGTCACTAATTGAGGAAGCTTTCCCAATTGGGTTACTAAAAGAGTCCCCTAAGGCCAAAATGGTTAATCTGGAGGAGGAGCCTTTTATTCTAAAATTTTATAATGACCCTTCTTCATGGTTAATGCAGGGACTCCTCTTTCCAAAGCTTCCCTACCCACCACTCCATCCTTTTATTCCACGATGTGCTCCATACTTAGGCAACAAGGATAAAAGTGTGTGGTGCAATCATTTAATTGATCCATGTTGATGAGTTGATAATCTGGACCCTACAGAGGATCATGGCTCCGTCTGGCTGAAGGCGTTAAACTTAGCGCTTGGTGGGAGGCAACCCACGTATTCAGGTATATTCTCTCCTTTTCTTCCTTTCCTTATTATGTTTTCATTGTAGTTTTATATTGTTCACATTGAGGACAATGTTCATAATAGGTTTGGGGGAGGGATATTGCTTATATATAAAAAAAATAAAAAATAAAAAAAATAAAAAATCATAAAAATTTAAATTAGTTTTTAAGATGTTTGTTAGTATTTTTGATAGGTTTTGATAGTTTATCCTGTGATAATGCATGCTTCAATTCTTAAGTGATTAATTGATATTGGAAGTGTGAGTAAGTATACTGGAGGATAGATACACTTAATTGAGCATATCTTTCTGTTACAGTCCTCTTGGAACAAATGCTTGAACTAAGAAAACTCACTCACAAACATTAGTACATAAAGTAATACCATCTAGAGATTTGTTGAATGCTAATTTACAGTGGGATGTCTTTAGTCAGAATCATTGGATGATCTGTAGTTGTTTGTTAAGCTTAAAAGATCATGATAGACCATTTACTTGGCTATGGCAAGGGATTGGAATCAGAAATAGGTTGAGAGTATAATACAGCCTAGACAAAATAAAGATGTGCTTGAAAATATATGGTGAAAATGAAAATGAGAATGCGAAAAAATGAAAACAAAATGAAAGAAAGGGGTTGCTTGACTTTATAGGATTAACTTAGGCTGATGCTCGGGCCCGAAGCGGTCTCTTAAAACCTAATGCCCTAAGCCAAATTGGTTGGGAGTCATTGGCCTGAGTCATTGCTAAACCTAAGCATCTTGAAGTCAGGCCTTACACAATCCTAGCGAAAAAAAAAGAAAAAAAAGTCTGTGGTGTATTATCCTCTCAAATCTAGAATGTTGGACCCGAAGGAGGCGCGCAGATTTGTGCTATCATGAACCTAAAGATTACGATGACTATGTAGATTCTGATGTTCTTTCGTTAATGAGTAACACTGGATATGTATAAACAAAAATTTAGAATGTATTGCTACAATGTTCTACACTTTCTACTATTTATGTTATCATGCTATATAATATTTGAGTGTGGAATAAAACCACTTACTTGAGGGCTTCTATATTCCTGTTGATTATGAACCAAGTACATGTGGTTGATTTTCTTAAGCATTGTATTTTGTATTTATCGGGATAATAAGTTTGCTTGTTTTGCACTATTTTTATTTTATTTTTGTTTTGTTTGAACTTAGGTTAATTAGGTTTATAAATACATGTTTGTGGGTAGCATGGCTGCAAACCCTCACGAGACAACACTCGTCCTACTAGGGCCACCTAGAGGTTTAACGGCTTGTAGCATACGCTCAATGCAATTGTGTTTCCTACGAAAGTGGTGTTTACTTTTATTCATTAGTTTCCTTAGTTTGTTTGATTTGATTTTGTTTTGTTTTGCTAGGGACTCGTAAAATCTAGGTTTGGGGTGTGATCTATACATGAAATATGTATTTTATTATCTCCTAAATTTATGATTATGCTAGTGTTTGATTAGAATAACTACTACTTTAATATAGTTTTTGGTTTTTGTAGGAAACAAGAGTAATACACAGAAATGAGGAGAAAAGTAACTTGAAAGGTTAAATCATCATAACTTCTTATACAAATGTCATATTGGACTGATTCAAACTTCATGTTAAATTTTGAAAAGTCAGCTTTCCAACGCCACCAACCACACACAATTTGGAGTTTGGAGCAGAAAGTTATAGCCATTTGAATTTCGTGAACAATAACAACGATCGATCAGCTATCATTGCGATTGATCGCCAGAGCTGTAAAAGTAGCGTATTAAAGGAAACGATTGATCAGACTCAAAACGATCGTTCATATCTACTGGAATTTTTCAATCGCGCAAAGACAGTAACTACGATCGATCGGTATCATACGGCGTCAATCGGCAAAGCGATCGATCGGAGTAAAATAACAAAGGAATTGCAATCGATCAGAAAGCGAACGATCGTCAATACGGAGCGATCGATCGCCGTCTGCGAAAAATCGAAATAAGACCTATTTCGACTTGGATTTGGAAGGGGACTTCCTGGTTTCTCTTCAAACTTATAAATAGACCTTATGGGAGAACGTTTTGGGCATTCAACCTTGGAGAACTAGAGCTTTATTGGAGGCTAGAGAGGAGGAAGAGAAGAGTCTTTTGGAGCAAAGAAGAAGAAGGATTCATGACGATGGATCGACATAAGCTTTTCTTTTCTCCCTTTCTATGTGTAACTAAATTCCTTGTCAAGGCTTGATGAAGGCCTAGATGTGTATTGCTACTCTTGATAGTTTAATTCTATAAAGTTGATTATGATTCATGCTTAATGCGATTTCATGAGTTTCTTTTCAGTGCTTGATCATAGACTTGATTGATTATGAATGAAATTAGATATTTGATTGATTTTATGCCCGATAAAGGATAAGATTAATTACATTATAATAGAGTTGTGATTGATTCTATGCCCGATCAAGAATAGGATTGATTACACAATAGTGGATGAACTTTCGTGTCCGATCAAGAACGTTAGTGATTTCATTAGTAATTCATGTATCCGATCAAGAACACAAACTACTATATCATGTCAATGTATGCTTAATAATAATTGAGAGTAGTAATTGCATGTCTAGTGGTGGATTCTCTGCCTTGGCACTTCTCCATATTAATTAAAATCCGTTTTAAAGTAGTTAAATTTTATTGCTTTCTCTAGATTAATTAAAACTGCAACTTTCTTCTCTTGAATTTGGTAAAGTATTCACCGTCCCTGAGGTTCGACAACCTTATTATTACTCGTCGTAGTACAATTGCCTTGTGCACTTACAAGGGTTTATATTTAAACGATCACCCTCACCCCGGTGTGTGCGTGCACGACTACCCCTCCGTTGCCGTACTGTTGAGCCGAGGGAGCCCCCCAGTCATATCTCCTTTAAATTTAATCCATTTTTGTTATTTTTCATTATTATAAGAAAGAGCCCTAAAAATGAGGAAGAATGAAAAAAAATAGGCTAAAATGGATAAAAAATGAGGAAGATATGAACTGTTGAAGTTTGTTCCATTTTACGGGGAATTACATGATCCAGTTTGTTATCGTGCAATCGATTACACGATAGTACTGATAATCGAGTAACTGGTTACACTATAGTACTGGCTATCGAGTAACTAGTTATACTATAGTACTGCCTATCGAGTAACTGGTTACACTATAATACTGACTATAGAGTAACTGGTTACACTATAGTACTGCCTATTGAGTAACTGGTTACACTATAGGACTAGATATCGAGTAACTGGTTACATAATAGGACTGGCTATCGAGTAACAGGTTACACTATAGTACTGGATATCGAGTAATTGGTTACACTATAGGACTGGATATCGAGTAACTGGTTACACTATAGTACTGCCTAGCGAGTAACTGGTTACACTATAGGATCGGATATCGAGTAACTGATTACACTATATGCCTGCCTATTGAGTAACTGGTTACACTATATGAGTGCCTATCGAGTAATCGATTATGCGATAACTTTTTAATGGGACAAACTTCAACGATGCGTATCTTACTCATTTCTGATCCGTTTTGGCCCATTTTTTTCATTCTTCTTTATTTTTAGTGTTCTTTCTTATAATGATGAAAAAATGTTCAAAAACGGACTACAAATGAGGGAGATATGATGGGGAGGGTGGTCCCTCAGCTTAACGGTGCGGCGGCAGAGGCGTCGGGGCAAATACCGGGGTGACCGGCTTTGGACGACCTGAGCAGTTGCCCGGGAGGGGTGGGGGGGTTCCCTCAGCTCAACGGGGCGGCTGCGACGAGGTGGGGGCCTCAATCAGTGGCGGTGGTGACCGAGGGGGAGGGGGGCTCAACGAGCGGCGGCAGGGACGGGGGGCACAAACTCTCTCAGCTCAACGGGGCACCGTCGGGGTGGGGGTACTCACCGGGGGGACGAACCTTAGTGAGAGAGTTGATTTTTTTTTCGTTGAAGAGGTGCGACGATCGATTCGTCCGCCTGATTCTCACTTTGCCTTTCAGGGTGAAATGTGAAAAATTGTCACCTTTCACCTTTGAGGGCCAATTTTCGGCCTTACAGAAAACAAAACTTTTCAGGCCTGAAAGGTGAAAGAGTGAAAATTTTCACCTATCACCATCACCGACCATTTTTCACCCTTTCAGCTTCCAAACACTTTTCACCCTGAAAGGTGAATTTTCACCGTGCTTTTTTTTCAACAAACAAATGCACCCTTAGTATTCCAATTGACTGGTACATGCATTGGAAGCAATGACTCACCATGGGATGCCCAGATTTGGGATGGTGGCAGTTTATGAAGCACAAGGTGAACCCGATCAATCTGGGGTGAAGCTGACTATGCTTCCTAGTCATAGTTGAGTTGTTGACAGAGGAATCAGGCCCACACATCTTGCTATATTTTGTCTCAGCCATTCGACAACATTAATTGGCTTCCTCCAACACCCGGAATAAAATGTTTGAGCACTCATTTGGGAAAAGCATTTGTGTATGACACTCCAGCCATTTAAAGCTGCTGCTCTTGGGCATGGGACCTCAAAGCCAAAATTGAGAGCTCTGTTGAGTGCGATGCCAATTGTGATTGCACAAGATTACAGGTCGATGACCGTTCAAGAGCCATGGAGTTGACTAACCGCGGCTTACCATATGAGCTGGAGTATGCCAAGAAGAATGTTAGAAGTTAGTCTTTAATATAGAAGCCATGTAGTGAGATCAGACATGCCAAATATGCTGGCTTGGTGGATTGTGGGCACTATGAGTTCAAGGCCTGTCTACTATATTGTTTTAGGGAATTTACACATCCAGACAATTGTTTTTCTGTTCCTATTTCCATTTCGTTTCGTACTACAATAGAGAAAAGAGCCATTTTACTTAAAACTTAACTTCGATATCTACTTATTTCTTTTGATTGGATTTGTTTTCATTCACCTACTTCGTTGTATTTTGGTAATATTCTTCATGTAATCATATCAATCAAGTGCTTTTAGGGCTAACATATTACTATTATCATAAGTTTCTTCTAAAGGGGATTTTGCTGAAGGAATTCCCAAAGAAAGTGAAGATTTTCTTGTTTGGAGTCAATTCCCAGAGAAGCGCTAATTTTGCTGATGTTAGCTGCAGTTTTTAGTGTTCTACTTGAGCATAATCAAGGTGCTGCACAGGAGCTTCGGAGCAGCAAACTTGTGGAGTATAGAGAAGTCTCTAAAAGGTTTCTTTGATGGTTCTTTGAGATTGAAGTGTGATTCAGAGCCCGCTATATCAAACCAAAACAAAGAACGACCTTTACTTCCAAATGTTGCATAAAGATGACATAAGTTGTGGACTATATTTCAGTTTTTTAGTGGATCTTTAGCTCAATTTAGTAGAGCACTGGAGAAATGGGTGATACTCGATTTTTGAGGGATGGAGGTCCAAAACCTCCAAGATCGTGGTGATAGCGGTGATATACAATTATTGCAGGTGGTGACAAGTTGACATATCAGAATTTCATTGTTTGGCTCGAAGGAACATAGCTCGTAAGTTACCTTTTGGCAACTTTCTTTTTGATCCCTGGTAGAATATATATCTTCCTTGAAAGATTGGCAAAGTTTTTGCAAAAGCACTATCTAATATCAGATTAGGCAAGATGTCCGTTGAACAATTTCCTTGAAAGAATTTAACATGACTGTCTGGTTAAAATAATCTTCAGAACTGAAGGTTTGAATTTTGGAAATGCAATAAATTAATTTTCCTTGAAAGAATTTTGGAAAGTTGTCCTGGTCTGAAGTTGAACATACAAGTTATTGGGTGCAAATTCCTAAGAGGCATCAACAATTTGAAATTGTATGAAATGCCCATCACATTTCTAAATTTTACGAAATGAATGCAAAAAATGGCTGTGGCATCTCAGCTATACTAAGAAATCATTGCTCGGAAAGGAGCCAAAGTTATAGCTTATATACTTTCCATACCAATTTGCAAGAAAATTTTGTAACTGTGACTAAAAAGACCATTTGGAAATGGGCTACTCGATCCTGATTCAATAATTTCTGTTATCAATGAGCTAAGTTAGAATAAATTGGAATGTTTATATCCATGAGTTTGTGAGACGAGTGAGAGTGTATTTCGAATTTACTTGACTAAGTTTCAAAGGTAGTGAAAGATGACAATACATGTAATATGGTGGGCAAGACAACAGCCATTTTGATTGTGTTTTTGTAATGGTAGAGCAGAGATTCCTTCCAACTGAGGTCAAAGAAGATGGGATACAAACCCAGGCTCTCACATTGTTTTGGATTGGGAGTGTGTATTATTTTGGAAAGTAGAAATGTGAGTATGTGACTGTAGGCAAGGAAAGTTCAAACCTTCAGGTTTCCAGCACTCGTCCTAAATCTAGTACTCACTCCTGGCACTTTTAAGAGATACAGTTGACCATCGACTCCTTGCAATTGTCGAATACTCCCTCCTGGCGCTTTTGATTTTCAAATGAATTACGCCTCTCAGATTTGGACACAGTAGAAGCTCGTGCGATCTTGGTCCACCCAAATTCTGTCCTACTCAAGGAATGCCTTATCGGATATCGGTAAAATATCGGTCGACCAAAGAGATAAAATAGTGGAGATATTATGTAAAAAAAATATCGGTGGTCGAAAACTAGTTTTTACCATATATTTTTACAATATAACTTCTAAAATAAGTAATACTAATTTAAACAAAGCATAGATTTCAAAATATGCATAAAAATGTATATATGATTTAAAATATGTGTACGCGTTTCAAACCCATATCCTATCATTTGACATAGGATGGGAAACAAACGAAAAAGTTGTTTTAAAAAAAAAACCCAATATATCGACCCGAAACCAATATATCGGTTATGTATCGCCGATATATCGGTGATATTTTGAAAGAAAAAAACTAGATTATACGATATCGTTTTATCGAGTGAGGCCCCATATTGATATATTGGCGATATATCGCCGATATAACTTTCCATGGCCCTACTCCATAGACAATCAACTAAAATTACAATGCGCGAAAGGGGAAAAGGGGACTATGGTTACCATGTAGGATTCTCGCCATGTATGATGTGCACCATGTGGGCCAATGGCAGAGCTCCCGTGGGACAGAGGCTGCCTTATCTTAGTCCATCTCATTAAGTCTACTTAACCCAACCCACTATAATAAATCTCACTTCTAAAACATGAACCTGTTTCATAAAATCCTCCGCAACTATATACTATATTTCATCTTTTATTTTTCTCATTAGCTCGTAAAAGAAAATTTTGTCACTTTTTGCCCCCCTCGGAGCTGATGTTCAGGTTCTGCCCCTACTGTGGGCGACTTCAGAA
This sequence comes from Houttuynia cordata, assembly GCA_039654745.1. Lineage (NCBI taxonomy): Eukaryota > Viridiplantae > Streptophyta > Magnoliopsida > Piperales > Saururaceae > Houttuynia > Houttuynia cordata. The sequence goes on from CM077505.1 coordinate 13,207,275, forward strand.
AATGCAACGGCAAAAGAGAGGTGAGAGCATTGGCAAGTGTTACCCGACAATCGACGGAGTTGACAGAGTGGGTTGAGGACCATAGAAAGTTGCATTGGCGATATATCGCCGATATATCAATGTCTGGACTCAACCAATAAAATGATATTATGTAATCTTAGTTTTTATTATTTTCAAAATAACGCCAGTATATCGGTTTCGGATTGATATATCAGTATTTTTTAAAAAAAAAATTTATTTTTTTTAAAAAATAACTTTCCCATTTATTTTCTATCCTATATATGCCAAATAGCAGTATCACTCAGTTTAAAAGTTATATTGTGAAAATATATGGTAAAAACTAGTTTTTGACCACCGATATTTCTTTACACAATATCTTCGATATTTAATTTGTCTCTTTGGTGGTCGACTGATATTTTTACGGATATTCGATAGGCCATTCCTTGCTGAGGACTGGGATGAAGCAAATGGCATTGCACAGTGTGCGCCTATGGTACACAGGCACATGCCAAAACAATTCAAATTGATGAATACCCCTGACACAATTGTTTTAAAAGAATAAAAAAATTGTGAGTTGTTGGAAGATTAGCAAGTACCACATGTTGATGAGGTCGATCTGGGTTCTTAGATTAAATTTGCCTCATGTATCTGTTGGATTACATGAGCAGCCTGACATCTTCGCCGGGCTAGCTGAAAATCTCTTTGTTAGCGATGGTCTCCTCCGGAGTCAATGAACACCATTTCATTTCTTGACTCTCCATAATTTTTAGCGATGGTTGAAATCTATATTTGAAGGAAAACAACCGAATGATCTTCTTCCCAGCTCGAGATCAGCTAATAAATGAGGAGGAGCTGGCCAAATTTAGCAGAAGGGTGCGAACTTTATTCCATAGATTCTGGGTTATGAGTTGGAAGCTTGGTCTGTGGCCAAATTTTCTGTGAATTTGATGTTCTAACCACTTCTCAGTAAGAAAGGGCATACTCTCTCTGTCCAATAAAGCGTGTCTGCATTTGGTCTTTCTACTAGTACAAAAGAACTAATGTAGTAACGTAAATATCTTTTATTTTAGAAAACTCAAATAAACTTAAACAAACAGATAACATTTCACCTATGCATGAGAAATAAAGCAGCTAAAATTCTTGTCAACACTGCACACTACACAGTAGATATTTAGTCAGATATCAGGTTCCTTTCCTTCTATTTAACAATATAACTATAGCGCTTGATTTTTCGTCATATAGCTTTGCAGATAGAACACTAGCTTTGATCCTAGCTTTCTTTCCTTCAAAACAACATAAGGGTTTTCTGTCGTAATCAGACAAGTGCAATGTATGCCAAGAGATTTTCTGGTTTCTAAGTGGTAGATGTGAAATTATATGGCTAACATTCAGAGATGTATAATCAAACATTCCACAATTTGTAACGATGTTTTGAAAGTTCTTTCCTTTCCCTTGACGATTTTGTTTTTGTATCTATATAATTTACATATTTTAACTTGTCCCAACAGATCCAGCCACATAAAAATTATCATATTTACAATTATAATTGTTCAAACATCTAATCAGAATTAAGTGGAATGGAAGAGAAAATATATTACTGTTTTCACTCCTCATACCCCAAAACAATGTGTACAAATAGAAGTGCTAGACCTATGATCACCTACTACATAATGTAAAAACATATCAAAATAAGATCGTCATGGAACTTTAAAACTGCCCATGGGTGTTCTCACATCGTGGATCTTTGAATGAACAAAATATATGAACATTTGCACCCCGTCCATTTGCTTGATGGTTAACATGATGGCGAGTAAGGGTCAAATTTGGCCACATGACCCACGTTATCCCCCATCCAATGTGGCCCACGTGCAACAAGCAAAGAGGGAGATATGCAACCAAACATAGCATTAGACTTTTTGGGAAGTCTTTGTAGTACCTAAATTAGTTTTGTAGAGCGCAGAAAAAAGCTTTTCGAGATAGCACGTATGGTATCATAGAACTGTCACGATATTGAAAGGAGTAGTTGCATCATGTAGTACACATTATATGTAGTATAAAAGCAATTCAATGAATATCCTCATATCATGCCCCGAAATTTCAAGCCACAATTAGAGTGCGGAAGTCATCAATAATACCAATGTTCTTGAAGCCAGAAACCCGAGACGCGATCGAATACTCGATCAACCCATCAATTACTCCATCACAATAGAATGTGTAAACAGCAGTTCAGCACAATGCGTTCATTCAGTCTCAAAATTAAACATTGTTAATATAATTGAAATAAAAATCCATAATTCCTGATAAATCTTATTACAACCATTAAAATAGTCAATGAACTAAAAAAATCATAAAAGTTTTGGCACATAGTCGTAACATTCCACAATAGTTCAATAATAAGAAAAATAATAAATAACTTGTAATCTTTTGCCCGGTGCACCCAGCAACTTCTCCTGGAACCGCGACCGATCCTGATATATTTCTTTTTCATGCTTGCATCAGATGATGTAAGAGTACTTCACAGAAATACTCAGAAGGATGTCAAAAACCACAAAAGATACAATAGATGGCATTGAAGAAAAGTTTAACAAAATAGAATTGAATATTAAATAGTATTAGGATAGAACACAGGGTTTACTTTACCTGAGCAATAACATCAATCAATGACAATCCTAACTCGCAAGTTTGGGAAGAGAGCAATAATAATCATGACTCGGAGAGAAGTTACTATATTCAAGACTCCAAACAACAAAAGTGGACTCCAGACATCCATAGTGTAAGGAGTTTTCAATTTCTAGTTGCTGATCTTACCACTCACAAGTGGATACTTACCGGATCATCCTAGAGGTTCTCTCTTTAAAACCCGGCCATGCGTCTAGGAATGCTAGCCCCATCAGTGCTTACGGACACAATGGGTAGAGACAACAAGACCTTTTGTAATATCTTGTAATCTAAAATGTACATATTTGCCTCTCTTTGGGCTGAACTACATGGGTTCAATATAAATCGGAGATCACTTTAAATCTAGCAATGGCTCTTTGAGAATAATATGATTCCACCTCGGAGAGATTCTCGCAAGGTCTCTAGTGGAGAAACAATCAATATCAATCTGAGCAATATCTCATAAGACAGAGGTCGCAACACTTTGGAATTGAAGGTATCATTTATCAATACTTGACTCACTTTAGGGTACAAACATTACTTCATTATCTCTATCAGAATAAGACTCACCACAGGAGTACCAATGAGATTTCTAATATCTCAATCAGCAAATGACTCACAACAAGAGCATCAATAAGCTTTTAATACATTTGACAACTTACACTTGCGTAGCCCTAGATAGGAACACCCTCGAAATCAACTGAATACAAGTACCACAAGTCTAAATTCAAAATAGGATAATAGGGTTTAAAAGTTCAGACCCTAATTTGAACTCAACTGACTCAAAGTTGTATACAAAAACCAGAGACATATAGAACACAAATCCACTTAGGATTACTCAATAATATCGATCTTTTTAATTGAATTACTCTTACTGTAATAATCATTAACAAGTCTTATAATGTATAATAAGTGTTATTGTACCCTAATTATACCATATTCTTTTGTATTAGTAAGTATTATTCACTTTTGACCTAATTACAGTACACTGCTTTATATATATCAGTCCACTTCCGATGGTCCCACCACCAACACAGTTTGACCTAAGTTCTGAAATTTTGACTGTGACTTGAGAGTAAACTTTTTAACTCCACTGGCCGCATAATTTTTTGATCTTTCTGTAATTAGTTTATTTTATCATAGTTCATCGGCGCAAAATAGTTCTCGTCGAGAGCATTAATCTTAATTAGATTTGATTAATAGTTGTAGCCATCCTCTATTTTGATTAATAAAGTCTTTCTAACCCTGGTTACTTACTTCTTAGGTCCATTACGGAATCTTAGTGGTTCTAGAATTTTGTAATTTACATGCTTTAAGGTGTATTTTACCACCCGAACCTACTTATACTAGTACCACCTTGATGATATAAGTATTCACCAAACAAGATAACTAACTCCAGACACTTGCACGTGCAAATAAGAGGATTGACAGATCACAAAAGACCCTTTTCAATGATCAATAAGTCATGACACAACAAAGTTGACATGCTCCATTATAATCGTTCACTTTCTAATTACAAAAAGTGTCATTTCCTGATTATTAAATTGTATGGCTTAGGAATTATTGTAACTCGACTAAACACCATGACAATATGAAATGGACAGGACGTGACAAGGTCAATAAGACAATGAATTAGAGTCAATAGATGTCTAAATGAAGTAGGGGTTCCATCTAGGCACCAGTACGTGTATATAGAAAGAATATCGAGCACAATGATCCAAATACACACATATATAACTCATCTAAATGCAATTCCGTCATGCAATAACTTGAAATCAACATGATTATCTATTTGATGTCAAGATATATAGCACACAATAATCAACAATTCGTTCTCCATATTCAATATACACATACTAATGGTTCTAGAATTTTGTAATTTACATGCTTTAAGGTGTATTTTACCACCCGAACCTACTTAAACTAGTACCACCTTGATGATATAAGTATTAACCAAACAAGATAACTAACTCCAGACACTTGCACGTGCAAATCAGAGGACTGATATATCACAAAAGACCATTTTCAACGATCGATAAGTCATGACACAACAAAGCTAACATGTTCCATTATAATCATTCACTTTCTAATTACAAAAAGTGCCATTTCCTGATTATTAAATTGTATGGCTTAGGAATTATTGTAACTCGACTAAACACCATGACAATATGAAATGGACAGGACGTGACAAGGTCAATAAGACAATGAATTAGAGTCAATAGATGTCTAAATGAAGTAGGGGTTCCATCTAGGCACTAGTACGTGTATATAGAAAGAATATCGAGCACAATGATCCAAATACACACATATATAACTCATCTAAATGCAATTCCGTCATCCAATAACTTGAAATCAACATGATTATCTATTTGATGTCAAGATATATAGCACACAATAATCAATAATTCGTTCTCCATATTCAATAGGAAATCTAGAAGGAAAGTGAGGGAAAAACTGTCCTACCAAGCTTGCATGCAATATCTTCTTACTTCCTCGTGATGGCCTTTGCTTCCTCTACACAACACCGCCCTTGTCCTTTCGATCGGATGAGTTAACAGTCAAGGGAGAAGGGTAATATGGTGCTGGTTTGGAGTAGGAAGAGGAGAAGAAAAGAAAAACCCAAGGAAGAGCACACAAAGTGTATGGTCAGCCAACAAGGAGGGTCGGCCCCCTCTTATGTGTTTTTATACCTTGTTTCCTATTACAATTAGGTTAAATCTCTTGCCTAGATCCCTTACCCCAAATAATCCCCTCCTTCCAATCGCAAGCCTTCTCCTAATTGGCATGGACGCTCTGCTCTTTTGGTTTCCTAATTTTATTGGGATTCTAGATTTCATTAGAATCATATCTTTCTTCAAATTGATCTCAATAACCAAATATGAAAACTGCCAATTCCTCTCCTACCTTTTGGACGTCCCTCATAAATGAGTGGCCCTCTTTGATTGGTGGATGAATATTTAAGGAATCATATCCTCTAAATACTGATTGGTCCTCTTAATTAATCATAACCAATTTAGGTAGATTTCCGATTTACCACAATTTTTTCCTTAGCTACAACTAGGAAATCAAATCTTATCTTTCCACCATGATTCTCTCTAACCACCACGATCCCTCAACCACGTGCCACGTTGTACATGCCAAGACGTCTCTAGCCTTGGTGCCCTGGTGCGCCTGGCGCCAAGCACTTGTCTCGCATTAGATGCCTCCAACGTCCTACGTACGTGATACGCTACTCCATCTAGTATATACCATGTACCATGCATCTTAACCATCTTGTCTCACACATGCATGTCCTCTCATATGTCACATCTCCATTCTGGCACCCAGGTGTACCGGACGTCCAAGTGTGTCTGGCGCCCAGTGTGTTTGGTGCTCAGGTTCCTCCGACACCTGACATACGTGAATTATGTTACATCTCGTAATTTCTCACATTACCAGACTTTATCTTAATGAATGACATCTACCATAAGAGTCTCCACAAGTTGTACTCGTACCCTGGCGCCTGGCCCTACTCTTGGCATTAGGTGTCCTCAAACCCTGGCACCAGACCAACCTCAGGGCCAAGTTGAGCCCAATGCCAGGGCTAGCCCTCACGCCCTAGTAACCTACCTAGTTGGGCTATTGATTAAGCAATTCAACATGCAGCACATCAATCATTCAACATATCAAATCACGTGACATAACAGAAATCCAAATTAGGCTGCTAAAGTTTCCTAATTTAGATCATTTCCTAAATTAACAGTTTAGTAAACATACCAATTTTTTAGATGTTACAAATAGGATGTAAACGTTTCATTCTACTCATATACACATTTGAGCAACGGAAATTTGGAGTTGCAACTATCGTGTCATCGAGTGGGTTTTTCTTGATGACGAAATACACATTTCATTGTCATCAAGAAAAACCCAAAATCATTCTGTTTATATACATGCTTCATTATGTTCATATTCACATTTGAGTAATGGAAATTTGGAGTAGCAGCTATCGTGTCTTCGAAACAACGGAGTCGTGTCTTAGATGTTGTGTAAAAATGCTTTGGGATATCCTCATAAGGAGAAAGAGGAGGAAAATAAAGAAGAATGCAAAAATAATGGGCAAAAACGGATAAGAATTGTTACGCATGAAAAATACACATTTTTATGTCCCTTTTTATCGATTTATTAGTCATATTTCTTATTAAAATAAGGAATAAAGTGGATTATTAGTAATTAGTTGAGTAATTAGGAATTAAATAATTAATGTGCTCCAAATGCCTTAATTTAAATGTGTTCCATAATTTTATGGATATTTGGTGCGTCCAATGTGGGACATATTTCATTAATGTAGTTCCAAGTGCTCAGACTGCAGAACGGTCAAATTAAAACTATTTAGCGGGTTTTGATGTGCCAAAGCGACCTAAGAGTTGAGATCACGGGCAAAAAAGATCTAAACCGTTGATGATGCACTTAAGAGAAAACGGGCATTTAGATTTGATCCGGCGGATGAAATTCTTACAACGGGTTTTATTTGATCTAAAGAAAAAAAGGAAAAAAAGCTCGAACCGAACCGGTTCAGTGGTTCGGGTTGTGGGTTCGGTCTGAGGAAAGAAAGAAAAATAAAGAAAACAAAAGACAACCCGAGCCAATGGCTCGGGTGTCTAACAGAAGGAGCAGAAGCACTGCTCTGCTCGAGAGGCCGAGAAGGACAGATCGGAGGCGATCAACGGCCGGGTTCTAGAGCAGAATGGACGGTGAGGCCAACGGTGGTGGCTGACTGAGGTTTTGGGCTCAAGGTCGACTAGGGGTCTGGTTAGGGTTGATAGCGAGGCTTGGGATTCCGACGACGGTGAACCAGCAGAAGGACAACGGGCTAAAGAGAAGAATATCAAAGGAAGAACAGTTCCCTTTTTCATTTTGTTTACAGTTTTGTTTTCATCTCGGTTATTGCTGTTATTGCGTTGGAGTTGTGTTTGAGTTGAATTTGTGACAGACGGTTGCTGAGAAGAGGAATAGTGCACATTGTTAATTTTCTATTATTTTCAATTAGAAATTAAATTCTTGTAAGTTGAATTTAATTTCTAATTGAGATTAATCTTATTATTCTTATAGTTCAATTTCCTAGCATGAGTAGCTAATCTCCTATCTAAGGCTGAGATGAAGTCATGATTAGTTGTAGAAGTAGTATTCATATGACACAATTGTTATCTCAAATTAATATGCTTTGATGATTGTTATTCTCGAATTAATTACATTGCGTTGTATGTTTAATATGTTGCTTGGATATTAGTTGTGATTTATCAAATGATGGATATACCTAATGATTTGAATTTCATCTATTGATATGCAAGAGAAGACAATGTTTATTTCGGAATTTGTATGCTTTCGTGCTCAGATTTTCCGTAAGAGAATAGATTGAATTCCAATTCTCTACGAGATAACAGTGCGAACAATTGATGATTGTGGATAATTATTCCTATGATTGTTATGTGCTTATTCTTATGCCCTAGTGTTTTAAATTCATGATTAAAATTTTCAATTTTTATTTGTCAAATTATTCTCTTTTCAATAGATTAATTAATTACTTTTATATTAGTTGGTTAGTTAAAGTTGTTTAATTACATAATTAATTTTACTCTTTGATTAGTCGTAGCTATAGTTAATCGAATCAATTTAATTCTTCAGAAAGGGGTAATTAATTTGATCTTCGAATTAGAGTTCCATAAATAATAGTCCCTGTGGGTTCGACCTTTGTAAAATTGTGCGATTGTACTCCAAATACGATTCATACACTTGCGAGTAAAATTCAGAAATTAATTAAAACAACAAGTTTTTGGCACCGTTGTCGGGGACTTGTAAGAAATTCAATTCTAAGACTAATTGTACCCTTCCAGTTAATTTTAGGTAAAGAAAATTTAAATAAAAAAAATTTACACACATGGGAGTTGATTGATGGTGTATGACCACGTGGATACGTGATCACACACTGCGTCTGGTTATAAATAATTATAATCTAGTAGAGAAAAGTTGATCTGCAATTGATCTTTCATTCAAAATGGAAGAGCAACCTGAGAAATCTCTGAGGGAGTTATTTTCTCCAATTACAATCAACCCTCCATTTTGCATAGTGTGGCCTACAACCTCTGCAAAATATTTTGAATTGAAACGTTTAATTCAATTATTTCCAAATTATCATGGTCTCAACAGAGAGGATCCTTACATGCATATAAAGGATTTTTTTACAAATTTGTGTAACTTTTAGATTCACAGACTTCTCATATAAGTCTGTTCGTCTGTGCGTTTTCCCCTTCTCTTTGAAAGACATGGCAAAGGTGTGGTTAAATTCTCTTCTTGTTGATTCTATCACAACATGGGATATGTTAGTGAGAAAATTTTTGTCCAAATTCTTTCCAATGGTTAAAACCAATGAATTAAAAAGAGAAATAACTGATTTTTTAGAAGATGAAAATGAAAAATTCTATGATAGCTGGGAGATAGTTAATGATATGTTATTAAAATGTCCACATCATGGGTTTGAAACATTGAGGTTAATTTAGCACTTCTACAATGTTTTAACTCAAACACAGCGCAATATGATTGAATCAATGAATGGCGGTGCTTTCTTAGATTTAGGAGGTGAAGCTGCATATAACTTCTTAGAGAGATTGGCTGAAAGGTCTCAATAGTTTGCAAGTCATTGGGAGAGACAATATCAAGCTCCTAAGAAAGGAGATCTCTATGTGATCAAAGAGGGCATAGATGTTAAGGTCAAACTCGATGCGCTAACGAAGAAAATAGATGGTGTATGACCACGTGGATACGTGATCACACACTGCGTCTAGTTATAAATAATTATAATCTAGTAGAGAAAAGTCAAACTGCAATTGATCTTTCATTCAAAATGGAAGAGCAACCTGAGAAATCTCTGAGGGAGTTATTTTCTCCAATTATAATCAACCCTCCATTTTGCATAGTGTGGCCTACAACCTCTGCAAAATATTTTGAATTGAAACCTTAAATAATTCAACTATTTCCAAATTATCATGGTCTCAACAGAGAGGATCCTTACATGCATATAAAGGATTTTTTTACAAATTTGTGTAACTTTTAGATTCACATACTTCTCAGATGAGTATGTTCGTCTGTGTGTTTTCCCCTTCTCTTTGAAAGACATGGCAAAGGTGTGGTTAAATTCTCTTCTTGCTGATTCTATCACAACATGGGATATGTTAGTGAGTAAATTTTTGTCCAAATTCTTTCCAATGGTTAAACCCAATGAATTAAAAAGAGAAATAACTGATTTTTTGGAAGATGAAAATGAAAAATTCTATGATAGCTGGGAGATAGTTAATGATATGTTATTAAAATGTCCACATCATGGGTTTGAAACATTGAGGTTAATTCAACACTTCTACAATGTTTTAACTCAAACACAGCGCAATATGATTGAATCAATGAATGGCGGTGCTTTCTTAGATTTAGGAGGTGAAGCCGCATATAACTTCTTAGAGAGATTAGCTGAAAGGTCTCAATAGTTTGCAAGTCATAGGGAGAGACAATATCAAGCTCCTAAGAAAGGAGATCTCTATGTGATCAAAGAGGGTGTAGATGTTAAGGTCAAACTCGATGCGCTAACGAAGAAAATAGATGTCATAAATTTGAACCGAAGCATCAATGCTCTCAACATGAATGAAGCATGCTATCTGTGTGCTAGCTTGATGCATACATCTCTGAACTGCACTCAATGAATACTTATCCAGAATGTTATGCAGAATGTTATGAGAAATCAACCAAATTTTCTTGGAGACAGAGTCAACCACCTATGAATGTAGGTGGGCAACCCATGCATAATCAGTTTAGGCAGAATAACTTATTTTATCCAGTTTTTCTCAACCTCCCTCCCAATATCAACAATCAGCAACTCAATCTCCATCCCTTGCACAAAAACCAACATCATTAGAAGAAACTCTAAAATCTTTCATTCAATCTACAAACCAAGTTATTCAGTCAACCAACCAAGCTATGCTTGAGATGAAACACTCTACACATATGAACACTGAAGCAATTGCTAAGTTAGAGAGTCAGGTTGGTCAGTTGGCCACTCAATTAGAAGAAAGTGAGAGAGGGAGATTCCCTAGTCAACCTGTGCCTAACCAGAAGATCTAATTCTCCATTAATAGTAGCTCTAATTCTTCACAGAATGAGGAACATGTTCAATCAATTATCTCCCTTAGGTTTGGAAAACAGGTTGATAATAAAACTAAATAGCTAAATAAGAAGAAAGTGAGAACACTAAGCCTGAACTAGAAACTAAAAAAGTTAATTCTTCTCCAATTGTTGGCAGTGATTCTCCACCTAGGAATTTTGTACCTAAGGCACCATATCCACAAAGACTGATCAATCCTAAAAAGAATGCACAATATGAAGATATCTTAGAAGTGTTTAAACAAGTGAAAATAAACTTTTCTTTTCTAGATGCAATTCAACAATCACTTTCATATGCAAAAATTTTGAAAGATATAATCTCTGTGAAAAGAAAAAATAATATTCTTAAAAAAATATTCCTAGCAGAACAAGTCAGCTCTATGAGTCAATGTAAATTTCCTATCAAATATAAGGACCCTGGTTATCCCACAATTTTATGCATGATAGGTAAACATCAAATTGAGTGAGCCTTGTTAGATCTAGGGGCAAGTGTGAATTTATTGCCATATTCAGTGTATGTACAATTAGGTCTGGGAGAACTAAAACCCACTTCAATGCCACTTCAATTAGCTGACCGTTCGGTTAAAATTTCTCAAGGTGTTGTTGAGGATGTTTTGATTAAGGTTGATATATTTTATTTCCCTATGGACTTTGTTGTCCTTGATACTCAACCTGTTCCGAACATAATGGGCAAATACCTGTCATTTTGGGCCGTCTATTTCTAGCTACATCCAATGCTATTATTAATAGTAGAAATTGAGTGATGCAAATTTCTTTTGGGAATATGAAGGTGGTATTAAACATCTTTGACATAAGTAAACAACTACCTGACATGGATGATGTGAATGAAATAAACCTAATTGAAACACTTGTCCATGAAACATTTCTTCAAACACATTCCCAGGATCCCTTAGAGGCCGGCCTGCTTAACTCACTTCGGTTGTGAATTTGATATCGATTAGTCAATTGAACACGTGAACTCATTGCTTGAGTTTGTACCTTTGATGAGTACTGAACTGTGGCATCTAAAATATGCTAATTTAGGCCCTGCTGAATCCCTACCTATCATTATTGCATCTGACTTAGATGTGGCTGAAGAGCATAAATTACTTGATGTTCTTAAAAAGCACAAAGATGCCATATGCTGGACCATTGCTCATATTAAGTGCACTAGTCCCTCTGTTGTTATGCATATAATTCATTTAGAGGATGATGACAAGCCTTCTCGTGAATCCTAAGGCGTCTTAACCCTGTAATGCGAGAAATGGTTTGAGCTGAAATCTTAAAGCTTTTAGATGAAGGAGTTATCTACCTAATCTCTGACAGTAAATGGGTAAGTCTTGTTCAAGTTGTGCCAAAAAAGGCTGGCATAACTATTGTGAAGAATGATGCTGATGAATTAGTGCCAGCTTGAGTTCAAACGGGATGGCGAGTTTGTATTGATTATCAGAAGTTGAATGCTTTGACAAGAAAAGATCATTTTCCCCTGCCTATCATTGACCAAATGCTGGAGAGGTTAGTGGGACATGAATATTATTGCTTTCTTGATAGTTATTCTGTGTATAACCAAATTACCATAGCCCCTGAAGACCAAGAAAATACCACTTTTACGTGTCCTTTTAGTACCTTTGCCTACCCTCACATGGCTTTTTTGCTATGCAATGCACCTGCTACCTTTCAAAAGTGTATGTTGAGCATTTTCTCTGATATGGTAGAGTGATTTTTAGAGGTATTCTTGGATGATTTTTCTATCTTTGGGTCTAGTTTCGATGAAAGTTTGCACCACCTATCATTAGTGTTAGTGCGGTGTAAAGAAAAGAATTTAGTGCTTAACTAGGAGAAATGTCATTTTAGGGTTCAAAAAGGAATTGTTCTTGGGCATATTATATCTCATAGAGGCATTGAAGTTGATAAAGGCAAAATTGATTTGATTTCACATCTTCCACCACCGCGAACTATGAAACAAATCATATCAATTTTAGGCCATGTAGGACTTTACAGAAGATTCATTAAAGACTTTTGTAAAATTTCAAGACTTTTGTGTAATCTTCTTGCAAATGATACACCATTTGTCTTTGATGATGCTTGCAATCATGCCTTTCAGAAACTAAAATCAGAGTTAACATCTACACCTATTATTCGGCCACTTGATTGGAGCCTACCTTTTGAAATCATGTGCGATGCCTCTAATTATGCTATTGGTGCTGTGTTGGGGCAGCAAATTAATAAACTTCCCAATGTGATTTACTGTGCCAGTAAAACACTGAATGATGCTGAACTTAATTATTCTACAATTGAAAAGGAGTTGCTGGCAGTAGTCTTTGCCTTAGATAAGTTTAGATCTTATTTATTGGGATCAAAGGTCTATTCGGATCATACTGCATTGAAGTATCTTTTATCTAAAAAATGGATATTGTTGCTACAGGAATTTGATATTGAAATTCGAGATAAAAAAGGTTCCAAAAATGTTGTAGCTGACCATTTATCTAGGCTAACAGTTAGTTTCATTGATGATTCATTGCATATAATTGAATCTTTTCCTTGATGAGCAATTGCTGACATAGTTAACTATCTGGTAACTGAACAAATTCCAACTCATTGATCTTCCCAAGATAGGTTTAAATTTTTGTCCATTGGTTTCATTGATGATTCATTGCATATAATTGAATCTTTTCCTTGATGAGCAATTGCTGACATAGTTAACTATCTGGTAACTGAACAAATTCCAACTCATTGATCTTCCCAAGATAGGTTTAAATTTTTGTCCAAGGTTAAGTATTTCTTTTGGGATGATCCATACTTGTTCAAATATTGTCTTGATCTAATTATTAGGAGATGAATTCCTAAACATGATCAACAAAGCATCATCTCCTTTTCCCATGATCAAGCATGTGGCAGCCATTTTAGTTCAAAAAAGATTGCTGCCAAGATTTTGCAGTGTGGATTTTATTGGCCTACTATTTTCAAAGATACCATGCTTATTGCTTAGTGGTCATTTAAATATTAAACCCTTGCAAGTGCACAAGGCAATTGTACTATAGTGAGTATTTAGGGTTGTCGAACCTTAAGGACAGATGAATAATCTACCAAACACAAGAGAAAAGTTGTAGTTTTGATTCAATCTATGAAAGCAGTAAACTTTAACTACTCTAAGCAAATTTAACCAATATGGAGAAATATCAAGACTTCGAATCCACCACTAAACATGCAATTAATACTCTCAATTATTATCTCGTACAAATTAATATGACATGGAAACTCGTGTTCTTGGTCGGGCACACAAATCACTAATGAATAAAACAAAGGAGCATTACTTCTCCACACCCCCAAACCTAAACTAAACATTGCCCTCAAGGTTTACCAAAAAGATACTATAATGACTAGTAAAAGAAAAGGAGTGAGGAAAGAAATCACCTGAATGGAGAGCCTCGTGGTAAATGTAAAGCAAGAAACATATAAGTTAAGAATGAGGGGTTAGTACCAAAATATGGAAAAATAAAATATACCCCCAAACCTAGACTAGAGCATCCCCACACAGGAAGAAATAACCTACAAGAAAAATAAAAACAAAATAGAAAACAACAAGAAAATAAAATTTGGGTTGCCTCCCAAGAGCGCTAAGTTTTACATCTTCAGCCAGACGTAACACCAATAAGTCATCTTGGATCAATTAAGTGATTGCCCCACACACTCTTATCCTTGTTGCCTAAGTACGGATCATACCGTGGAATGAAGGGGTGGAGTGGTGGGCGAGTAAGCTTTGGAAATAGGTCCTCCTTCATTGGCCATGGGAAGAGGTCATTAGAGAATTTTAAAATAAAGGGTTCTTCTTCCACATCACCCAATTTGGCCTTAGTGACCTCCTCTCGTAACACATTTTTAAGAGGACTCTCAAATAATGGATTGAATGGGCAATCGATAGAACACTCTAAGTCACGTTCAACAATCAAAGGGGAAGATTGGTCTAGACATTGTATGAGTGGTGCTTCGTGAACAGAAGCTTCCGTTAATATTATCGTAGATGGTGACTCCCCAAAGATAGAAGATTTAAAAATAGGTTCTAATTTACTTCTTCTTTAATTTCCACCCCTCCTTGCTCATTTCTTGCACTATATCCAACTTCATTTTCAAATTGTTATGCACTCCGAAGAGTTGTAACATTTTGAACATGGTTAGGGGAAACATATCCCCTCTTCAATAAATTGGCCCATCAGATATTGTGATTGGATAGGTAAATTACTTACTTCATTACTATTGCCCTATGTACTACTATAGATCTCATTTAGATTACCAATATGGACAAGACCTTATCTTCAAAGCTAGGATTCCATGTGGATTGCGCATATTAGGGTTGGGGCTGTTGTGGTGGTGGAACAGGGTTTGACATACCTTGTGAGTGTGGACTAATAGTTGGTTCAAACATTGCCCTTTTGTTGAGAGTGTGCCAAGAAAAATTAGATTGATCCTCCCACCTATCAAGACCTTTGGCCGCATTTACATGACCGCGCACCAATTCCCGATATTCATGGGCCGAAGGACAGTCCATTAAGATATGGGTGGGACTTAAGCAAATAGCACATGGTTCCAAAATAAAAGGGGTCGTGGGTTGTAGAGAAGATATGCTACTCCCAAAGTTGGATTGATTTTCCTACCCATAGTTAAAAGTATCAAGATATGAGTGACATGGAGGGAATAACACTTCAAAGGGAGGGGAAGTAGGTGTGCGAGAAGAATAATAATCATTAAAGTACATGTATGGGTTATTATGGCTAAATCCATAGGAAGGTGAAGTTATTTTTTTCTCTCACCACGCAATCACCAACACCATAACTACACTATCACACATCCATAACACAAAACAACCCTAGATATCCACGACTAGCAATCAACAGTCCTAAATATCGACAAGTAGCAGTCCTAGCTATCCACAATTAGCACTGCATGCTTTCACATAAATAAAGAGAAAAACATTAAAAACACCAAAATATATTTAAAAAGAAAGGTTGATAGATTGCAAACGAGGGGAAGGAATGTCCTTTCCAACATTGGCGAGTTCCAAGTGTCACTACCCGCCTCTCCAAATTGACTTCTATAAAGACAAGAAAATCAAGTATCAAAATCGTACAAGAAAATCTGAACTAAATAGAATTAAGTCAAACCGTTACCAAGTTCTTGGCAACAGCTCCAATTGATTGATTGTATTTTTAACTCATTTTTACTCTCAATATAGGCTAGTAGAAACGAGGCCGAACCGAAAGGACTTGGTCGATTAACCTAATTCTAATGAAAAGATTACATTTTATGTAACACGTTATAACAGAATAAAAAGTTCTAATTTTTAATTAAATAAAATTTAATCCGGCCAAATCACGTCGGAAAAGCTCTTGTTTTTCCTCCGGTCAAGTTCTGTTTTTTTCTGTAAAAGCTTTGTTTTTTTCTCTTTCTCTCTCCATTTTCCTCTTCCCTCTCATGCTCTGTTTTATAGGCAGATCAAAATCACAATCCTTTCTATTTTGGACTTCGACTCCAGCCAACTCCCAATCGAGCACGCCTTTTTCGGTTCCTAACTTGAGCCGGAATCCGGGACATACCTAATCGAGCCCGATCTTTTTGTTTCCCGACTGAGCACGATTCCGTTTCCAAATTTTGATCTTTATTGCCGTTGTTATTTCAGAACCTAGCCGCGAGCCTCACCATCTTCGGCCATCAGTCTGCCATCACCGTGACTATTATGTCTTCGTCTCAAATGGCCGCTATCGCTATTCACGGTCGATCATTCGTCGAGCTTCATCGTCGTACCCATTGTCGTCCCTTCGGGTGTCCGCCATCATCATCGCCGTTGATCCTTCAGGTGGCCTCCATCAAGATCCATCGCCGATCTAGCCCAGGCCACTACAGCCGACTCCAACCAGAATAGAGCTCAACAGAGCTCTATCAGTTCGACTATAACACCCGAGCCATCAAGCTTGGGCCGTTATCGCTATTCACGGTCGATCATTCGTCGAGCTTCATCGTCGTACCCATTGTCGTCCCTTCGGGTGTCCGCCATCATCATCGCCGTTGACCCTTCAGGTAGCCTCCATCAAGATCCATCGCCAATGTAGCCCAGGCCACTACAACCGACTCCAACCAGAATAGAGCTCAACAGAGCTCTATCAGTTCGACTATAACACCCGAGCCATCAAGCTTGGGCCGTTCTTTTCATTTTTTTTATTTTTTTCTTTTTATTTTCTCCAAACCAAACCAAAAACAACTGAACCGAACCGACACTGAACCAGTTGGTTCAATGCTTCCTTTTCTTTTCTTTTCTTTTTCTTCCTTAAAAGCCTGTCGTAAGCATCTCATCCATTGGATCTTCGATCTCAGCACAGAAACGGTTTGGCGCATTTACTCTTGACGATCATCATTTGAAACTCTCTCGCCTACATAAATAAAATTAAATATTAAATTAGACGCATAATAAAATATGAAATCATTAACGCATCTAAATTAATCGATTAAATGTATTTATTTGTTAATCTCCTCATTACTCACTTAACATGAATAACTATTAATTATCCTTACTTCAACTAAAATTACGACTAACATATAGGCAAAAAGGCATATAAAAATGTGTATATTTTGTAAATATCAAATCATCAATAAATCTAATCAAAATACTAACATTAACATAAGTTTATGAGATAATAAAATACATAATTCGTTTATAGATCATTCAACATGTGAAAGCTGTCAGAAGTTAGGAGCATTTTCACGTCGTAATATGATGCCTTCAACCCCAATATTTATTGTAGACCTTTTTTATGTATAGGGTATTGACTTCATAGGACATTTACCTAACTCTTTTCGTAATCTTTATATTATGGTAGGGATAGACTATGTCTTTAAATGGGTAGAGGCTATAGCATGCAAAATGTTGTTGTTTTAATTAATCTCTTAATTTTACTCGCAAATGTACGAATTGTATTTAGAGTACAATCACACAATTTTACGAGGTCGAACCCACAGGGACTTATATGGCGGAAATCTAATCGAACCCTAACTAAACCCTTCAATAAATTATGAAAATTAGAGAAATTGATTAACTAACTAACGACTAATAAAATCAATTAACGGAATAAAAATCTAAACTTTATCAAATTAATAAAATACTAAGGCTTTGGAATCGGCATGCAATAAATTATAGAAAACCTTAAACTTTCAATCATCTATAATTCTCCAAAATACTCGTAACAATCTAGAATCCTATTCACGTTGTTACGGAAGATTTTACTTTAACGCACAAATATTCATACAAAATTCACGCCCTTCATGCTATTTAAATTAATAATTCAAATCACTAGATGTATCCACTTACAAGAAAATCACAACTAGTATCTAATTTATTATTTAAACAATTAAAAAAAGCATGCATTGATAGTCGTAATTCGAAATCATAGTAAAAACACGATTGATGCTATATCCGTAATTAACTACGCAATTAAAATAAGAATGCACAACATTAACATGAAATTTTAGGGAAAAAAAATCATCTTTCATAGATCAGGCATTCCCTACAATTGCTATAGCCTCATCTCAGCCTTAGTAATAAATCTAGCCAATCATATTAATAAAAACACATACTAAAAATGAATAATTAAACTCATTTCAATAAAAGAAAATAAAATTGAACTTATAGGAATTTTTGAGATTAAAGAAAAATTACAAAATATTGTTCCTCTTCTCTTGGACGACTGTTCCCTGTAATAGTTCGACAACACAATACAACTTCAATGCAGTAACAACCAGAGCAAGGAATGAAAAAAATACAGAGAAAAATGAAAATAGTACTGTGAAACAAAATGAAAAAGAAATACTCTGGACGTCTCCGGACTAGTCGACCCCTCTTTTTCCTCTCGCTAAAACTCTGCTTTTATAGACTGCCAGTCCTCTTCTTCCTCCATAATCAGATCTTCCCAAATCAATTTCGTGCAAAATAAAAGAAATTCTCCTTTTGCCACCTTCCAAATCAGTATATTAGCCCTTTGAATAGCTTAAAATCCCGTTCAATTTTGTATTAAAAATACCAACTTTAAGCTGCTCAAAATAGAGCCCAAAACGTCCAAATGAACAGCCTTTCCAAATCGAGCCAAATCTGACCTTTTTTCCTTCTCCAATCGAACTAAAATTAGGGACTTACCAATCAAATCCAAAGCTGCAAGTGAAACTTCCTAATTCAGCTTTGTCGCATGCGTTCTTTCCAAATGAATCAGTCTCCTTCTGTTGCTCTTCATCGCGCCGCCTCGCCTTGATCATCGCCGTCGGTTTCGCCCAGCCATCGATCGTCATTCACCGCCCTCTGCCGGTGGTCGCCGTCGTCATCATGACATCTGGCTGTTGTCTGCTTTCTCTTCTCCATGGCCTATCGTCTTTTCTCCTCTGGTCCTCTCGGCTGCCATTGAACCAGCACCCATGCCGTTGATAGTGACTGCCGAACTTCGATCGATCGCCGGTTGCGGCTTTGCGATTTCTAGCGTATTTTTGTGGTGGATTTACTTGGGAAAGATACTAAATCCCGTTTGGACTTGATTTCACATCTCTAGAGGGATCATGAGGCCTTCCCATTGGCTTGAAGTTGTAGGGCAAAATTTGGGAATATGATTTTGTCTCTTAATGTATGTCAATTTAATGTACAAAAATGTATGGGGTATGTGAGAAGAAAAATGGGGTATTTGTACGAATTGGGTACATATACAAATTAGGCTACATGAGGAGACAATTTCAAGATGAAGCCACCAAAGTAAGGAAGGCACCCAAGATGAAGCTCAAGGAATCTCAAGGAAAATAAAGATTGCAAAAGCCCATGACAGAATGTGGGAGCACACCACAAAGAGAAGGCCCAACACAAAGAAGAGAAGGCACACCTCAAAGCCCATGATCAAGACACTACCTATTGTAGGCCCATAGCTTTTGGATAAAATTGGTTGGGTTCAAAGTATTCCAAGAAAAACCCACTAACTAAAGTGATCCAAAGCTTCTTCCAAAAGCCCACCTAAGATCCTTAGAAAAAGACACATAGAAAAAACCCATTTGTAAAATGGGCCCATGGGCTAAAAGAACCAACCATAGATCTTAGATCTAATGGTAAGACCAAAGTGATCCAAAGTGATCTAAGGACACAACCATAGATCATTGATCTATTGGTTGAACCAAAGTGATCCCAAGTGATCCTAAACCATCCCAATGAGGATCTTTGCCTATAAATAGACCTCTATCCTTCTCCTCTTGGGCATGGATTTTGACTAGCCTCTTGGGCTTAGCTTTCCTCTCCTCATCTTTAGCTAAGCTCTTGAGTGCTAAGTCATTCTATCAATGAATCTTCACTTTCTCTCTTTTGTATAGCTTGCTTCTTGAGTTCCTACTCTATATGAATTCTATACCTAAAAAGAGAACATACTTCTCTATCTTATAGAGAATATGATAAGTGAATCCATGGAACACCCACCTTGTTCTTAAGCTACTAAGTTCTCTCATGTTATCATTGAGTCATAACTTAAGGAAGCACATATCATTTTACTGGTTTCACTTGGTTTTCCAAGGAGCCAAGGCTAAGTGCCACTTGTAGAAGTGATTGTGCTTATGGGTTATTCTTCTTCCCTTTCAAGTTTTCATCGGAATCTATCCACATAACTTGAGGAAGAAAGAATGTTCCATATGGCCTAGGTTTCTTAGATACTCTATGATCCAACCTAAGAGAAACCAATCCCTTGTCCAAAAAGCCTCTACAATTTTGGAGCATCATTAGGTGAATCCAAAGGTGGACAATGGAAGGCCATTAGCTCAATACTAGTTTCAGCAAACCGGGTAGGATACCTTACATCCTCCCTTCAAGGGTAAGTACTCTAGTCATTTTTCCATCCTAGAGTAAGTACTCTTAAATCTCTCTGTTACTTGTGTTAGATTGTGTAGTAGACCATAGGGTCGAACCATTCATTTGAGAGTGTTGGGTCGGTGTGACCCATAGTGAGTGTGGAATCACTCTTGTATGGTTCCCGGTGATCCAAGAAAAACCAGTAGGTGTTGATGTTGTGGGTGAACTAAAAACCCTCACTTAGTGAATGTCGAAGGTCCCTTGGATTAGGTGCTTAGAGAGTGGACATACCCGTTGAAGCGAGTTGCTTGGCGGTGAACCACAATAAATCCTTATGTGATTAATTGTGTTTGCTCATTTTGCATATTGTTTTACACATACTCACACACACTTTCCATACCTCTTCAGTCTCTCTCATTCATGCGCTTCCAATTGCTTACTAACGTGAGAATGTTGTATGGAATGATTGTTTAAATTAATATCCGTTAGTAAAATAGAGTGTCTTTTAAGTGGTTGTCCTATTCACCCCCCCTCTAGGACTAAAGAGCACTTTCAAGTGGTATCGGAGCAAGGTCACTCTTACTAAGGCGATAGCATCTTGAGTGTGATCCAAGTGCTCTTAATGGCTAGATTTGAGAGCTCGTCCACTACCAAACCTCCTCCATTTGATGGTAATAACTATGCATATTGAAAAAATCGCATGAAGACCTTCTTGAAGGCTCATGATGAATTGGCATGGTACTGCGTAGAAAATGGTTGGAAACCACCCACTGAAACCATAGAAACAAATAGGATTACCACTGAGCGTACCTTAAATATACTTAGGTGGTCTGAGATGGATAAAAAATTGAGTATGGGAAATAACAAAGCTCTTAGTGCCATTACTTGTGCTGTATCCCCTGATGAGTATAAACGTATATGTTTGTCTGAGAGTGCTAAGGAAGCTTGGGATATTTTAGAAGTGTCTCATGAAGGAACTAGTTTAGTTAAGAAATCCAAACTCCAACTCCTTGTAACTAGGTTTGAAAACATCAAAATGGGAGAAGATGAAACATTCATAGAATTCTATTCTAAACTTAATGATATTGTAAATTCCATGTGGGGTCTTGGTAAAAAACTACCTGAACCTAAGATTGTAGACAAAATCCTTAGGTCTCTCCCACTTAGATTTTCTCCTAAAGTGACAGCCATTGGGGAATATAGAAATACTGACCTAATGAAAGTAGAAGACTTAGTTGGCTCTTTACAAACCTATGAATTTCAACTTCCCACACATACTAAAAAATCTGTAGCTTTGAAAACCTCTAGCAAACAATGTCAAGAGTCGGATGATGAGATGGATGAAGAAATTGTTTTCCTTGCTAAAAAGTTTGCTAAACATTTTAATGGAAGATTTAGAGGGAAAAGATTTTCTAAAACTAAACCTATAGACAACTCAAAAAGAAAAACTAAATCAACCTCAAGAAACATTGAATATTATAATTATCATGGTCTTGGTCATATTGCTACTGAGTGTCCATCGAAGCAAAAATTTAAGAGAAAGGAAATAGCAGCTAAAGCTTCATGGGATGAATCCTCAGAAACTGAGAAAGACTCAGAAGAATCATCTGACCAAGATGAGGTAGAATATTTAAAAGTCTTTATGACCTCATCATCTCAAAGTGATTCAAATTCACTTACTTTTGGCAATGATAATAATGACCTTCAAAGTTCATATAATTCTTTATTCAAAGAAAGCATTAGAATGACTGAGAAGATCACTATGCTAAAAAGGAAAAATCTTAGGCTTAAGAAAGAACTTGATTTTGCTATGAATGATATGCAAACACAGGAAATTGTTAAGTTGAAAAATGAATTGAAAATTAGAGAGCAGATACATAAAGAAAAATTAGAAGAATTAAAAGTAGTTATCTCTGAAAACTCAACTCTAAAAGAAGAACTTAACAAATCCAAGGATAGTCTAGTTGAGAAATTTTCTCAAAGTAGTCAAACTCTTCAACATATGCTAAGGCTAGGAAAGAGTTCAATGGATAAGAATGGGCTTGGTTACACTGGTATAAACAAGTCGAAAGGTGAAACTCAAACTATCTTTGTAAAAGAAAGTTTTAACAAGTCATCAATTGAAGAGGAACACCGAAGAATTAATCCTAGACCTATCATAATGAAAGAAAAATCTATCTTAGGAGAATTGTCTCAAGATAAAAATGCACCATTCGATAGGGAATATAATGCAAAGAAGATTTCTAGGAAAAATAATGATTACACCAAAAGTGAACTTCTAGAATTCATTAATTCCTCACATAATGTTGTTCCTACTAGACTTATTCCTGTGACTACTAGGATGGTTCAACTTTTTGAAGAGATTACTAAAATAACCTTAAAGCATAGGAATACTCAAACAGAGCTCAAGAGCAAGGAAAGCAAGAGTAAAACAACCACCTCAAATAGTCGATCTTCTAGGCATAAAATAGGGAGAACATCTAACACCACTGAATGAAGACCTAAAACAAAGGAAAGGAGTCTAGTTGTTCACACAGCTCTCTTAGCTGAAAATTCTCCCAGATGGTACTTAGATAGTGGGTGTTCCAGGCACATGACTGGAGAAAAAAAAATCTTTTTTGAGCTAAAAGAATTTGATGGAGGATCAGTCACTTCTAGAGATGGTAGTACTGCAAAAATCATTGGCAAAGGAACTCTGAGAGTCCCAAACATGCCCCACCTTAAGGATGTACTATGTGTTGCAGGACTGAAACACAATCTCCTTAGTATTTCCCAAATTTGTGACCAAAATCACTATGTTAGCTTTGGGAGTCATAGTTGTAAGTTCACCAATAAGAAAGGAGAAACCATTATGAGAGGTGTTAGAACTACTGACAATTGCTATATAGTTGAGGAAACAAATGAAGCAGAACTATGGCACAAGCGTCTTGGTCATGTAAATTATAGAGACTTATCTCGACTAAGTAAGAAAGGGATTCTTAAGGGTCTACCTATCATTAGTCGTAAGGATAAGAAAGACTGCGGTGAATGTCACATAGGTAAACAAGTTAGAGTCTCACACAAAAAGGTAAATACTATCAATACCTCTAGACCTCTTGAACTTCTACATATGGATTTAGTTGGACCCATGAGAACAGAGAGTATAGGAGGGAGAAAGTATTTCCTTGTGATAGTAGATGATTTTTCTAGATATACCTGGGTTGCCTTTCTTAGAGAAAAGTCTGATACTTTTCTTGAATTCAAAGGGATTGCCAAGCAAATCCAAAATGAGAAAGGTCTGACCATTGTCAAGATTAAGAGTGATCATGGTGGAGAATTTGAAAATACTTCATTTGATAAATTTTGTGACAAATTTGGAATACACCATGAATTTTCTGCGCCTAAAACTCCTCAGCAAAATGGTGTTGCTGAAAGAAAGAACCGTGTTCTGCAAGACATGGCCACAGTATTTTTAACTAGTAAGAATCTTCCAAAGAACTTGTGGGCCGAAGCAGTTAACACTGCCTGTTATATTATTAATCAAGTTTACATTCGAGCAGGTAAGGACAAAACTGCCTATGCGCTGTGGCACGATAAAAAGCCTAGTGTTAAATATTTTAAGGTCTTTGGTAGTAGATGTTATATTTTAAAAGATCGAGACTCAAAAAGTGATGAAGGAATATTCCTTGGATACTCCTTCAATAGTCGAGCTTATAGGGTCTTAAATCTGACAACCAACACCATTCAAGAATCTATCAATGTGGTTGTTCATGATGCCAAGGTTGAAGAAAGTTCTGAAATAGATGAAGGAGCACCAGAAGAGGCTCCCACTAATGAGCCCATATCCTCTCCTCTTTCTTCAAACAATGACATAAAAGAAGTTAAGGATCATCCTATAACTCAAGTCATTGGTGACCCTCATGGCCCTATTCTAACTAGACAACAGGCTGAAATAATAAACAGTCATTTTTGTTTCACCTCTAACATAGAACCCAAGAATGTTGATGAAGCTTTCACAAATGAACATTGGACTAATGCAATGCAAGAAGAGCTAAATCAATTTGTTAGAAATGACGTATGGTATCTAGTTCCTAGAACAAGTGATATAAATGTCATAGGAACTAAGTGAATTTCAGAAGTGTCCATGATTTGGAAGATTAATTCAAGAAGGGATTCTCCCCCAACTCTATATAAACACTAGAGAATTGGCTTGTGCTAACCCTAGAACGTCCAGAGACCTTTTCCCTTCTCCTTCCCACGTTCACCCATCTCTCTTAAGGCTTCTTTTTGTGGGAGGTTGCAAGAGCTTGGAGCGGGAGCTTTGGAAGAAGCGGAGGAGACAAGCAATGCGTAGAGAGGCAAAATCTTTGGTGAATTAAGTATGATGGTTTTTCCCCTCTTTTCTCTTCTGATTATATGCTTTTGACAAGTGTTTTAATTCAGCACCTTAGTTATTGTTTAGATTCTTGTGAGATGAATGAATTGTGTCATTATTTCTATGCGTAGTGCATCATAAATCATATGTGCATTCATGTTTTGCTTCAAGGTGGGAATTCGCACATAAAGTTTAATGCTTTATTAATTTTCCAAAGACTAGAAGTTCTGATATTGCTTGATTGATTATTACCACGTTGAGTCTGTGCCTTTAAGGTGTGTCTTGCATTAATTGTCTAGTTTGGATGTATTAATGTTTAAAAACTGTGTTATATATAAAAAACACAAGAAAGGAGTGAACTTTAGTAATTCCAGAGAATCCTAGGTTCTGTAATTGGAATAAAAATTTAAATAAAAATCGTAAAAATATAAAATCAGTGGGGTTAGAAACTAGACTCACGAGGGTATTATCAGTAAAAATTTCAGAGGTTGTCTTACTGTACATAGCACAGTATCCGTCGGAAGAGGACTGTTGTGCAGGAGGCAGTGAGCTGAATCTGAGAGAAAATACTAAGTATACAAATAACATCATGTAATATGATATGATAATGATTAATATATCAATACCAGTAATAGAACTATATACTTATGGAATATCACAGTAAGAATTGGGTTAGAAGTGATCTAATTAGGAGGGATAATTCTTTAATCAGGAGATTTATAAGCGTTGATGTCTGTTTAATATTCTACTTCGAATTCAAATCATCTAAGATTCTTTGATTTCTTATCTCTGATATTTGTATTATAAAACTCTAATGCGTATGAGGAATTCCTATCTAGGGCTGAGCATGAAAGGTATGTATTGATTGTATGGTACTCCTTCGGTGAGTTGTTATTATTCAAAGTGTTTGGGTTGTCTTGTTATTCTATGCTACTCCAATGAGTGAGTTATGCGTTGACCAAGACTTTGATACTTCTATCCATACTCAATGAGAGAGTCTATCCTGGTAAGAGATATCTTATGTTCTTAGAGTGTTGTGACCTTTATTCCTTGAGATATGGCTCATATTAATTACATGATTGTTTTCTTCCACTGGAGATCTCGCGAGACCCTCTTCAGGTGGATTCATAGTATGCTCAATTAAGCCATTGCTAGATCTTGCGAGGTCACTTATCTTTATGAAATTGCGATTCCATACTGCCCGAAGGGAGGCACTATACGTACGTTAGATTGTGGACATTACGGAAGGTCCTCAGTCTCCTCCCATCGTGTCCGTAAGCACTGGTTGGGCTAGCATCCTAGACGCATGGCAGGGTTCCAAAGAGAGGACCCCTAGGGTGGTTCTGGTATATTATTTTAGTCACTTGCGAGCGACCAGGTTAGCGAGCAGAAATTGTAACTCCTTTCACTTTAGATGTCTGGAGCCTTTGATATGATTGTTATCCTCTCCTTACTCATATGTGTAGTAGGAGCCTTATTGATGTTTTTCCTATACTTGCGAGTTGGAATTGTTGTTGACTAACCTTGCAGGTGTATAGACATCGGTTAAGTTCAGATGTTGTGGAATGTCTATAACCTTTGTTATTCTTATCCTTCTCATACTGCTTGTTTTTAATTCAGTGGATTTTTACATCCTACTGAGTGTTTCTATAAAATACTCATGCATCCTCTGATGCAGGCACAAATGAAAAATGAGATCAGGAAGTGCAGTAGTGGAATGGCGGATTGCAGGCGCCGAGAAGAGTTTAAAGACGATTTAGTTATTTGCTTTGTTTATATTGATGCTTATGATATTATTGGCAATTGTGTGCCATAGACTTATAGGTTTATTTTATTTTGAGTTTCTTAAATGGATTATTAATAAGTAAATTCATTTCATTGTATTCATTGATGTCTATTATTGTATTACACTGATTGCGGGCATAATCGGTTACACGTTCTTTTGAGATGATTGTAATCGGTTGGAAAATCGACTGTTCGGTTGCATGCCCGGGATCTCTACCTCAAAATGTATTCCATTGATTGGCTTCCGCACTCCGATCGAGGTATGGGATTTCGGGCGTGACAGCATGGTATCGGAGCCCTCAAAGTCAGTCTAATACAATACGGACATTGTTGAATTATGAGATGAGTTAGTAGAAGTTGATAGAAAGTAAAAGGGTACCTAGAAGAAAAGATCTTACCCTATAAAAAGAAGTGTTTGATTGTTTGTTTGCCTTGTGATTGTTTTGTTTTGTGTATCGCCGTGTTTTAGGCTAGGAGTCAAAGGAATGGGCGATGAATTAAAATTGAACCTTGAGCGAGATTCTAGTTCATCTCCTTCCATTGACAATAGTGGCTAGTCTTTAGAGCGAATAAAATTAGAGTGCGCAGTGGAAGCATGGATAGTTTAAAAAGGTCGCTGATTGGAAGTGGCTTCAATCTTGGAAGAGGCTTGCAAGGATTGGATGATTTCCTTTTAAGCAGCAAAGGCAGCAGCAGCAAAATCGGATGAATGGCGCACAACGTCAACAGTTTCGAGGCAATGACAACGGTAATATGGATGGAGGTCGTTGCAGGATTTGTGGATAGGATATGCATAGAGGGAAGCCATGTCCTCAAGATCCCCAGAGATGCTACTTGTGCAATGAGGTTGGGCATATCTCTCCTTATTGCCCTAACCGTGGGAAGAAGACCGGAGCTGATACGAATAAGAAGACTCATGAGAGAATCTTTGCTCTATCATCCGAAGATGCGCGTGGTTCAGATGAGGTTATTGAAGGTACTCTTCTTATCCTCAATCGTTTTACTAGAGTGTTAATAGACCCGGGAGCATCGCGATCTTTTATTTTTACGGTGTTTGCCTTAAGTCTAGATAAGTCATTGTCTAGACTGGGTGATGATTTGGTGATTTCTACTCCTATGGAGATTCCGTGATAGCAACCAATGTATTGAAAACTCTCCTATGCTTATAGAAGATAAGATTTTGCTTGCTAATCTTGTGCTGATTGATATGTGTGATTTTGATGTAATCTTGGGAATGGATTAGTTATCAAAATTTAGCGCACTAGTGGATTGTACTAAAAAGACAGTTCGTTTTAAAATTCCTGGAGAGAAAGAAATATTGTTTCAGGGAATTCGGTATAGGAAAGGAGATTGTTTGATATCAGCTGTTAAAGCTCAGAAATTATTGGCGAAAGGTTGTAGAGCCTATCTAGCTAATGTGACACCTGTTGAGATACCTACCCTGAGAATTGAGGATATTAAAGTAGTGAAGGATTTTCCTGAAGTCTTTCTTGATGAATTACCTGGTTTGCCACCAAAGAGAGAGATTGATTTTACGATTGAATTAATACCGGGGACAGCACCTATTTCGAAAGCACCATATAGAATGGCGCCGGCTGAGTTGAAAGAATTGAAAGTGCAGTTACAAGAGTTGTTGGATAAGAGATTCATACAGCCTAGTGTTTCCCCTTGGGGCGCACCAGTATTGTTTGTAAAGAAGAAAGATGGATCGATGAGATTGTGTATTGACTACCGTATGTTGAACCAAGTCACGGTGAAGAATAAATAATATTTGCCTAGAATAGATGACTTGTTCGATCAGTTGCAATCAGCAAAAGTATTTTCGAGGATTGATTTGAGATCTGAATACGATCAGTTAATGATCAAGGAGGATATATCCAAGACAGCTTTCAGGACCAGGTACGGACACTACGAATTCCACATGGTACTAACAAACAACCTAAAAACTAAGCAAATTTTTTTTTTCTTTTTTCTATTTTTTTATTTTTATGAAAGTAATATTCTCTCCCCCAAACCTATTATGAATATTGTCCTCAATGTGAATCAAAATATAGCATGACAATGAGCATATAACAAAGAAAATCAGATAAAAGAGAGAATACACATGAATACGTGGGTTGTCTCCCACCAAGCGCTAAGTTTAACGTCTTCAGGCAGATTGAGCCACGATCATTCTGTAATTATCGGATCAATTAAATACACCAGCCCATCATCCAGGTCACCAGCAGCCTCGAGATAGAGTTTTAGACGGTGGCCATTAACTTTGAATATACTCCCATCTTTTGGATTTTGGATCTCAATAGCACCATGTGAAAATATCTCTTTGATAATAAAAGGCCCAGACCACCGAGATCGGAGCTTTCCAGGAAATATGTGGAGCTTTGAATTGTAGAGTAACACTTTCTGATCAGGCTGAAAGGACTTTCTGAATATCATCTTGTCATGTACGGCTTTAGTTCTCATCTTGTAGAGTTTGGCATTCTCATATGCATCAAAGCGCATCTCCTCTAATTCACCCAGTTGGAGTTTTCGCTGCTCACCGGCTTTATCCATATCAAAGTTGTAGGCCTTAATAGCCCAATAAGCCCGGTGTTCCAACTCAACAGGTAAATGGCAAGCTTTGCCATATACCAATCTGTAGGGAGACATGCAAATAGGTGTCTTGAATGCTGTCCGGTAGGCCCATAATGCATCATTCAGTCTCAAGGACCGCAATACTGCAACTAAGAGTTTCTCCAGCAAATATTTTGAAATCTCCATCCCTCCCTTCCTCCCACCTAGAAGCAACTATCACTAAGCTTAGTATCATCAGATTTGTTCTCATTGATGATACATTCTCTTCATGATAAATGTAGTCTTATGTTAGTATAAGTGTACTCACATGATGTCATGATTGTTTGAGATTAGTATTAGGATTTAAATTTATTTATGCTGAGAGTAACAAGGTACAGGTGGAAGCACCAATATCGGGTAACCAATATCCTTCCTCACCAATAATCTGTATCTCTTACCTCAATGATATATCTCCTGATCCAGCAAACTATGTTTCTGACCAAATTACCTAAAGATTGGACGCTTCAGTGAGGCAGCGTTTCATAGGACATTATCAGTATCTGACAACTTAACATACGTAATTCTTAGTGTCATAGCAAGGTTGGACCTAACAATTACCTAAAAATAAAAAATATCCGACAAAGGGTCATATTTATGATTATTAGAGTATTCAATCTGTTTTTGCAAATCAGATTGGAAATAATGGAATAATACCGAGCAAATTCAGAAACCATTGAGCATGGGATAATCGATCCCATCCATTTCCCCATGCTTTTTTTTATCATAGGGCTTACAAATAAATTCCTAAAGTAAAGGACATGGCCTTTACACATTGTCTCTTACTTAGACAATACAGAAACTAAGTCTGTCAATAGCTAGTTTGGTCAAGCACCTAACAAGAAATTCGATGGCACTGAGCATAAACCATTCAGAAAGAACTATATTTGAGATTTCTCTGCATGCATTCAATAGTATACAGTATACTATATTGCCCAAGTGTAAATTACCAACCCATATACATGGAAATAGCTATCTTCTTAGATCTTTGGATCAATATTTACATCAAACTACTTCACTCTTAAAGATTCTTCCTCCAGTGTAAATTACAACTCCATATGCATGGAACTAGCCATCTGCCTAAATCTTTGGATCAATATTTACAGCAAACTACTTCCTTCTTAAAGATTCTAGTGTGCTTTAAATGTTATAAATAAATACCATAGGCTTGGTCATAATATCTAAAATTTCAGCATTAACACCCTATCTCCATTTAGCTTCTTAATTTTTAAATATTTACACCAAGAGTTCATTTAAAACCTATGAGAAATCCCATAAACTCCATCCCGTTAATTTCTAGCATCTATCCTCTCTTATTTTCCAAGTTGACTATACTTTTCTAACGACATCCTCCTCTGTCCACTGAAGCCTGTCTGCATTTGAAAAAATGCGGATCCATCATTACATGGCTGACTTTGCTCCCTCACGACCAAAAACACAGAAAAGGGGAGAAACTCTGTTTTTTGTATGATCCTTGGAGTCTAATGAATTTAACTCATTTTCCAATGCAGACAGGCCTCATTGGACGGAGTAATAACTAAGGGAGTCCTATTACCTTTATTTTGGACTACACTTCACTAAAATAATTTGCTCCATTTGACAATTTTTCAGCAGAAACAATTACCACTTTTACACATGTGATAAGTCTTCTATAGTTTGTGAAGTTTCATAACAATGAATGCCGCTATAACTGTGATTCGTAAGTACAATACATCATAATATTACAATGTTTCCCATCAAACCAATTTACACTAATTTGTCATCAAATTTATAAAAGTGCAACCCATGTTTGTGAATGAACAGAGAATGTAATCTGTAAAAAACGCCAGTAAGTGAAACAACAAGTAGAATTGTTTCAGAAATTAAGCTTCTATCCAAATGTGTTGTCAAAGAAGGTATACTAATATTCCCTCGTTCAACAATAGGTACATTTCTCTTCTCCATGTGTACGGGAAAAGTAGGTACAAGTAGACTTCTTTCTCCGCCACATAGGCCTTTTCCCACTTGGGGGGTTAACTGTGGCTTAAAAAATTAACTTCTCCACACTATATCTACCTTTTCCGGACAGACAGAGTATCAAAATTAGACTATTCAGTGTCTCTGTCATTGCTGTTGTGATTGTGTATTTTTGTGATTCTAAATATTCCCACCGTCCAAAAAAGGTAGCTACATTCCTCTTTTTTCTGTGTCTGAAAAAGATAGATACAATTAGGCTTAGTTCTCAGCCACCGAGGCCTTTTCCCACTTGGGAGTTCACTGTGACTTAAAAAATCCAATTCTCCAAAGTGTATCAACCTTTTTCCGGTCGGAGGGAGTATCCAACAAAGAACTACTTTCCATTATCTACCTCTCTGAAGTTCCGGAAGAGCCAGTTCCGGAGCCGCATCTCCTCCGGCGGAAAATCCCTGGTTCCTCTCGGAGGGTTCACGTCACCGTCCGGCCGCCACCCGACTTCTCTGAAAATCAATCAATCAACTTTTTACAACAAATTTGAAATAAAAAATCATGAATTCAGAAAAATCAGAAGTTCTCATCACACACCCGCCGTCCGGTACTAGTAGAAACATTCGGTTGACCAAAATGAACCCAATTTCTTCGTTTTGGGAAACCAAATGTTTCTACTAATTCCGGACGGAGGGAGCATCAATATCACTCACCTGTCGGGGACGAGGAGACCTGAGGGAGGCAGTTGCGGCGGAAGGGGAGGCAACGGCGGAGGGGATCGGAGGGGCCCATAGGCTGGCTGAGGCGACGGCGGAGGTGGAGGAGGGGGCGGAGACCGCCAGCAGTGACGGCGGCGGCGCTCAGAGACGCCATTTTCGGAAGTCTGTGTGTGGGTGAGGCCTGAGAGCCCTGAGGAGGTTCGGATGGTAAGGGTGACGTGCTCGAGCCCTCCTTTTGAAAACCGAATCGGGTTATAAAAAAGGGGAGTGATAACCCTACGTCAGATTTCATAATACATTTCCATACATATACGTGGAAATGTGTAGGAAATCTAATGTACAGATATCGTTTTCCCGTAAAAAAACGAACAGGTCCTCAGATTTCATAATACATTTCCATACACATACGTGGAAATGTGTAGGAAATCTAATGTACAGATATCGTTTTCCCGTAAAAAAACGAACAGGTCCCAGAGGGAAACAATATTTGTACATCAGATTTTATACACATTTTCATACACAGATGATGTGTATGAAAATGTGTAAGAATCTGATATAGGGTTATCACTGCCCTGTCCCAAAACATGGCCGGTCTAGAAGTTCAACCGAGTAGAGTTGCACTTCAACGAGGCGACTTTTAAGAATAGTTTTAAAAACTTGACCGGACTAGCCGGTCCGACTGGAGCTGGGGATCTTTTTGGTCTGGGTCGGCCGTGTAGGTTGACCCGACTGGGTCATTGTAACCCGACCGGTCGAACAGGCGACCCGACCAACCGGTCTGGTCTGGCTCTCTTCTCCCGCTTCGGCACCCCCCGACGCCTCACCGCCAAGGCAGAGCCACCCGTCAGGGCTGCCTCGACGGGGGCTCTGGTTTGAGGTGGGCCGCCCCCTCAAGCAAAGCCCCAGCGAGCGGGGCACCCCTCTGCCTCGACGGCTCTGATTCATAGGCTGGTTGGTAAGGTAGTTGTTGGCATAGAAAATCTTGTTTAGGGGCCTGATTAAGTTGTGTCCACGGGGAATTAGGATTGTCCTCCCTCTTATGAAGACCTTAGGCCTCTTTCACATACTTGCGTATAAAATCAGGGTACTCATGGGCCAAAGGATACTCCACTGGGTTATGAATAGGACTTAAACAAAGAGTGCATGGTTCCGACATAAAAGGAGTTGTAGATTGTAGGGAAGATGTGCTACTCCCAAAGTTAGAGTTATTATCCCAACCACGGTTGTAAATATTAGCATACAAGGGATATGGGTGATAGGGCACTTCATAGGAAGGGGATTAGGTGTGTGGAGGGAATTATAATCATTAAAGCACCTAAATGGGTTCTCATGGCTAAATCCATATAAAGGTGAAGACATTTCTTCACCATGCATTCATCAACACCCGAACCACAATATCACACGTCTACAACTCAAAAAATCAATCCTAGATATCTACAACTAGCAATCAGTAGTCCTAGATATCGATAACTAGCAGTCCTAATAGCCACAACTAGCACAACATGCAGTCACAGAAAGAAAAGAAAAAACCAAACACATAAATTAATCTAACAAGAGAAAGATAAGAGAATGCAAACGAAGGGAAGGGATGGCCCTTCCACGTTGGCGAGAATTCCACGTCTTCTCTTAATCCTACACAAGAAAGCAAAATACAAATTAACCTACTGAAAAATAATCTAAGTTAAGACTCAATAAATTACTCTAAAACTAAGCTACGCTAAGAATTTGGTAAATTATTGACTTCCCTCCCCAGCAACGGTGCCAAAAACTTGATCGTTTAAATATAAAATACTTGCAAGTGCAAAAGGCAATTGTATTACAGTGAGTATAGAAAGGGTTGTCAAACCTCAGGGACAGTTAACTAATTTACCGTACTCAAGAGAATAAAAGATGTAGTTTAACTAATTCTAAAGAAAACAATAAATTTTAGCTAATCTAACTGAGATTTAATCAATATGGAGAAGTATCAAGACAATGAATCCACCACTAGAGATACAATTACTACTCTCAATTATTATTATGCATAAATTAATATAATATGGCAACTTGTGTTCATGGTCAAACACACAAATCATAATGAATTCACTCACGTTCTTGGTCGGACAGGAAAGTTCATCCACTATCATGTAATTAATTCTATCCTTGTTCGGGCATAAAATCAATCACAAACCTGTTCTTGGTCAGACACAGGGATTAAAAAGATCTAATTCCATTTATAATCAATCAAGTCTATGGTCAAGCACTCAAACGAAACTCATGAAATAGTATTAAGCATGAATCATAATCAACTTTATTAAATGAAACTATCAAGAGTAGCAATACACATATCTAGGGCTTCATCTAGCCCTGGTAAGGAATTTAATTACACATAGGAAGAGAGAAAAGAAAAGCTTGTTTTGATAGTTCCATTAGCATGGATTTCTTCTTCTTCTTTGGCTCCAAAAGACTCATTTTCTTGCTCTTCTCTAGCCTCCAATATAGCTAAAAATCTATTCTCTAATGCCCAATATGTTCTCCCTTAAGGCTTATTTATATGTTTGAAGAGAAACCTCCAAGTCCTCTTCTAAATCCAGGTCGAAATAGACTTCATTTAAGTTTTTCCACACAAACTAATCGATTGCTCCGTAAAGTCGATCGATCACATTCCTTCTTTGATTTCTACGTTGTCGCGTCGATCATCTGTTTCATCTCGACTGCCGATCGATCACTTATATTACCGATCGATCGTGTTTACTATATTGCGTGATCCAAAAACTCCAGTAGATACCATCGATCGTTGTGAGCGCCAATTGATCACTTGCTTCATTAACACTGTTCTCGGCTCTGGCAATCGATCGTGTATGAAATGCCGATCGATCTTAGTTACTGTTTAAAATTTTCAAATTGCTATAACTTTCGGCTCTGAATTACGCACGGTCAGTGGCATTGGAAAGCTGACTTCTTGACTTTAACATGAATCTTGAATCAGTCTAATCAAAGATATGCACATGAAGTTATGAAGATTTAATCATTGAAGTGTATCACCCAGAAAATTAGTAAGTATCTTAAAACCAAAATTTGACCCTCTTAGTGTTTGATTTGGTCGAGTTTACCCTTTGGAATTAAAGTTGGTGAGAAGAGCTTTCCAACGCCACCAACTATGCACGATTTGAAGTTCGGAGTGAAAAGTGATGAGAAATTGAATTTTGTTTGTGCGAAGCTGCGATCGATCGCCATAACCAACGATTGATCGGGAAATTGAACCGATCGACACCTTATTAAAATGATCGATCGTAGTTACTATGATTATTGACTATTTTGTTTCGGATAAAGCGATCGATCGACAATAATTACGATCGATCGGCTGTAATGCGATAATGTAGAACAACGCATACGATGATCCATCGCCGTATAGCCGATCGATCACCGGCTGCGATTTTGCGATTTTTAGCTTATTTTTGGGGTGGATTTGCATGGGAAAAATACAAAATCCCAATTGGACTTCTGCTATTGTAAAACCTAGCCCTAGAACGTCCAAAGACGTTTCCCCCTCTCCTTCCCACCTTCACCCACCTCCTATAAGGCTTCTTCTTGTGGGAGTTTGCAAGAGCTTGGAGCGGGAGCTTTGGAGGAAGCGGAGGAGACAAGCAACGCGTAAAAAGGAGGAATCTTCAGTGAATTAAGTAGGATGGTTTTTTTCCTTTTCCTCTCTTATGTTATATGATATTGATAAGTATTTTAATTCAAATAAAATAAAAAAATATAAAATCAGTGAGATTAGAAACTAGACTCACGAGGGTACTATCAGTAAAAATTTCAGAGGTTAAGTCTTACTGTACAGAGCACAGTAGCCGTCGGAAAAGGACTATTATGCAGGAGGCAGTGAGCTGAATCGGAGAGAAAATACTAAATATACAAATAACATAATGTATTATGATATGATAAGGTTTAATATGTTAAGACCAGTAATTGGACTATATACTTTTGGAATATCACAGTAAGAATTTGGTTAGAAGTAATCTAATTAGGAAGGATAATCCTTTGAACAAGTAATTCATAACTATCTATCTTAAAAACGTTGATATCGGTTTGATATTCCACTTAGAATTCAAATCATCTAAGAATTCTTTGATTTCTTATCTCTGATATTTGTATTATATAATTTAAATCGTATGAGGAATTCCTATCTAGGGCTGAGCATGAAAGGTATGCATTGATTGTATGGTACTCCTTGGGTGAGTCGATGTTATTCGAAGTGTTTGGATTTCTTGTTATACTAAGAGTGAATTACATGCCTTTGTGAAACTTATCATTCTATGCTTCTCTAATGAGTAAGTTATTTGTTGGCCAAAGATCTTGACACTTCTTTCCATATTCCATGAGAGAGTCTGTTCTGGTAAGAGATACCTTATGATCTTATTGATATGGCAAAGCAGAATATGTATCTGATCCGACTGTATTGTGCTGGTTCGATTTCTCCTGTCAATTCCCTTTAGTTTAAGAGTGCATGAATTATTTGTTTGGAATGAATATTTATTCTTATGTATTTGAATAATTTTTTATTTTTATTTTTAAAAACTAGAGGAATGACCAAGATGCATTGTTTAACCCATGTGGAAAAAACATAGGATCTGCTACACCTCCCATATTCATCATGTAAAAATGATTTTAAAAACTTGGGGCATTACAGCTTCGTATCGGCGCCTGGATGGACTCAGATGTGCAACTATGAGAGTCCATCTTATAAGTATAGTGGGTTTGTAACACGGGATTTGGTTAATAGTCTTAATATCTAATAAACCATATTGGTGTAGGTACTATGGCGAGGACATGAAATGGGAAACAGTTAGAAGATTAGGCAAGATCTGTAAGAATATCCTAGCCAGCAGATCTGACATATTTGGTTGTTTATTTATTCTTTTTAGACTTACCTATCTAGATTATATCTGATAAATAAGAAGTTACCAATGTAACAAGGACTCTTAGCATATAAGGGTTATGGTAATCATAGCGCAATACAACACGAAATTACTGCTTCTCTTTTCCTGTTCTAAGAAATCAACATATAGTATAGTCTATCACAAGTTAAAAGTGCTAAAACAAAATCTTTAGCAGTACCTTACAAGGCATCAACTTTTTGGGGGACATAATTATGGGAGCTGATAAAGATGCATATTTAAGATAAGGCTAAAGGTTGAAAATTATACATCATTTGATGGAAGAAATAAAAATCCGGATTACTATACAGTGTCGAAGCATTCCCATTTCTACCAAAAATAAACCACTAGAAGTGAATGATCATTTCGAGAGAAGACATAAACAGTTTAGGACAATAACCCATCACAAATCATAGAATAATTTTGGGGTGGGTTTGGCAACCTTGATTAAGGGTGTGATTCACCAAATCACGTCCTTTTAAATCATAGATAGATGAGATTTTCTTTTGAGATATGGCCACCTATCCTGCCACCCATCAAAGTTGCAGGGGCCCTCTATTGTCCTATTCATCATTTGCATAGGCACCCATTTTTTTTGTGATAAATATACAAGCCAATACATGCTTGCCTTCTCTGGACCGTCTAATTATGTGGGTTCCCTCCATGTGCTTTCGTTTTTTTTTTACTCACTCCTGACCATCTTTGCTCCATGAATTGGGAATTACACAGATCTTGAGCTCAAATCTAGTTTTAAGCTTTAGTTTTATATTATATATCTATTCCATCAGGTTATTAGGCATGTGGGATTAGAGGTAATTAACCTTAAAGAGGGCGCCAAAGTACAAAAGAATTTTTAGTTTCTTTATTAAATGAATAATGGTGTATTTTTAGTATATTTTAATATCCTTTTAGTATGATAAGTTGTCATGGGGCCGTTCATCATTTTAGTGCGTAAGGTTTCCTTTCTGTAGTCTTGAATCACTTTCTTGTTCCACTCTCCCGTTGAGCAGTCGCTTGCTTGGACAAGGTTCTCCCACACTCGAACTGAAGCTACAAAGGACGGCTCTGCTCCATGACACTCAGTCAAATTGCTGTCTCTACAGTTTAGCTGAACTTGGAAGGTATATTGTCAAAACATGTCCAGATCTTTTAAGCTTGTTATAGTTTTCTTTTCATTTTGTTCTTTTTATGTGTATAATGATGATTGTTTTGTCATCAATACTTTGATCATTAAGGAAAAAAAGAAAGCAAATGGTCAACTGTTGCTTAAAATGTAATTGAGCATATTTTGATGATTGTATCATGAGTTTATATGATTTGATGAACAAGAAATGAACACAGATTTCGATGAAACCATCCAATTCTCTGTCTATGGTCCTCTTCTTAGTTTTTTAAATTGAACTTCGTCGTAACAAATGTGCATTCTATATCGGATACATCTGAATTCTTCTCTAACAATTTGTTGGAGATATATGTTGTCAAAAGTTGGGTAAATTGCTCTTGACCCATCTGTTACCGATAAAATGCACGTTAGAGCTTATGTATTTAAAAACTTTCACATTATCCAAATGGGTTTTAGTGAAAGGAAGGAAAGTCATTTTTTAGGACCCTTTTAACTTATAAGCTAAATGCACACTCTTCTTCTGCATTACTTTCCCCTGTCCTCATGCCGGACCACAGGGTTTCTGAATGATGTACTGGCAACTAACCTGATAAACCCGTGGAAGATATGACGGCATGTTGATCAGATCTGCTGCTTGCAGTTTAAGTGCGGGCAATTCATTACTATTGGACATTCCATGCCTTTTGTGATGCATCTAAAATTATGAAAGTGACTCTATCGAATGGAAATCTACTTGCTAAAATAAGAAAAAGAAAACAAAATCTGGTTTTTGAACTTTTTCATTAAGAAAGATATCAACCTTATTTGTATTAGTGACAAGGAATGAGTATATTTCAGATCATCTATGCATATATTGTTTTTTTATTACCATTAGGGATTCTTTGTTTGAGATTAACATTATGGCTTCTAAAGCTTATTATATCATTTTTGTTATCCTTATCATTTTGCCCAATATATCTCCTTTAGATCTTACCCTTATCTTGGTTCTTGGATATCCAATTTTCCGAAACCTGATTGGTACACTTTTAGTTATCATCCAACTGGTGGTTCTTCATGGAGACAGCAATGCGGAAATGGCAGATGCATCTAATTAGTTCTTTTATCCAACCACAAATTTTTATGTATATCAATCTTAGTATAAACATACATATGCTGTTGGAAAGAAAAAAGTGAAGGAAGCCTTTTTAATGTCTAAAATTCTTTCCAGGATGTTTGAATTTGCTGTCACAATTTCATGAGAAATGAATTGAGAGCCTGGAAATGTTATATTAGGTCTATAAGTGTTTAGAGAAACAGTGGAATTGCAAATTCAAGTGCCCCTATTAAATGTCTTTTAGTAAGCTTTTACAATGTCCTAGATTTGCTGTTTAAATTACAGAATTGAACAAAATAACAGCATCACTTACGATTTTACTTCCATACATTTGACAACCTATTTTTGGCTTCACCAATCCCAATCTTTGTTTTCATGAAGCAAACTGTTTCAGAGTTGATTGGCAAATATCATGGAGATCTTTCCAGGGAGGTTGAGGAGACTTTGGAGTGTTATGCATGAAAAATACACATTTTTATATGCCTTTTTTCGTATTTGTTAGTCATATTTTTTAATTATAATAAGGAATAAATAGGATTATTAATAATTAGTTTAATAATTAGGAATTAAATAATTATTGTGCTCTAAATGCCTTAATTTAAATGTATTCCGTAATTTTATGAATATTTGGTACATCTAATGTAGGACATATTTTATTTATGTAGGTTTAAATATTCGGACAGCGGAATGGCCAAAGTAAAGCAAATACACGTGTTTTGAAGTGCCAAAGTGACCCATGAGATCTAGCGCAGAAAAGATCTAAACCGTTGATGTCCACTTAAGAGAATACAGACGCGGAATTAAAGAAAAGAGTTGTTCAGATTCGATCCGGCGGATGAAATTCTTACAACGGGTTTTAAGAGAGCAAAAGAAAAAAAAATCCGAACTGGTTCAGCGGTTCGGTTTGAAGAAAGAAAAATAAATAAAAACAACCCGAGCCGGAGCTGGGTGTTCCAGGCAAAACAGAAGAGCGCTCGAGCTCTCTACTCGAGCGCTAAATGGGGAAAAGCCGGCAGCTTGGCGACCATGAGGACGACGGCGACGGCTATCGAAGAGCGCTCATGGCGACCGGCAAGCAACGACCACGGCTATCGGCGACAGCTGGGTTCGAGGTAAAGGCTGACGGCGGGAACAGTGACGATTGATGGTTGGGTTCTGGAACAGAGGCAATTGTGAGGCAGTTGACGGTGGCGAGGTTGGAGCGACCATGGGTTCACGACGGCGATAGCAGACGGTGGCGGTGACGATGGTTCCGGCAAGGAACAGGGCGCGATGAGAGGAACAGAAGAAGGAAAGTCTAGATTTGAAAATTCACGTGCAACAAAGCTGATTTGGGAAAAGACGAATTGCAGCTCCGTTTCAAATTGGTAAGTGTTCCTATTTCCATTCGAATTAAGATTCAAAGAAAGGCGGATTTTGGCTCAAAGGGGAAAGTTACAACTTTTGGGTGCTTCGGTTCTATTCGAGAGGATAAAAAATGGTATTTTTATCGCAAAGTTAGACGGGATTTGAAGCAATTAGAAGGGGAAATTAACTGATTTAGAAGGCACATGCGAAGGAAGGATTTTTTTGACAAGATTGAGGCTTCTGATTTGAGGAAAGAAAAGGACTATTTTTGCATCTATATAAACAGAGCACCGGCAGAAGAAAGGGGGGTCGACCAGGCCGACAGACGACCAGAGCAGTTCTTGTTTTTCACTTTGTTTTATTTAGTTTCAGAAAATTCAGTTCTTTTTAATTTCTTCTGTTTCCTTTTCATTCGAGTTGATTGTGTTGCTTCGAAAGAGTAACAGGTTTCATTTTTTCAGTTTTTTTTAGTTTTTTTAATTTCAGTTTTAGGAGTTTTATTTTTTCACTTGTGTAATCTATTTTCAATTGTAATTCTAGAGATTCAAGTGCAAAGAGTGACACTTTGTAGCTGATTCAAAGGAAGATCAAAGTTGATATTTTTATTTATTTTTTCAAGTCAAGTAAGTTAATTTTTTTCTAACGAGTTTAATTATGAATTTTGCATATGTTTTAGTTGATATGTTTGGCTAAATCAGTTGTTAAGGCTGGGATAAGGCTGTAGTGACCGTAGAGAATGTCCGATTTGTGAAAGTTGATATTTTTTCTGAAAATTATGCGATAATGTTTATGCGTCTCTGTTTTAATTGCTTAGTTAATTATGGATATAACATCAATCAGGTTTTTTCTATGATTTGGGATTAATATTGCAATCCATATTTGTTTCAATTATTAAATAACAAATTGGATACTACTTGTGATTCTCTTCTAATAGGATGCATCTAGTGATTTGAACTGTTAATTTAAATAGTACAAAGGACATTTTGATTTGATAAAGTTGTTAATTTAATGCCGATTCCAAAGTTTTAGTACTTGTTAATTTGATAAAGTTTAGATTTTTATCTTGTTATTTAATTTAAATAATTATTTGTTAGTTAATTAATTTCTGAAATTTCATAATTAAGTTAAGGGTTTAGTTAGGGTTCGAATAGATTTTCGACATATAAGTCCATGTAGGTTCGACCTCGTAAAATTGTGCGACTGTACTCCAAATACGATTTGTACACTTGCGAGTAAAATTAAGAGATTAATTAAAATAACAACACGGAGCAAAAACGAACTCTGTGCATCCATTGTAATGAGTCTTTCCTATTTATCTTATATTGATGGGAAGTCATTTTGAAAGCGCAGCAGAGTAGCATGGTTAAGTGTGACTATTTGGCTAGCATAGTTGTTAGCTGATGGCACTGTCGTCTTTGCTCTTGGCGTGCTCTCCAATATGCAAGAAGACTCCGATGCTGAAAACAAGAATATGCCGGACCCGAACAATGTCCTCGGTTTTGGGGCACCATTCCTTCTGTTACATTTTGAAGGGCAGGACAGTGTCACTGCATACTCTCTTGAGGAGAATGAACTTTGGCGAAGGCATCCTCTTAGCCTTATCTCCCAGATCTTGGTTGCTATATACGCTTTTGTGAGATCTCTGTCAATTAGTGCTCTCTTGGCTCCGACTTGTTTGTTGTTCCTTGCAGGAATCATCAACTATGGGGAAAGAACATGGGCACTGAGTTATGCAAGCAGGGAGCGGAGCAATTCCGAGACACCATGCTTCCACAGCCAAATCTAAGCCGCAACTATATGCAGCACTTGGAAAACTACGATGCCTATATGAATGCTGATATACCTGAAAAAATTGACATTGAAAATGTTGATACAGGGACAGAGTTGCCATTGGATTCCACCCAGGAGGATATCGGAGATGAGAAAATTTTAGAGGAAGCCTACCGCTTCTTCCAGACTTTCAATCGTCTAATTGTTGATCTTATGCTAACCTTCGATGAAAGACGACAAAGCCAGACATTTTTCCTGAAGAGAAAGGCTGAAAAAGCCTTCAAGGTTGTTGAGATAGAACTTTGTTTCTTCTACACTGAACTTTACACCAAGGCTGTCATATTACATACAAAAAAAAGATACACCTGTCGACATACGTTTGTTTCTATCTTGGTGACTCTTGACTTGTTTCTATTTGCCACCAGCAAACGTGGATATATGGGAGCTGACATTTGCATAACATACATACTGTTAAGTGGAGCTCTCATGATTGTGTTCATAATTATGTTCTTCTCTGATGCAACTATGGTTCGGCTTCTTCGTTTTAGATGGATCAAACTTTGCAAAATTGTTCATGCCATCTTTATTTTTTTCCATCCAATAAATGCTACAATATAGTCCAACACTATGGGACAGTACAACATGATAAATTACTGTGTAGGAAAGCAGACAGACACTAATTCAAGAAAAATCATGCGGCTTATCAACGTGAAAGGAATGTGGGAAAGGTATTACTATAGAAGTTACCCATCGGTTCTGATTGAATTGAAAGATTTTATCTTGACAGAGATCAGGGACAAACTCATAAGGTGTAAGGATCCAACTGCTTATAAGCGCCTTTATGCATAAAGAGGAGAATCGGCACTTTCCAAGAGGGGTTTCCGTGGGCAACTTGTTTGGAGCGTGGCAACTGAATTTGATGAAAGCATTCTAATCTGGCATATTGCTACTGATTTATGCTTCTATAAAGATTGTACAGAACTTACTGTTAGGATTGTCTATAAAATAAGAGGGCAAAATACTACCAACTGGTTTTCGAAACTCCACAATAATACCAGAGTTAATAAAAGATATGCCGCCCTCCATGCACAGGCTATCACAGGCATTCCGTTCCCGAGATACAACGAACCACACCATCAGTTTAAAGGTGCATTTCAA
Source organism: Houttuynia cordata (assembly GCA_039654745.1). Classification (NCBI taxonomy): domain Eukaryota; kingdom Viridiplantae; phylum Streptophyta; class Magnoliopsida; order Piperales; family Saururaceae; genus Houttuynia; species Houttuynia cordata. Next base: position 13,250,783 of record CM077505.1, read on the forward strand.
ATTAAACTGATTGGAACTCGATCAGAGGAGATGCTATTGCTCAATGATGGACCAAGAATTCTAGAGAGAGAAGAAGAGTTTTGACTGTGTTCTGTAACCCTATTATAAGTTTTCCTATTCTCAATATATAAGAGAATTTTATTGGGGTGTTTCAGGAAGAAAATGACGCATCTTTTGAAACTAAAACGGAAGTTTTTGCCGGATAACTACCGGTGCAATCGATCGCTTTCAAAGGCGATCGATCGCGCCTCATTTTAAGAATTTTAAGAAAAACACAATAAATACGATCGATCGAGGCTCACTTTAGCGGGCGATCCCATCCTCTGTTCAATTTCACGTCAATTTTTAACAATCCCCATCATGACTTGATATTAAACTAGTCTACACACTAAATGCATATGACAACATGAATTAGACATTAAGCAATAGTACTCTAAGTTTTTGGTGATAGTTACTTTGCGGGTTTGAACCTACACCTAGTTTGGTAAGCCGCCACTTTCACAAGTTTGAAGTGAACAAAGTCTTGAACTTGAACATTAAAATAAGAGCTTTAACAAACCTAATAATTAGAGTAACTTCCTTTTCGAGATCATTCGGGGTAGCGTTTTATGGTCATGCACCTTGTATCTTTTCATGAGTTGCACATTAGAGAACAAGCTCACGTTCTCTTTAACTGCGACCTCAGTGACACTCATATAGGTGACAGTCTCTAAAGGTAATCTGCATAATAATACCCTGGCATATATGCCTTGACGTCATTAAGACTTTCATCAATCTGTTTCATATGCAGTAGAGCACTCTCATCATAACACGGGAATGAGCATACAATTTATTTAAGTAGTGATATCCAAGTCATGCAATAGCTTATTTTTATCCATTGAATCTTCATCGTGGGATATCCTTTTAGAGAGATTGGGTTGCAACTAACGATGATTTAATCATAGGCTTTCAGCCCCATTCCCCTAGATGAGTTTAGGACTTGCCGTGCCGATAATTCTTTAGTAAACGAATCAGTAAAATTATCCGCTGATCGTATGAAACCTAAGGTAATGACTCCAAAGGTAGTCAACTTGTGTAAGATTTTATACCTTAGTTCAATATGTCTAAAGGACCTCTTATTATGATTCTTACTGTTAACCTTATCAAGTGCTGATTGGCTATCACAGTGAGTCAAAACTCCAGGAATTGAGTTATTTATCTAGGGTATATCTATTAAAATATCCCTAAGTCATTCCGCCATTCCTCCAGTTTTATCAAGAGCTACTAACTTAGCATTCATAATAGATCTTGTTATCAAAGTTTGCTTGGAAGATTTCCATGCAACTACCCCACCACCTAGTGTAAACACATAACCACTAGTGGCCTTAGTTTCACCAGAATCTAAGACCCAACTTGCATCACTATTTCCTTCAGTAGGGAACCTGGAATAATGTAAACTGTAGTTTACACTTCCCTTCAGATATCTGAATACTCTCTCAATGGCAGTCCAATGAGATTCATTTGGGCTCTTAGTGTATCTACTTAGTCTTTCCACATCATAGGATATATTCGGTTTATTGCAATTAGCCAAATAACTCAAACTTCCTATCAACTGCGAATATCTAAGTTATGACACACTCTCCCCACAATGTTTCTTTAGTCTTACACTAGAATCATACGGCGTATTGATAGGTTTTCTATCGAAGTATCCATACTTCTTTAGAATCTTCTCCACATGGTGTGATTGACACAATAATTCCTTTAGAAGTTCTATTAATCTTCAAACCCAGTATGACCTTGGCAAGACCCAAGTCTTTCACATCAAAATTCTCGTTAACGAAACCCTTAACCTTATTGATATGATCCACATTATTTCCAAAGATTAAAATATCATCCACATACAAGCACAAGATAATACAAGAATTATTAAAAGACTTCCAATACATACACTTATCAGAAGTACACATGACAAAGTTATTTGAAAGAAGAGCACTATCAAACTTTTGATGCCATTGTTTAGGAGCTTGTTTTTACCCATAAAGAGATCTCACTAACTTACATACTTTTCTTTCTTAACCAGGAACTACAAAACCTTCAAGCTGCTCCATATATATTTTCTCCTCTAATTCACTATTTAAAAATGTTGTTTTGACATCTATTTGATGGATTTCGAGGTTATAATGAGTTGCCAATGCAATAAGCACTCGAATTGTAGTTATCATGGTCACAGAAGAATACGTATCAAAGAAATCTTGACCTTCTTTTTTATTGTAAACTTTAGTCACTAATCTAACTTTGTACTTTTCAATGGATCTATCAGGATAATATTTTCTTTTAAATATCCACTTGTACCCAATTGGTTTAAACCCTGGAAGTTGATCCGTTAGAACCCGTGTCCCATGTGCAAGTATTGAATCCATCTCACTCTGTACCGTCTCCTTCTATAAAGGAGCTTCACTAGATGACATAGCCCCACTAAAGGTCAAAGTATCCTCATTCCCCACCATGAAAGTATAAAAGTCATCCTCATAGTTATTCTCTATTCTGGTTCTCTTAGATCTCCTAACCTCCATATTGGTACCCGAATCATCAAATTTGGGAATAGAAGATGATGTATTATCTTCTTTATACACAACAATCTTCATCGGACTCCTTAATAGTATTAGGTGCATAATCCTGCCGATCATAACTAATTACTAAAAACTAATATTCTCTACTGTTTTGTGCATAATCAATAAACACTACATCATAAGTTTTCGAACCTAGCTTATTCATTACGTTTGGTATTTTCACTTTCGCGAGACATCTCCAAACTTTAATGAACTTTAAGCTCGATTTTCTTCCTTTCTTTAATTTATAAAGGGTTATATTTTGTCCTTTATGAGGCAGACGATCTAAGATTACACACTCAAAAAGAATCGATTTTCCCCACAAATACTTCGATAAACCCAAAGAGGAAAATATAGAATTTATCATGTCTACAAAAGTTTTATTCTTCTTTCTTCCACACTATTGGATTGAGGAGAGTAAGGTGTTGTGGTTTCATGTATTATTCCTTGATCTTCACAAAACTTGAAAAAGTCAAAGGAACAATATTCTTCACATCGATCAGATCTAAGTCTTTCGATCCGCCTCTCAATTTGATTCTCAACCTCCATCTTATAAATCTTAAACTTCTCAAAAACATCATCTTTAGATTTTAGCAAGTACACATGACAAAATTTAGAATCGTCATCAATAAACGTGATGAAATATCTCATACCAATCCTAGTTATTAATCCATTAAATTCACAAATATCATAAGAAAAGTCAAACAAACATGTAGATCGATCAACAGATCTATAAGATTTCCTAGGTTGTTTAGCTTGAATACATATTTTATATTTATTAAGAGATTCATCATGCAATTTTGGAATCAATTCAAGATTCATCATTCTCTTAATAGTTTGTGAATTTACATGTCCTAGCCTCATATCCACATATCAACAAAGCAAACCACAGAGCCATTGACATGAAATAAAGAGTTATTACAAGAAACTAAATTAAGTTTAAAAAGGCCATTACACACATAGCCTTTACCAATAAAAGTGTCATGTCTAGTTATTACAACTTTGTTCAATTCAAAAACTAGTTTATATCTCTTTCGACTAAGAAGTACTCCACTAACAAGGTTCTTCCTCACACTAGGCACGAGCAACACATTATGAAGAGTCAGCGTGTTGCCCGATGTAAACCGGATATCCACAGTTCCAACTCCATACACTCTAGCTTCAAAGGAGTTCCTCATCGTCACAGTCCATTCCTTTACTTCCTGATAGAAAAAAAAACATCAACACCGATGTAAACGGTAGCCCCTGTATCAACCACAAATCGGCACATGCCAAGTTAATTTCATATTTATTTAATACTAATCCGTCATCTGAAATATTAGCCTGAGCAGAAGATGCAACCCCACCATGGTTATGGTCATGACCCTTCTTCTCTTTATACACTTGTTTGTAAAATGTTCATGCTTCCCACATACCCAACAAACCTTTGACTTCTTATCCTTTTGGAAATTAGAACTAGGTTTGAAAGACCGATTCTTCAATTTTTTATTATTCTTCTTATAGCCATGAAACTTGGGTTTCCCTTCTACAACATTAACTTGAGCACTATCATTGGCCCCATAAGAAGAACCTTGCAAGATTTTCATATTGCCCCTGTGCTTCTCTTCAATTTGGTTAACCACCATTAAATCATCAACGGACATAGCATCTCATTTATGCTTCAAATTGATTTGGAAATCCTGCCATGAGGGTGGTAATTTGTCGATAAGCATAGGAACTTAGAGCCTCTCGTCAACGGGAATGCCTTTCCCAATGATCTTAGCAACCAAAGGTGGGAATGCCTTTCCTAATAAGCTCAACTACTTGGTCTCTAACAGACTTGTTATCAACCATCTTATAGTCAAAATATTAGCCTACGACGTACTTCTCTTCCCCTTCATGCTCGTTCCCAAATTTCTTATCAAGGGTATCCCATAATTCCTTAGCAGATTTAGTGTTTACATGCAAATCATACAACTCATTGCTCAAAACACTAAAAATTTGTTCATGGCACAGTTCATCATCTTGTTTGAATTTATCACTATCATGAGATTTCGCAATTCCAACAACTTCAAAAGAACTATCAGTTTTATCAGATTTAGATGAAACGGGTTTATTTGCAATAGCATCGGAAATCACATAGAATATATTCAATTGTGTCGACGAGAATTTCATCTTTATTTGGCATCTCATGAAATTCTTTCCATCAAACTTCTCTGGTTTAAGAGATTTCTCAACACCCATAATTACAGTAGTATTCAATCAATAAAATCAATATATTATATGTTTCAAGATTGTTGGGATTGTCTATAAAATAAGAGGGCAAAATACTACTAACCGGTTTGACGAAACTCCACAATAATACCAGAATTAATCAAAGAAGATTCGGTTCGAGGTGCGCTACACACTGTCCTTGAAACAAATACACTGCCCTCCGTGCACAGGCTATCACAGACGTTCCGTTCCCGAGATACAACGAACCACACTGTCAGTTTAAAGGTGCACTTCAAATAAAACTGACTGTAACTCGATCAGGGGAGATGCTATTGCTCAATGATAGACCAAGAATTCTAGAGAGAGAGAAGAAGAGTTTTGACTGTGTTCTGTAACCCTATTCTGAGTTTTTATGGTCTCAATATATAGGAGAATTCTATTGGGGTGTTTCAGGAAGAAAATGGTGCATCTTTTGAAGCCCAAATGGCAGTTTTTGCCCGTTAACCGCCGGTGCAATTGATCACTTTTAGAGGCGATCGATCATGCCTCGTTTTAAGAAAAATACAATAGATACGGCTGATCGTGTAGCCAATCGATCGAGGCTCACTTTAGTGATCGATTGCATCATCAAGGCGATCGACCGCCCCATCCTTTGACTAATTTCAAGTCAATTTTCAACACCTACATGCATTACTGATGATTAGAAGATGAGCAAATGTATATCTAATTATATGTTATACCTTCTAGTTCAACTTCCTGAGTTAACTGCAGGAATCGGAGATCCGATCTGAAGACACATGTGTCGAAATCAAGTAGTACATTTGGGATTCTGGAAGCAGAAAGGAGGAAGCTCAAGTTGCTGAAATGTTGTTGAATAGCCACACCAAGTTAAATCCAGCAGTGGTTAGAGGAGATGGAAACAAATCTGTTCTGTTCAATGGAGTGAAGCTTGCTAGTGAATTTTGCCAGATTGGAGAGGCGAAAGAGAGATGGAAGATCATCAACGTGTTGTGGCTGGAGATTCTTTCTTATGCTGCTAGTCACTGTCGAGGGTATGATCATTCGCAACGTCTTAGTTTTGGTGGAGAACTCCTAACATAAGTCTGGCTACTCATGGCACATTTAGGTATAGCATAGCAGTACAGGATTGAAGCATCTTTTTCAAAAGCCAAGCTGTTTGATGAGATATGAGGATTTACACACCCATACCACATTAATTGTCTGGATTCCATATCCAAAATGTACTAAATCAGTTCACATTATTATATAGAGCGACTATCCTGCCACCCACCACAATTGCAGGAGCCCCCATGTTCTGCATTTTTTTTGGCAAGTTTTAAAAAAATACATGCATTTTCTTATTGTGGGGGGCACCCTTGCTCTCCAATCGGTTTTTGCATATCCCCCCATCTTTAAATAACAAGTATTTAATCTTAGAAAGGAAACCATACACACTTTAATATTTGACGGCCCATGACAACTTAACATACCAACAGTATACCAAAATATACTAAAATTACCTGATGATAATTCAAAAGAAAACTAAAAATTTCTTCAATAGATGGGTGCCCTCTTCTCTTCTCCATTTCTACGTGCTTCTCAGGCACAGACACAACACACAATAGATAGTTCAATGTCCATTAGTGTCTATTGAACCCTACAGAGAAATATATAAGCACAAGGTAAGACAATTATTTTTCAATTTAAAATAGAGGTTCGTCTCTTTTCATGTGTATAACAAATCAAACACCACCTATCAACATCTCAGATAAATGGATGGTGTTGCCTGGCCTTTCAAAAATGTTTCTTTTACACAAATGTTGACAGACACTATACAAGAAAATGAAGTTAGTACTTCTGATGAGATTGTGCCATGCTCTCAGCAAAACCCTTCTCAGTTGAGGTATATGTATGTAGTTATTTCTATTCTTGAAGTTTGGTTCTTCGTTGCTTTCTCTATACGTTGGGGGATGTTTTTATAGTCTAATTAACATTTTATAGTTATTGTCCAAAAGAGACTCATTCCCTTCACCCACACATAATGAATCTGGATATCACTCGTATTGTTTCCACATATCAGGTAAAGACATTCTTTCTTAATGTCTACTAAAACACAATTTTTTTTCCATTTCCAAATCAGATTATTTATATTGCAGCTTTGGGAAGAACGGAACGATATGATTAAACGGGTGCAAGATGTCTGTTTCAAAAATGGTGTAGTGGCTACAATTCATAAAAGTGATTTGCCAAGGCCAGGTAAATCTGAGAGAGTTATACTTGCATGTGAAAGATCGGGAGAATACAGAAACCGCAAAAAAGGTGGTTCTAGCCTTGACAAAATTCAAAAGAAAACAAAAAGTAATAGATGTGGGTGTCCATTCAAATTAAAAGGAAACCTTGTGCACATCTCAGGTATAGGAAAAAGATGGAAGCTTGAAGTTGTTTGTGGATATCATAATCACGGCCCTCTACAGTTTGGCCAAGGTCATGCATATCTTGGTAAGCTAAACAATGAAGAAAAAAAATTCTCAAAGACATGTCTGCAGTGGGCGTGAAACCATCGGATGTTCTGAAAGCCATTAAGCAATATAACCCCAACAATCAGAGTACAATCCGCACTTTATATAACAAAAGAAGGGATATGCGCATAGCTCAATGTGAAGGTAGATCTTTGCTCCAAGAGTTGATGAAGAATCTCGAAGAAGCCAAGTATATCAGTCATTATGCAAACAACTAAAATGATGAATTGATACATCTCTTCTTTGCGAGTCCAACATCTATCACCCTGGCAAAGTTGTTCCCGCACATATTCATATTGGATTGTACGTACAAGACAAACAAATATAAGTTTTGCGGTATTGTCAATTGTTGGCATCACGTCTACATATAAGCACTTCTTCACATGCTTCACATTCATGATAAAAGAGAAAGAGGAGGACTATATATAGGGCTGCTCACGAGCAGAGTCGAATCGAGTTTTGACTCAGCTTGACTCGAGCTCGACTTTTAGATACTTGGCTCGAGCTCGAGCTCGGCTCGAATCGAGCCTAAGATTAGCAACTCAAGCTCGGCTCGTTATAAAATTTCACAGCTCGCGAGCTGGCTCGGCTCGGGCTCGTGAACCTGAGCTCGAGCCCGAGCCGCACTCATGGGAGGTCCAGAACTCGGTGGTGGTCATGATCGAGTGGTCCACCGTCAGTCCGGCGGCGGCCATGAAGCCCAGCGCCTCATCCACCCGGTGGGCTAGCTCGTTGTACCGGCCACCCTGCTCGTGCTCTGTGAAACCCAGGTTCCACTGGGTAACCCTCTGCATCGTGGCGTAGCCTCCGGTGGCGAAGGCCCAGATCAGGTTGAGGGTGGTAGGGCCGGATCATCTTCTGCAGTCGGAGGTTCGGGACTGAAGGTCGAAGGCGTCGCCATTGATGTTGCCTCCCCTGTAGCTTGTCTCCCTTGGAGGTCGTAATCCTTCCAAAAAAAGTTCGAATCTTTTTGTGCGGAGAGCCTTGAAGCTCCCCTGGAGGTCGAACTCCTTGAAGCTCTCGGCACAATCGCCACCCTGGACGAGGAAGGCACGGCCCATGGCTGCATCAGCGATGCGCTCCTCGAGGCTGCGGGCCTCACCGGCAAAGACGATCGGGAAAACTCGTTGATGGTCTTGAGCACGGACTCGAGCTCTTTCTGGTAAGGGTACTCAGGCAAAGCTTTCTTGGTCTTCCAGCTTTCGACACTCCACTTGCCGGTGGGCTTGTCGGCAAAGGCGAGGGTCGGGATGGGCAGGCCGGGATGGCGGCTTGCTTGCGGAAACAGGGGATGGGTACTTGGGCAGGCCGAGAGGCCCTGTAGGTTCCGGAGCTGTAACCAGAAGAAAGCATGGCAACGATGGCAATGATGCCTGTAGTGTAGGTGCAGGATGGCAATGATGCCTGTGTAGTGCAGGTGCAGGATGAATGATGGCATGTAGTGTAAGTGCAGGATGGCAATGATGCATGTGCAGTGTAGGTGCAGGATGAATGATGGCATGTAGTGTAGGTGATGCCTGTGTAGTATAGGTGCAGGATGGATGATGGCCTGTAGTGTAGGTGCAGGATGGCCACGATGGCCTGTTGGTGCCAGAAAGGATATATAGGAGTATCTTCGTAGGACAGTATCTGATTCACTCGAGCTCGAATTTTTTCGAGTCGAGCCGAGTTGAATTACAGGTGGCTCGAGCTCGAGCTCGAAAAAGTCGAGCTCGAATCGAGCTCGAGTCGAGTTGGGTTCGAGTCGAGTTAAAAGTCGAGCCGAACCGAGTCGGGCCTAAAAAACTCGCGAGCTGGCTTGGCTCGTGAACACCCTTAACTATATATGGGCTCTTGAGAAGTTTAAAAATATTCTTGATAAGGAGACTCCAAAAGTATTTGTGACAGATATGGAGATGGCATTGGCAAAGGCATTGACAAGGTGTTTCTTGGATCAAAGCATCTGCTATGTATGTGGCATATAGCAAATTGTTTGTTCAAAAATTGCAAAAAAATGTGTAAAACCAAGGACGAATGGGTCAATTTTTTGGCAAGTTGGAGCAAGGTTGTGTACTCGAAAGATGTTGATGATTATAAAGAATGTCTAAAAGATCTAGAACATGAGTTCAAGGGATTTCAAAGTGTGATCGACTACATGCATAAGCAGTGGCTGAACCCACACAAGGAGCATTTTGTTGGAGCATCGACCAACAAAATATTGCACTTTGGAAATATAGCTTCAAGTCGTGTTGAGAGTGCTCATTCAGCAGTGAAATGCCATTTAAGATCATCCATTGTTTCCGTGTTAGAATCCTGGCGCAGCATTGATGGTACTATGATTCTCCAATTTAACAAAATTAAGAAATCTTTTCAAGAGAGCCGTTTGGGAATTCCACATGTACTGAAAGGAGATTTTTATAAGGATGTGATAGGATTAGTGTCAAAAGAGGCTCTCCTTATGATAGAAAAATAGAGAAAGGAAGCAGCAACTCAACACTATAGTGAAGACAAATGCGATCATAAATTGCTAAGCTCACACGGTCTCCCTTGCAAGCATTTAATTTTGAACTTGATATTAGAAAGTCGTCGTCTACCACTCTCAATGATCCATGAACATTGGCAAAAACTATGGTACATTAAGGATGTATCAAATGCTAAAGCCGCTGAAGTCATCGATATATTAGATCAGGTTTACAAAAAATGGGCACAATCAGAATCCTATATGCAATTGCATTTATTGCATAAACTGAAAGAGTTGTTGTACCCCACCTTCATTCAAGTCCTTGAGCCAAAGGTTTTGCCAAGACAACGTGGTGGGCCAAAAGGAAGTACATCCACCAAGAGAGATCCATCTGCCTTTGAGTATGCTATGAAAGAAGAAGAAAACCAACAAAAGGCAGCAGCAAAAAAGGAGAGACAAGAAAAAAGGAAAAACAGCAGCAACTAGGGCAAAAAGAAAAACTCTAGTTGAGAAAAATGTGAAAACAGAGAAACTCCAAAGTCATACAATAGAAAGCACTTTACCTAACTTGAATCATCATCCTATGTCAAACTTTTTTCATTGGCTTCCAAAAGGTTGTTGGCAATGGATAGAAGATTTTGTTGATATGCCCAGAGATGGTCATTGCGGATTCCATTCAATTCGACATTCTTTAGGAATGCAAAAAGAACATGGATGGAAGAATGTAAGGGAAGATCTAATGTTGGAACTTAAATGTCATCGAGGAAAGATGTTTTTGCAACTGAGAAGAGAGTTGATAAGTTGAGCTTGATATTGAACTATTTTGAGACAACGGCATATCCAATGAATTGGATGGAAATGCCAGATATGGGGCACCTTATTGCATCTCGCTATGGACGCCCTTTGATCCTCATTTCAAGGATGTATTGCAGAACCTTTTTACCTCTATGGTCTCCACCACCTAAAGACCATTCTATACTATGCATTGCCCATGTGGAAAGAAACCACTATGTTGTACCTATACTAGTTGCGGGTTCAGCTTTGCCTCCTATATCTTTGTCCTGGAATTTATATCGTGATATTTTTGCAGAAGGTTGGTGCCCCTTATACGAACACCAAAGCACGGAGTTTATGAAAGTCATTGACAAGGGGGTTGCACTAAGTGACACTCCTATACAATACTTTATGCTGATGAATAAACAAGGAGTTTTCTTTAACTGTTTTTTGTGACAAATGCTTTCTTAACTTACTCATCTATGAAAATAAAATACCAACAAACTTTGATTGGTATATTAAATTTAACATGCTCGGTTTCAAGAAGTTTGTGTATACATTTTTTTACAATGATTTAGTTGGTTCAATGTGTATCACGGCCCGAAATTTCAAGCCTCGACGGAGTGCGGAAGTCGACCCTTAGGTGAGAAATTCTTGAAGCCGAATTTCGGGAACGCAACTAAATACCCATTCACCAGTCAACCACAACATCTCAAAAGGATGTGTAATTGAAACCCACTCAGTCATATGAATCAACATCATTAAACCATATGAAAAAAAAATTCTTAAACTCAAATTATCCCAAAATAAAAGTCATTAAAATCTCTTAACAAAACCACTAAAACTTCTTGGCACACAGGTCATTAATGTCACAGCTATTTATTTCAAAAGCAATATAAACTTTGAATCTTTCTTACTACAATTCTTGTGCTTTTCCTTATGCTGCAACGTTCTCCAAATCTAATCTTTATCCAATCCTGCATCACAGGATGCATGAGTATTCCGAAGAAATACTCAGTAGGATGCAAAACCCACACAAACCCAAAAGATACAATATATAACAATGCATAAGATTTCAACAACAACTGACAAATCAGCAATATCAATATCCAATATACGGAATTGCATTACCAGAAATCATCATAAGTCACTAAGGCTCCAAAACAGCTAGAATGTATGGAGATAATATAATTAATCAATTATCCAAACATTGAGAGTGCATAAGAAAAATATCATTCACAGAGACTTCAACTATCACAAGCGTATGGAGCTACAAGTCTCACTCTCATATATCACCACTTCCATGTGGTTTCTTGCCAAACTATCCTAGAGGTTCTCTCTTTGGAACCCTCTATCATGTTTAGAATACTGGCTCTATCAGTACTTGTGGAATACCTCTCTTTGGGCGGGAACCTAACAAGGGTCCAAAGATATACTCTCTTAACACAAGGACTTTTGAGTCTTATTAACTCTCATACTGGCAGGGTCTCTTAACTTAGGGGTTTTTTAGTATTATTAACTCTCTCCCTAGCTGAATTTCTTAACTTAGGGGCTTTTTAGTATTATTAACTCTCACCCTAGCTGAATCTCTCTTAACGCAGGAGCTGTTGAGTATCATTAACTCTCACCCTGGCTGAGTTTCCCTTAACATAAGGGCTGTCGAGTATCATTAACTCTCACCCTGGCTGAGTTTCTCTTAACACAGGGGCTGTTGAGTATCATTAACTCTCACCCTGGCTGAGTTTCCCTTAACACAGGGGCTATTGAGTATCATTAGCTCTCACCCTGGCTGAGTTTCTCTTAACACAGCGGCTGTTGAGTATCATTAACTCTCACCCTGGCTGAGTTTCCCTTAACACAGGGGCTATTAAGTATCATTAGCTCTCACCCTGGCTGAGTTTCTCTTAATCCAAGTGCTTTTGAGTATTCTACAATTCTCAACCAGACAGAGTCTCTCCTAATCCAAGTGCTTTTGAGTATTCTACAACTCTCAACTGGACGGAGTCTATTATGGCTTTTACCAGCATACTACGAATGTCTTCACTCAGGTACTATTGAGACTACCCATCTCTCATCCTGGAAAACTAATTTACCTCTCTTGGGCAAAATCTCACAAGGTTCTTATAACGAATCTCTGATGTAACTATTTACTCGAAGGAAAAGTATCCTCTATAAAGAACATATTCATTCTGATAACTAGCTCATGAAAGAAGTACAACACAGATTTCGATACTCTTTCAAAAGTTTGACTCACTAAAGGAGTACCAATGAGATTATTTAATCTCTATCGTCACACAACTAACCATAGAAGTATTAAATTAAAGTGTCAACAGCAGAAGTATCACACATTGCTTTAACATAAGTGGAACTATTCCAATACTCAACTCAATCATAGAAACATTGATCCAAACTTCAAGGTTTAAGACTTTAGTCAAAGAGAATGATAGTTCAGCTTCCAATTGAAAACACAATCTAGTCAATATCAACAATGAAACACATAGGACTTACGAAACACCAAACTACCCACCATTAGTCAATGATATTAAAGTATTATACTTAGTCCATTCTGCTATAATTCTTTCTGGAAGATCTTGCATAACATATATTACTTTCATAGTATACTTATTTTAGCATAGGGTAATGTTTTGCTAAAGTTTCTCCAACTTTTACCCTAATTATAGTATTCTATTTTTACATATCAGTTGACTTCCGGCTCTTCCCAGCGTCAGCACAGATTGAATTACTCTATGAAATTTTTACTGTATGTAGTCCTTTGAGTCTAGCTTCTAACCAACAGACGGTATATTTTTCTGAGTTTATTTGAATTAGTTATGAATTATTTACTACAGACTGTTAGCACAGAAATAGTTCTGGCCGAGATTAAGACTCTTAATTAAACTCGATTATCTCACTTAATAACACATTATAGGTGATAATATATTATTAACAGACAACCATACTCCCCTCCTAGATCAATTACAGAACCTAGGATTATTTATAATTACCAAAGTATACCCTTTTATCATGTTACATATCATATATCAATTGACCCATACATCTTCACATATAAGAGCATGATCATAATCAACTCATGAATAGAAATACCACACATATTCATTCCTAAACAAGATCACATATTTGACATCAGAACTTCCTGCCTAACTACCTCTGAAACATTCTGGCTAGCATCCTCTTCCTGCACGAGGTTAGTCGCGAGATTTGGTCGTTTACCATGTGCTCCTGAGTTCACCATATTCGATCTCTACAGTCAAAGAAAGAAGATGAATTAGAATCTCACAAAGTTTCAATTTTAATTTATCTTATCTATTCTTTGACCCCTATCTATTCATTAACCCCCAAAAATCATAAACTTTCAAGCAAGTCAATTACACACAAAACAAAACAATCCATCAACAAAATTAAAGATAAAAAAATCAATTCCTTAATGGTTTCTTTGCTAGAGATTTCTAACAATTAATCTGCCCTTATATAAGTGTCAAGGAAATTCTTTATTACAGTGAAATCCAACTTCTCAAACAGCCATACTAGGGTTCTCTCGACCTGGTCCTTCAATACCAATCCTGAAGGGTTTTCCTATATCTCTCAGATAAGGCTCTTTACTAGGTCCCCGATTGATACCATCTAGCCTCCATTCTGACCACCACTTCTTACCATCTTGTTTGTTTTCCACCTCCGTTCACCAGTTTACTTATGTTCCTTTCCATAAGCCTAGTCCTAAAGATTCTCTAACGTACTAGACTTTCACTCCCATATGGATAAGTCTCTACTAGTTCCATCTATGTTTTAACTACTCTCATCATCTAGATTATGCTAAGTCTTCTTTCTCTCTACAAACTTCCACTACATTACTTCATATGTTAACAATGTTGTTCAAGACTGAAGTGAAGGGCTCCAATACCATGCTGTCATGCCCCGAAATTTCAAGCCTCGATGGAGTGCGAAAGTCGACCCTTAGGTGAGAAATTCTTGAAGCCGAATTTCGGGAACGCAACTGAATACCCATTCACCAGTCAACCACAACATCTCAAAAGGATGTGTAATTGAAACCCACTCAGTTATATGAATCAACATCATTAAACCATATGAAATAAAAATTCTTAAACTGAAATTATCCCAAAATAAAAGTCATTAAAATCTCTTAACAAAATCACTAAAACTTCTTGGCACACAGGCCATTAAAGTCACAGCTATTTATTTCAAAAGCAACATAAACTTTGAATCTTTCTGACTGCAATTCTTGAGCTTTTCCTTCTGCTGCAACGTTCTCCAAATCTAATCTTTATCCAAGCCTGCATCACAGGATGCATAAGTATTCCGAAGAAATACCCCGTAGGATGCAAAATCCACACAAACCCAAAAGATACAATATATAACAATGCATAAGATTTCAACAACAACTGACAAATCAGCAATATCAATATCCAATATAAGGAATTCATTACCAGAAATCATCATCAGTCACTAAGACTCCAAAACAGCTAGAATGTATGGAGATAATATAATTAATCAATTATCCAAACATTGAGAGTGCATAAGAAAAATATCATTCACAGAGACTTCAACTATCACAAGCGTATAGAGCTACAACTCTCACTCTCATATATCACCACTTCCATGTGGTTTCTTGCCAAACTATCCTAGAGGTTCTCTCTTTGGAACCCTCTATCATGTTTAGAATACTAGCTCTATCAGTACTTGTGGAATACCTCTCTTTGGGCGGGAACCTAACAAGGGTCCAAAGATATCACTACAACAAAAAAGGTCAGTAGCGACGCACAAAAGCGTCGCCAAAAGCACTATTAAACGTTGTTATAGATATCTCACAACGCTTTTAATGCGTCGCTAGATGCGTTGCTGTTGATGCGGACGCAACTGCTCAATTCCGACGAAAGTGTTAAAGCGTAGCAACTGATAAATTCCAACGAAATGGTTAAAGCGTAGCAACTGATCGATTTCGACGAAACAATTAAACCGTTGCAAAAATATACTTTCCACAGTTGTTAAAACGTGGAAACTAGATAATAGCGACAGTTTTTGGGTTCGTCCCCATTGTGATATGGCAACACTTATCTACTTTTAGCCACATTATTTAAGCGTTAAAAAAGGCATACCGAATATGTAAAATCTGTCGTTATTAAGTAGTTGCGATAGATAAATAGCATCACAAATATTAATTAGCAACATAAAATAATAGATTAAAAAGTGTCGCAAGCACTAATGGTCTTTATAGATGAGCATGCCTATAATTCTCCATTATCGTCGCTATTCCTTAATCGTGACACATGAGATTGCCAATTTTGCTTATTTGGGACACTAAAAAAAGGTTAATATTCCTTATTTAAGACACACAAAATATTAATTAATTAAAAGGTACACATATAACTTAATTGTTTGCCTAATATTTCATTAAGAAACAATTGAGTCAAATTTATCCACAGTAAATCATGTCATTGCGTCAAATCAGAAGTTGATTATTATAGTAAAAAAATATGTCAGACATAACTAAAAGCTAATAAACTCACAATTATTCAATGACCCAAAGTAAAAATAAATATCACCACTAACTTTCGACTATCATTCTACTACTTGATTTCTTCCTCGGTCAATCCTGCACAAAGGAAATGGTTTAAAAATATTAGCAACATAGACATTATATTTAAATTATAACAAACTTATGATTAAAAAATTATTTTTTATTCAGAATTTTTATGCAAATTTTGACAGAATCTCCCCTATATTTTTGATATGTAAAAGTCCTGTAATAATCTAAAACAAATGTACAAATTATAATAAGTAAATAACAAAACATGTACAAATTATAATATGTAAAAATGATGTGGTCCAAGTGCACTAACTATCTATCCAAGATCCATTGCAGATGAAGTCAAAGATAATACTATTAGGGAGATTTTAAATGAACTGCAAAACTTGGAGAGGGCGTTAAAAGTAGTGTAATTTGATAGCAAGGGAAATGGTTCCCAAGAATATCCATTCAGAAATCAGATCAGATGGCTGACTTTAGATGAGTACTTGTCCACCCTTTATGTTCCCGCTCCCTCTGTCTCAGTTAAACTGTATGGATTTGAAGAAAAACTTGTTTCCTATTAGTTGTCATATTTCTTCTTTTCCTTCTCGAAGTGATCAGTGGATGGAGTAAAAAGGCTTAGTGGATGGAGCAAAAAAGGGTGGCAAATTGGTTTCTTTGGATATCCAATTTACTCAGATGTAGATAATTAGTATGGTACGGAGTGATTACATTACTTTCAAAGAAAACCAACAAAAATGACAAACAAGAATATTAAACATGTCCATCTTTTTTTATGGTGACAGGAAAACCCTCTCATCTTTGTCATGGCTGGGGAATCCATCCCTTAGTCTGAGTCTCAGCAAACAACATTAGCATGTATTTTTTGTTATGGACTTCTGCTAAAAAAGTAAAATAAAAAAAGTGATGGACTTCTGATATAACAGTCTTCTTCGGCCTCCAACAATCTAGTTCAGCGACCTTTACTGTATCTGAGTCTAACTAGGATGAATACTTAACTAGGCTATTGAAGTCTCCAAACGGCAAATTAAGGCAAGAGAGGCCCCGAACCATGATAATGTTTCAAAGCTGGAAGCTGCCGAAGCCAAGCTGCAAGAGTTAAAGGCAAACATGGCAGTTTTGGGTAAGGAGGCTTTGGGTTGGCATAACAAAGTCAAAGCAACTTGAAAATGTTCATTTCTATGCATATACATGAGCAATGAAATGGGCACAAATAGAATGAATCACCCTACAGCTATATTCTAGCAAAGGTTCTGTAGATGATAGATCTGGCCATTCCTTGAGGAAGTAAACACCAACAAGGGCAGTTCTTAATTAAAAAACAGATTGGCAGTTGTTACAGGTGCCAATAAGGGAATTGGGCTGGAAATTTGCCGGCAATTAGCTTCCAATGGAATTAAGGTCATACTGACAGCAAGAGATGTGAAGACAATACTAATATATCTACTATTTCTGGACGGAGACAATACTAGCAAAGAAGCCACCATTTTTTGAAGGTACCATTTTTTGCCACTTCGTGGACTGGGACGTTGAAGGTACTATGTCTCTCCCTTTTCTTAGTAAGTGGTCACTTTCAACAATTTTTGTGTGCACTTGTTTGACTAGTTGAGTTAGAACTGATTCAAACTCCTAAGTTTGATAGACCCAACTTGTAGATTTCTGATCCCATTAACTTGTAAATACCATATCTCCCAGTTCACTTACAATTTCAGCCTCAAATCAATAACATTATAAATTTGAATCGAAGATGAAAAATATCTCCAAGAATATATAATGCAGACATTTGACAGCCGAGATATGACCGTTCAAAGCCTGATGCTCAGTTCTGATCCAAACCTGAAATCCTACACCAATTTTGAGGTTGGACACACATGTATGTGGACCCACTTTGCCAATTCAACCGGAGAGACCACCTTATGAATCAGTTATTACGATTCAACTAGCCTAAGACATAGGACGTACAGTTGGAAACTGTAGGAAAATCTCTAAAGAAACTCAAAATCAGGATAAGAGTCACCAATAATCGGCCATGCTACTATCACCAAAACAAAAACATATCCCTGAACCCAAACTCTGATTGACACCAACTCAGATGTGTTCTAAAGCTGATACGCAAAAAAAAATATCCTATATGCAATAATAATAAAGTAAATAAAAATAAAACAAGTAAAGCCAAACGAGTTCTTTTACAAGGAAACCCTTTCAGGGACAACCATGACCTTGTCTAGCCTTAAAAATCTCCAATACAAAGTTGTAAAAGTAGTCATATTATCTCTCTAATTTATTCTTAACGATCAGTGACCTTGGTTCTTTTTCCTCTCACCAACTCGTAATAAAACAACAACACCACTTTATAATCTCCTTAGAAAGTCCTCAGCAATCAGCTTTAAAAAGCTTCACATTAAAACACCGCAACTCAAATTAATTAAATGGACGCGACAATTAGTGTATTTTGAGGTCTCATTACTCTCATCGAATTTATGATGAGTGTTAGACACCCCCTTTTTTAACTAGCGCACCTCCTTAACATAGACAGAGGATATTCATTATTCATTGTCCGTGTATATCCAGATTGTGGATATCCACCATCCATGTATGGGGCTGGGCTGGCCAAAAAAGGTTGTGAACTACTGATAGAAATTAATAACAGAATAAATAGAAGCTTTATCCTCGGTTCACTTGAAGAATTAGCTGCAATAGCAAGCTAAATTGAAGATACACTAGTCTACAATAGCTTTCCCTGCACATGCACGTTCATGAGGATCTATTGACCTACATGGCAAATCCAGTCACCTAATGATGGATTCATGATTTTTTAAATGCAGCCAATTTTTTTAACGGATGAAGTAATATCTTACAATTGAAACTATATCTATAAGCAGTTGTATGAGCCATCCTACATATTTGTTATATACAGCTAAATTGTTTTTGTAATAACTTGATCTATTGGATTCTGATTTTGCAAAAGCTATCACATTGGTTTCATATTTCAGCTGAGATCTAGAACATATTAACGTCATAATTAAGCACCTAAAGGCTATGTTTTATGTTGCTTTTGTAGGTAATTTGGGAAACCTTTGCTCCGAAAGGTGGAGAAAAAATGGTCTTCCTTAACAAGCAATTTGATCTCATATTTTGGAAACAATACTAGCAAAGAAGCCGCTAATGCCAAATATTGAAAGGTCACAAGTCATTTTCTAAATGCCAGCAAGGTTCCTATCTAGTAAGAAGGTAGGATCACGAGTATGAAAATTACCATATCGCATAAGCATCTCAATGACCATGGAATAGAAGAGGAGCCTCTGCAAAGTAAAAATAATACATCAAAGAAAGGAACAAATGAGGATTTGTTAAACATATTATTGCAATGGCAATTGCATAAACTTGTTACCATGAAGGAGGGGCATCTTGTTGCTGCCTCATGAACTCAAGCAGCTTATCAATGTTGCTTTGTTGTTGCTCAAAGCGTTCTCTATATTCGGCCAGAAGCTCATGAGCTTCAGCAGCAGATTGTTCTGCCATCTCAGCTCTTCGATATGCCTGATCAAATTGTGATTGTGTGATCTTTGATGATGAGGAAGATGGTGGAGCCACCTCACCATGTCCAAGCCCTAGAACATAGCCTCTACGAGTCCCCTTCAAAATCTCAAAGGCTATCTCATCGTCAGATGGTTTTTGTGTTTCAGTTGACCCATCCGCAGACTGAGCCTCCTTGCGCAATGTGTCCATTTGATTCTGCATGTGTACATACCTATATTAAAGTTTCTTTAAAGAAAAGGAAAAAATATATGCATTTAAATAATTAAGTCGTACATGGAGGGCATGAGCGTTCTCGCTAAGCCATCGACCTTTCTTTGTTGAGTAGTGCGTAGTTTTATAAAAGTCCACCATGCTATAGGAATCCTGAGATGGGGTCAACTTCTCGCGCTGTATCATGTTAACGGTTAGTGAATAGTTTTCATGAAAAATAAGTGTCATTGCTAAAAATTAAATAAGGAAACACAAATAATACCAATATCTCTCGGCGACGGACAAAAGACATCGAACCACCAGAATGTGGGGTTTTCAGTTGTTGTCGACTAGCTTTATTTGTAGCACTAATGTTCTGCATTAAACATGATTAGTACAATTCTATAAACCATCATAATAGTAGGAAGATATAATACTAAAGATGTTCCTAAAAAACCAATATTCCATACCTGAAACTTTGCACTTGCATACCGATCACAAATTTTTGCCCACGCGTCCATATCAATTTCATTACAAGGATGGGCCTTTGCTTCATTCACATCCTTATATTTCTCATAATGCTCACGCATTTTCGATCTAAAGTCTTTGAACCGCTCTTGGAGCATCCGGTTAAGAGCTTTAGTAATATGTTCTGGGTCCCCAACAAAATCAAACTTTTCCTATCAAATAAATTAGTGATGTTTGTTATAAAAGTGATTAATATAAGACATAGCAGATAACTTACATGCTTTCAAAGCAAGACTATTGGAATTCATAGTTATCAAAATCCAAAGAAATCAATAAATAACTAATTCCGTATAAATTACCTTCAGCAGATTGTGCATATGGTCTTTTGCATCTTTTGGTACTTTTCTCCGGTCCGATAGAACTTCTTGATCTTCATCGAGAAGTGGTATATTTGCCCGACAAACAATTCCTACCTCTCGGGCTAACTCATTACCATCTTCACAAATAGGTTTCCACTTAGTAACAGGAAGTTCAATCTTGACTTTTTCCTTAGAACGGCGAACATAATCATTTAACTTCTTGTTCAAAGCTTTTCCACGAGTTTTCTTCCCATGTGCACCTAGGATTAAAGATATCAATCATTCACAAACAAAGCACAAGGAGTATCACATAATCCAACAAGAGAAAGGAGTATCACATAATAAAACAAGAGATAACCATACCTGCATCAGCCGAAGGAACATGCGCAGCCTCGGAGGAGTTCCCAACTTTTGATTGGGTTACGACCCTCTTACGAAGACCTCCAGGAGCCATAACTAATTTCATAATAAACAAATAATTTCAAACTAATTGGATTAACTTCCTAATCAACTTTGTAGCAAATTGCATTTTAATTCGGAGGCAAATTCGCATGAGTAAATAAGACACAACAATCTTATTAAACTTTAACATTCATATAAAACAAAACTAATTCCAAACTCCATCACTATTTTTATGTATAACTTTATTTGAATTTTACATAAACAAAAGAACAATAAGCAACTACTTCACCAATCAATGTCAGTATCATCATCACTAATCTGAACTTCTTCCTCATCATGATATTCATTGAGAGTATCATCTTCTTCATCAAGTTCATCATCATTAATGACAGATGTATCTTTTTCAACTAATCGAAGATTTTTCATCACTTCCTCAGCATCAATATCCATCAGAACCATGTCTGATCGATCAAGCGACATCATTTCAACCTCAATGTCATCGGTTTCAATGTTATGATGATTAATTCCAACGTGTGCAGTGTGTTCTTCCTGTTGATAGGCCTCTTCCATATTGGTAGTATCTTCTTCCTCCCCTGCTTCCTTTATATCATACACATTTCTTGGCTTCAACTTCTGTACAACTTTCCAATTACCTTGAAATTTGGTATCATTAAGATAAAAAACTTGTCCCGCCTGTGTTGCCAAAATGAAAGGATCATCCTTGTACCACTGATCGGAGGTATCGACACTAGTGAAGTGAGCATCCGTGTGTATTCCTGTCCTTTTGCTGATATTCCACCATTCTCACTTAAAAAGAAAAACCCGAAATTTATATAAATAGCTTAACTCAAAAATGTCTGTCAATACACCATAAAATTCAACTGGTTTTGCTTGGTGCTCTCCGCTTACAATCACACCACTGTTTTGAGTTCGACGATTCTTCTCACGCTCCTTGGTGTGAAACCTCATCCCATTAACTATGCATCCTAGGTACCTTGTTATTCGCTGATCTGGACCGCATGCTAATGCATACAATTCATTTGTGGCAATCGGTGATCCATGAAGGCGTAAAGTTTTTATCTATTTAAAAACAATGTGGTAACAAAATTTATATTTAGTAAGGAATTCATATTATGCTAATAAAGTATTTTATTAACCTTAATGCTATGACAACTTACACACTTTGCAAACCAACCAGCAAACTGTTTTTCTTGCCTCTGTTGCCAATTATGAGGGTTTTGCCTCAACAATTCTGCCTTATGCTCGCTGGAAATAAAAAATATGAATGCATATACTACTTAACTATGATAAAATGTGAATATTTTATGTGCTAGTAATATCAACTTACTCGAAATAAGGAATTATTTCATCACAATTATTCAACACGTAATACCGAGCCTTAGTGAGCTCCGCGATATCAAGATGTTGAAAGCTCCCCGAACCTAAAGGTCGTACATTATGCCCAAAAACAGAATGTTGGGTGCATTGTAGGCCTTCATATCCATCATTGTTCCGTTGCTCACGATTGAATCTAGTCTCAATACCGTCAAGATACATGGAGCAAAATGTGAGGCATTCATTGTCAATATATGCTTCAGCAATCGATCCCTCTGGTCGTGTTTTATTGCGCACATATTGCTTTAATGTGTGGAGAAACCTGTTTTAGTGTGTTAGAAGCAGAAAAAAATATATGTTAAAAACTATTCAAAAGATAAATATATTACCGTTCAATTGGGTACATCCACCGGTATTGCACAGGTCCACCTAATATTGCCTCATATGGCAAATGAACAGCCAAGTGGACCATGACATCAAAGAACGATGGTGGAAATATTTGCTCAAGCTTGCATAATATTGAGACAATATCATTTTCCATACTCTCCAATACTGTCAACAGTAGGGTTTTGCTACACAACTCTTTAAAGAAAGCACCCAACTCAATCAATGTTGTAGAGACACCCTCATTTAAATTTCCACGCAACGCAATTGGAAGAAGCCTTTGTAAGAAGACATGACAGTCATGACTTTTCATTCCCAATATCTTACAATCATTTACATTAACACACCGAGATATATTTGATGCATATGCGTCTGGAAATTTTATCGATTTCAACCATTCGCAAAAGTTCTTTTTTCTCATCTTTAGATAACATATAACAAGCAGGTGGCATCACATACTTATCGCCTCTTTTCCTTAGGTGTAGCTCATGCCTTAAACCCATATACTCCAGGTCCAACCGGGAATTGATTGTGTCTTTTGTTTTCCCATCTAGGTTGAATAATGTTCCCACCACGTTATCGCAAATGTTCTTCTCAATGTGCATCACATCCAAATTGTGCCGCAACTTGAGTGTTCTCCAATATGGTAATTCAAATAATATGCTCCTTTTTGTCCAATTCAACTCCTCCTTAGTACGTTTCCTTTTCTTCTTATTTGAACCCTTCCCAAATACAACATCTTTAACATGTTTCAATTGGGCTAATATGTCCTCTCCAGACAACCTTATTGGTGGACGCCTCCTCTCCGCCTCGCCATCAAATCGTTCTTTATACCTGACTCTCCATGAGTGCTTGGGTGGCAGGAAACGACGATGGCCCATGTAGGAAGTTTTCTTTCCATGCTTCAATCTTTGATAACTTGCATCATTATTACAATTTGGACATGCTAAGAAACCTTTAGTGCTCCATCCAGATAAGTTTCCATAGGCAGGAAAGTCATTTATAGTCCATAAAACAACTGCATGCATTTGGAACTTCTGTTTTGTAATGGCATCATATGTCTCAATCCCAGTTTCCCACAACTCTTTCAATTCATCCACTAATGGTCGCAAATATACATCAATATCATTTCCAGGTGCTTTAGGTCCAGGAATAAGCAATGACATGAAAATGAATGGATCTTTCATGCATTTCCATGGAGGCAAATTATATGGGACGAGCATTACAGGCCACATGCTATACTGACTGCTCATATTTCCAAAGGGATTAAAGCCATCTGTTGCGAGGCCAAGGCGGACATTACGAGGATCACGAGCAAACCATTCATGTTGTTGGTCAAAATCCTCCCAAGCTTGAGAATCTGCCAGATGCCTAAATACACCATTTTCCTTATCTCGCTTATCGCTATGCCATCTCATGTCTGCAGCCGTCTTTGATGACAAAAACAATCTTTGTAACCTCGATTTCAATGGGAAGTACCGAAGCACCTTTTGAGGAACATTCTTACCCTTTCCTGCTCTTACCTTGTACCTTGGTTGATGACATATTGGGCACTCACTAATATGTTCATACTCTTCTCGATACAATATACAATCATTTATACATGCATCAATTGTAGTATAGCCGAGTCCCAAGTCTCTCATCAATTTCTTAAGTTCATAATAGGAGGCCGGCATTGTCTCCCCATTAGGCAATGCATCTTTAATCAACTCGAGGTTCATGTTGAAAGATTTGTTGGTCCAACGATTAATAATTTTTACATGAAGCAACCTCACCAAATAATTCAACCTAGAATATTTCTTACAACCTGGATAAAGCGGACGTTGTGCATCAATCAACAGTTTACCAAATTCTCCTAGATTGCCACTTTTTGAGGCATCAGGATCACTACTAGTAGTATCTTCTCTTTGGGCAACATCCACAGTATGGACATCTACACATGTCCCGGCCTGTATATCCTGTAACATTTCTTGCACCCCATCAAGACATTCCTCGTCACTACTACCATGATGTTCATTGTTGCCTATCACTCCAAATCTAGGTTCACCATGATACATCCAACATGTATAAAATTTGTACATTCCGTTTTCAAGTAAATCTTCTTCAACCTCATTTATATCCTTGTAATATCTATTCATACATTTCCGACAAGGACATCTACATCTATTGGCACTATCTGTATGTTGACGTGCCAATTTGATAAACGTCTTGATTCCTTCAATATATTCTGGCCAATACCTATTCGGTAGATCTATCCAACCTTTGTCAATGTTCATCTATCAATCACACAGAAATCACAATTTACAAGTTCAATACTTGGAGTAAAATATGCATCAATCTTTCTTTCAAGTGACTAATCATTCTCATATCCAAAATGAGTTACTATGAATATTGTGAAATTGATTGCATAATTATGTATAAAAAAACTGATTGCATACAATTTTTGAACTGAATTAATCATCATAATATTGTTTACACAAGTTTCTTACCTAGACAATTCAAAGAATCATAGCAAAGCATATAATAGTCCGGTTAGTACATACATGTGACAAACAATAAATTTAGAAACCAACATAGTTGTTAAAGTCATCAAATTTAATCACATCAAAAGTACATGCCCATAACATATATGAATTATGAATTAAAACCAGTTACATGAGTTCTCACCTTTGCCTACACACTTGAATTTCCTTGCGCTGAGAAACCACAAACTTAATCCCTTCCAAACACTATAAGAAAACACAAACTTGATCCCTCAAAAACAGAGTAAAGGTAAACCTCACAAAAAATAGAGTTTTTTAAGACAATCTGACATATAGAGACAAGGCAGAAGAGTTCTTCATAAGTTCACAACTCTTTTCTCATAAGTATTTTATAAGAGCTGATCACATAGTCAAGCTTATGCATACATATTCAGCAAATCTTTCACTGAGTTTTCCTTTTTAGTGCCTAACAACATTAATGAAGTGGATGTCTGCTCCTACTTACTAATATGGGATGGCATCATCCACACTCGAGTGATTAGTATGGCAGAGTACGTTATTGAATTCATGATGGCAACTATTATCAGATAATAATAACAACTCATAGTTGCTTAATCCATGCCAAGCTACTAGCTAGCTTAGGTCGGCGAATGTGAGTGCTATTCACTTTGATCAGAAGTTTGTCCCTGTAATATATCAGCAAAATCTCCTCTTTAGAGCTTATGATATGCTTTTCCTAATCACAAGTAAAAGGTGGTGGCCAATAGAGGAATGAGAGAAGTCAAGTGAGGCAAAGGGGGCCGAGCGGAATTGCGGGAACGCTCAGCTCAACTACCCCCATGAATCTCAGCATTAAAAAGGTTCATTCAAAAGTTGCATTGCAAAACAACGCCAGTAAATCCAGGGCTGCTAGTTTGCAGCAGGGATATCTGAACTTTCGATTGGAAAATTGAATACCAAATGCCATAGCCATTGATTAGAAGCAACATATATTCATGGAGCCACTGACAAGATTGGACATCAAGATCATTTCAGACATTCTGTTTTCGAGCTACATTTGTACTTATAAGAGGAATATAATAGTTATGAGTTTGCTGTTTATGACAAGAGAGTCCCAGAAAAAGATGCCGATGTTTTTATCCCTCGGTTGTATTTCCTCTGACAGGGTCTTCTTTTATCGTTAAAATCTAACTAGCCTTCAATCCTTTGCCCTCCTCTTCTGTTCACTCCCCCCCCCCCCCATCCATTCATCTCTTATCATCTTATCTTATTCAAATAATCCATTGTAAGACATGTAAATATTGGTGGATTTTCTAAATCTCATGCAGACAAGAACTGCTGACAGTCCTTTTGCACACAGTTCATAGTCTGAACGTAGGAAGTGAATGCAAAGTCTTGGCAAATGGCTGACATTGGCTTTTTTGAAAATCTAAACTTCAAAGGTCATGCACATGATCCAGAGAACATGTATGTATATATCTTGTCAAACAGAAGGGAATTTACTGAATGAAATGATTCGTACCAAAAAGCACTAGTATCAATATTTGAGAGGACGACTCAACCATGCAAGAGAGAGCATGAAAGGTGGTGGAATAAAAGAGAGACTGTCCCTTAGGTACAAAATCACACAAAAAGAAAATAAAGCAAAACAAATACCGAAGAAAAAACATACTGAGATGTACAGTTCAAGACAATTTGTGTGCCTTTTCCATTACTCTCAACTATGCTCTTGCTTATTCTCTCACATTTCACTATCTCGCTAAATTCTCACCTCCACAGTCTTACTCTCACCTTTAATATTCCCTCCCTCCCTGTCTGTCAAAACCACCTTTATTTCTTCACTACTATCCAACATGTCCATATTAACATGAAATTTGTCTAATGCATTAAAACATTCAAAGAAAAACCATCCTTTAGATTCAGAATTAAATTATCTCATTTAGAAAGAGAAAAACCTCCGCTAGCATCAAGTAGCATCTTCAACATGGAACGAGGACCCAAAGTGGTGCGGATTATGTTAGCAACAGCCTACAAGAATTACACAACAAAGATGAGAATAAAGAATCAAATTTCAGAACAGCAATATGATACAACGCAATAAGGTTCAACCAAAGTCCCAAAATTGTGTATTTCAAATGATTGCTTACAAAGTAAATTCTTAATGTGAATAGAATTAGGATTATAATGATTTCTCAGCAACAGAATCTTAATTACCTGCATGGTGGGCGAGCCGATCAGCGGTAGTCACGGATGGGAGGGGGGATGAGCCATTTGCGGGGGGGGGGGGGGGGGGCGATGGGGTAACAGGTTGTTGCCTCCATTTGCGGGGGGGGATGAAATATTTGCTGGGGGGGGAGGGGCGATGGGCTAACAGGTTGTTACCTCCATTAGCGGGCGGGGGGTGGCTGTATCACTCCAGGTTGTTGGCACCACAGCTCTTACGCCCATCGTAGCACTCCAGCCGCTTTACCTCGTTCGGCAGCCGATGCGCAGGCTGTCGATTTGCTCTCTGGTAAAGTGTTTTAAAACCCAGTCTTGTAATTTGACTGGTTTGGTATATAATATAAACACTTATACAATATAAACACTTACTTTAGCTTTAGCATAGGTGTTTCCTATGCACACAAAAAAACACGAGGACTCCCGCATTCTTATATTTTTGGTGTCAGCCAGTTTTCGGGTCAACCCGACCTGGTCATGTCTTAAATTGCTAAAACCTAGGTGATTCATCTCGAAAAGTAGATCAGGTCCGGTTAAACCGGGTCCACCCCGCCGAGCCGAACCGGGTTTTAAAACACTGATAACGAAGGTTGGTCAGGCTAGACAAGCTCAATTTTGGAACGCCTAAAAAAAGTACTATTAGAGTACTGCTAAGCGTCAATAGTCGATGGATTATGATTTGATGGACGAGTGATTAAAGGGTGCTCAACATAAAATGTTACTATTACCTTGCACTATCGGGACACATATAGTATCTATAGCAATTGTGAACGCTAATTGTCACGCTTTTTAATTAGTGTCGCAATAGGTTGAGGGTTGGCGTCACGTTTTCGCTACGCTTTTGCCTAATGTGTCACAATTACTTTAATAATAACGACGCTCTTTTATTGGGTGTCGCAATTACTTTAATAATAGCGACATTCATTTGTTGTGCGTCGCTAATGTCAAATGCAATAGCAACTTTAATTTTTTCCGTTGCAATTTATAGTTACTTGCAACGCATTTTTTGAGCGTTGAAAAAAAAGCGTCGCTATTGACCTTTTTTGTTGTAGTGTATACTCTCTTAACACAAGGACTTGAGTCTTATTAACTCTCATACTGGCAGGGTCTCTTAACTTAGGGGTTTTTGAGTATTATTAACTCTCTCCCTGGCTGAATTTCTTAACTTATAGGCTTTTTAGTATTATTAACTCTCACCCTAGCTGAATCTCTCTTAACGCAGGAGCTGTTGAGTATCATTAACTCTCACCCTGGCTGAGTTTCCCTTAACACAGGGGTTGTCGAGTATCATTAACTCTCACCCTGGCTGAGTTTCTCTTAACACAGGGGCTGTTGAGTATCATTAACTCTCACCATGGCTGAGTTTCCCTTAACACAGGGGCTATTGAGTATCATTAGCTCTCACCCTGGCTGAGTTTCTCTTAACACAGGGGCTGTTGAGTATCATTAACTCTCACCCTGGCTGAGTTTCCCTTAACACAGGGGGTATTAAGTATCATTAGCTCTTACCCTGGCTGAGTTTCTCTTAATCCAAGTGCTTTTGAGTATTCTACAATTCCCAACTAGACAAAGTCTCTCCTAATCCAAGTGCTTTTGAGTATTCTACAACTCTCAACTGGACGGAGTCTATTATGGCTTTTACCAGCATACTACGAATGTCTTCACTCAGGTACTATTGAGACTACCCATCTCTCATCCTGGAAAACTAATTTACCTCTCTTGGGCAAAATCTCACAAGGTTCTTATAACGAATCTCTGATGTAACTATTTACTCGAAGGAAAAGTGTCCTCTATAAAGAACATATTCATTCTGATAACTAGCTCACGAAAGAAGTACAACAAAGATTACGATACTCTTTCAAAAGTCTGACTCACTAAAGGAGTACCAATGAGATTACTTAATCTCTATCGTCACACAACTAACCATAGAAGTATTAAATTAAAGTGTCAACAGCAGAAGTATCACACATTGCTTTAACCTAGGATTGTTTGTAATTACAGAACCTAGGATTGTTTGTAATTACCAAAGTATACCCTTTATCATGTTACATATCATATATCAATTGACCCCTACATCTTCACATATAAGAGCGTGATCATAATTAACTCATGAATAGAAATACCACACATTCATTCCTAAATAAGGCCACATATTTGACATCAGAACTTGAATCATAAACAATCATATGATTGATATAAATCACAAAGAATAGTGGTAAAATCATCCTACTCTTAGTTTCACAAAAGTCTTGCCCTTTACGCGTCGTTCGCCTTCTTTGCTTTGTAGCGATGCCTCCGCTCCAATCTTTGGATGAAGACTCACACCAAGAAGAGGCTTGAGAGAAGGGTGAATGTGGGAAGGAGAAAAGCACAAGCTAGGGTTTGATATGAATCCCACAAGCACTCCCCTCTCATGGGTTTATATAGAGTTTAGGGAAATCTCTTCTTAAATAATTCCTTTTAAATTATAGACTCTTTCCACCAATATGAATCCCCCAAAATCCTCTAAAATCTCCTCATGAACATCCTCTCCAAGTTTGGTTAGGATTTGACATCTTTTTCTCAAGAAAATCCACTCAAAACGCAATTTCCGTATTCAATGCCGTTGCGATCTATCGCGTACCCCGATGATTAATCGCGTAGCCCGCCAGATCAATCGCATACCCCGGCGATCAATCGCATACCCCGACTGCATACCAAAATTCAAACTAACAAACATAACTTTATGCTCCGAACTCCAATTTGCGCACCATCGGTAGCGTTGGAAAGCTCTCTTCACATACTTTAACTCCAAAGTGTAAAACATAGCAAAACAAGCATCAAAATTAATATTTTTAGATAAATCAATTTTAGTAAGCACACAAATTTTTTGGGTGTTACAATGTGTAAGCTGTCACACCCCAAAATTCCCGGCCTTGTCGGAGTGCGGAAGATATTTTTTTCTTTCATGAGCATGTTTGAGGACAGAAACCCTGAGATATGACTGAATACTCGAACATCCCGTCCAATACATCACCATGAATAGATGTGTACTCGATATAACACAACTGAGTCTTTAAATAACATCATTAACACATATGAAATGAGAACTTAATAATCTTAAATTAATCCATAATACAAGTCATCTAAAATAACTAAAAATCTAAATCATTAAAATGCTTTGGCTAACATGCCAATAATATTAACACTAAATTTAAAATAACAAAGATAACTTTATTTTCCACAACTGTCTTCGGGTCTTCTATTATCTGCACTTGCCATAGCTATACTTTCTTCATGCCTGCATCAGAGGATGCATGAGTATTCCGAAGAAATACCCAGTAGGATGCAAAAACCCACAAAAATAGAATATACAATATAGGACAAAGAGTAGTGTAGAATATACAATATAGGACAAAGAATAGTGTTTAATATGAGACAGTTGAAGAATCAAGAATATTTGAACTCAGCAAAAAGAATTCCATTACAAAAGAAAATAACATCATCAATGAAGACTCCTAAACATCCAAAGTGGAAGGAGAGAATGGTCAAAATACCAAAGGCTCCAGGCATCTATAGTGCAAGGAGTTACAATTTCTGCTCGCTGAATTTACCAACCCCGTGTGGTAAAATATACCAGAATCATACTAGAGGGTCTCCCTTCGGAACCCGGCCACGCGTCTAAGCATGCTAGCCCCATCCGTGCTTACGGGCACAATGGGCGGAGACTGCAGACCTTCTGTAATGTCATACAGCCTAAACGTATGTATTTACCTCCCTTCGGGCAATAAAGAATCAAAATTCCATAAATATCGGAGGTCACGCTGGATCTAGCAATGGCTCGTGAGCATACTGTGATTCCACCAAACAATTAGTGGAGAAATAGGTCAATGTCAAACTGGACAATGTTTCAACAAAAGCAGAAGTCTCATCTTTCTGAGAATAGGGTGACTCTTACTTCAATGACTCACTCATGGAGTATGAATAGAATATCAAAGTCTATTGACAATATATGATTCACTCTCTGAAGTATGAATAGAACAGCAAAGACTCTTAACAACGTATGACTCACGTTCTGGAGCATGAATAGAATAGCAAAGACTGTCAACACTGACCATGTTACACATGCATAGCCCTAGATAAGACTTATGAAGAAAGACTTGATCAAGAATTGTCTTTCAAGACTCCAAGAAAACTCAAGTTATATCATGAAGAATATCAAGTTCTGGTTTCAAAGAAGAGTTGACTCAAACAGACTCAATGACAGGTCAACTAAAGTTTCTTAAATGAATAGAAGTGCATTGGTCAAATAGAAATAGATGGTTCGGTTTCCAATTGGAAACACGAATCAAGTCAATATCACCAGTGGAACATATAAGACTTGATGAACATCAAACCACTCGCCATTAGCCCGTAATACTATAGCATTATACTTAGTCCATCCTACTGTAATACTTACTTAAATTTTTATATAATATATATAAAGTTCTTAGTATACTTATTATAGCATAGGCTATTTTTTTATAAAGTTTTCCCAACCTTTACTATAATTACAGTGTTCTGTTTTTACATATTAGTCAACTTCCGACCCTTACCAACGTCGAAATAGAATGAATTAGACTCTAAAATTTTACTGTGATTACTCCTATGTGTCTAGTTTACAACCCAATAAATGGCATATTTTTATGATTTTTATATAATTAGTTACAAATATTTTAATGAAAGTCGTTAGTGCAGAAAATGTTCTAACCGAGACCCTTAATCATAGTTCTAATCAAATTGTGAGTGTATTTACCCCATATTCCATTCAATAATACATAGTATACTTGAATGTCTTCCATATCTTACTTATTCCAGAATTTTATTAGGTATGATATGTCATAATATTTACAAGGATTGAGGTGTACTTTCATTATCTTAATTAATCTCACACACATACCCATTTTTCTAGTTGAATTAGGCAAACTGGATAACTAATTAAGGATGATAAAATTTAGACAGCAATGTTAGAGACCAAAAGAACACAAGGAAGCTTCAAATACGACTCCAGATAATTCAAACTTCTCATCATTGGACTAGCATGTGTAACAATTACGAATTGGAACATCAAGGTTCACACGATTGAGCAACAACACGTAATAACTGCATAATTCAAAAGATTGGTACTTAGCGATTGACTCTCATGAAGATTCACAATCATAAATCAATATATTGACACAAGAAGCACTTGAACAAGGTATGAAATTCAGATCCAAGAGTGTGGAAAAAATCATCCTACCTAGTCCAAACGTAGTATCTTCTTGCTTCCTCGCGAAGGCTTTTGATTCTTCTACACGATGTTGCCCTTTAATGCTTTGATCGTTGACTCTTGAGATGAAGGAAAATGTGTAAAGCTTACTGGAACAAAGGAGAAGGAGAAGGAGAAAGTCTTTGGACGTTCACAAAGGATTTGGTTTGAAAAATACCTGCCAGCCCTCTCTCTTGTGCTTATATAGACCCAAAACCTACTACAACTAGGATATCTTCAAATCAAGACTCCTTCCTAATCCAAACTCTCACTACCAATTAAAAGCTCTCCCTCATTAGTAAGGGACGTTCAGCCATGTTAATCCATTGGCTTTTCCTCATTTAATTAGGATTTCAAATCTCTAATAAGATTCGTTCACTATCTTAATCCTAATTACAGCACACTATCATACATGTAACAGTCTAGTTCCGACTCTTCTCACGGTCAATACAGTTGAACTTAGACCCTGAAATTTTTATTGGAGTTAGCCCTATGAGTCTAGTTTCTAACCCAAGTAATTTTATATTTTTCCAATTTTCCTTGAATTAGTTATGAAGTATTTACTACAGAATGTGGATACATAAATAATACTGGCCAAGCTTAAAATCTTAATCATACTTTACATATCCCGTTCCAAACTAGGAAACTACCATATCTAGGCCAACCAACTAGAGGTCTCTTCCTATTGGTTGATTAAAAAGTAAAATATTTATCTCTTTTTAATTAAGATTTATCTTCCCTAATTATCTCATCCGAATTGATACTTCCCGATCCTCTGCGATACTTGCCATATTTACCGCTATTAGGTCAAATCGTAGATTTTGCTCCAAGATTTACTCTCACCATCCAAAGATCATCTTATGGCAAGGTTACCCACGTTCATAAATCACCCCTGGGCCAATGCCACGTGGCTCAGTGCCCAGGTCCTGCGTCTTGGCTTGATTCCTACGCGCAGAGGTCTCTGAGGTCCCGCGGTTGCACTACTCGTCATACTAACACGCGTACATCACTAACCATACATCAAAACCAAATTCACTTTACTATTTAAGAGTAATCCACTAAACACATGCCCTGGCGCATGGCCCCACTCTTGGCATCAGGTGTTCTCAGACCCTGGCGCCAGGCTGGCCTCAGCACTAGGTTGTGCCCAGCGCCAGGACCAACCCTCGCGTCCTAGTTTTCTACTACTATTAGCCATGTGATTAACAAATTCTATCACATCATTAAATCAAATAACACATCAAAGCACATCGCATAACCAGAAATCAAATCAGGAAATGAAACTTTCCTATTTTAGACTAGTTTCCTAAAATAGATACCTTTAGTTAACGTACAAATTTTCTGGGTGTTACATAAGCAGTCAATATCATTGATTATAAATCGATTTGTGTTTTGCTATGTAACTATTAACAAAGATGATCTTCCTAAGCAATTGCTTAAAAATTAGTGCTAGAACATACTACAGAGGGAAAAAAACAAACCTCTTGCTTCCATCTTCACCCCTGGTCTCCGTCTTTTCTGCCTCCTTCAGGGTTAATTTCCTCCATTCCCACGTGCTCAATAACCTGATGGGAGAAGTATGACATACAATCAAAGCTCAAAACCATATTTATCAACCAAAGTCCCCATTTTTATCAATAAAATCCCTCCACTAGCCCCTAAATCCATCGACCCATCGCTAAAAATACATAAAACAAAGAAAAGACAAAGGATGAAGAAGAAATCTGTATTAGTGAACTCGTCGAGGCAGCGTTGGACACCGTCGAAGGGGTGGGTCGGCTGCTGTTGTAGACGAGAAGAGCCTATATGAAGCAGAGGGTGGCTGGTGACTGGTGGCTAATAGAACAGAGGGAGTGTATGAAGATGAACAAGTGGGAGGCTGGTAACTGGTGGGTAATGGAAAAAACAGAAACTGATGCCCTAGCAGACAGCAAAAACTATTTGCTATGGGTTTTTAAATGGAAGGTGGGACTAGGACGTATTTTTTTTTCAAAAGAGCGGTGCCCATGCAAATGATGCAAATGACAGACGAGTGCCCCAGCAATATGGGGGCGCCTGCAACTTTAGTGGGTGGCAGGATAGGCGGCCTATTATATATAGAGGGATTTGTAGATCAGGCAGAGTGTAGACATATAAATTCAAATCCTTCTACTAGATTGGCAATTTTGAATTAGTAGATTGTATGATAACATAAAGTATGACTCCGTACTTCCTGATTGACAAACTTTTTTTATACCGGATTGGTAAGTTTCGTACTCATTAAAATGCTCTATTAACCATTTTTTATGCTTAAACTGATGCTTAATTGCTCAAATCCAGCACCAAAGCTAGAGCAATATGTAAGACATTGATATGGGTTTGTCCCATATTGGTTGTCACATTTTGAGAGGAGTCGGCCCTCCCTTGTGTGTGTGAACTTGTGGAGATGGTTAGGCTTCCATGGGCCCAGGTGGGCCTACACCTAGATGGAAGAGACACTTTTGTTGTTTGTAACCATTTTGGAAGAATAGTCATAAAAAGGGAATTATTCAGAAAGTATCACCCGAATTGGAAATACCAAATTAGAAATAACCAATTTAGAAATTGCCAAATTTGAAACTGCGTAATGGGTTGTAACTCCCCAATTATGGGGATCCGTGATGAGGGAATAAATGGGGAGGTTACTGTTCACGCCCCCTACCTTTTGGAGTATTCTTCTTCTTCTCCAAGACCATCTTACTTCCTTGCTTTATGTAAGATTTGATCTTGGAGATCATATTAAAAGAAAAGCTTTGGAGAATCGCAAGGAAATGATATTGCTAACTCGTGGAGAATAGCAAGTCATATATTCACACATGAACGGTTGTAAAAAGGGTGATCTCTGACATATTATAATTCTCTACAAAGAACGGTGTAACTTGGGCACAAAGGCCGCAGGTTAGTAGTATATATTCTTGAATTTCTCTGATTGCTCATGATATAAATAATCGTTCGTTTATATTGCTAAAATACTTGTACTCGATTGTATATTTGTGTTTGTGAGTGCAAGGTTATTCCTCGTGCAAATAGAATTTAGGATAATTTGACACATACACGACGCTAGATCCGCTTCCGCTGCGGCTCGATTGCACTTCAGTGGTATTAGAGCCTCGGTTCGTGTATGGTGTGAGAATTCCCAAAAAACTGTGAGGGATTCTGAGCAATCGAAATAAAAAATCATTTTTTTCGATTTGGCGATCGATCGGCTTTCCAGACGTGATCCATCGCTAAAGGTTTTCTAACGAAGAAGATGACTGGTAACGATCGATCGGTGCCGTTCGCTATCGATTGTAGTTACTGGAAGCGTTGCTTCAAAGAGGGAGCGATCGATCGTATCTACTGTTAAAAACCAATATCGAAATTGCGTTAGAAATGATCGATCGGTAGTATTTGCGATCGATCGTATCTACTGGAAAAAAAAAATTTGTGCAACAATCGACGCAATCAATCGGCTTGTAAACGCGATCGATCAGGCTTACGATTGAATATATCATTACAAGCAGAGCGATCGATCGGCTGAGTACATTATCGATCGTATCTACTATAAGTTGTGCAAAGTCATTAGCGGCTAGCTGCGATCGATCGGTGAGATTGACGCGATCGATCGGGTATTTTGACACAATCGATCGGAGGAAAAAGATTTGAAAAACTATTTATTTTTGAAGCAGTATTTTGTGCCACTTAATTATCTGATTATTGATAGTTATTTAGTGATTCAAACTGTGCTGTTTAACACTTATTATCCAATTCCATTGATTGTAGATATTTATCTTCAATTTGATTACGACACTTGCTGATTTCATAAAAGTTGCAATGGCTTCCCGTATGGTCTCTAGCGAGTTGGCAAAGACTGAAAAGTTGAATGCCATAAATTTTGTTACCTGGAAGGGGCGCATCCGTCACATTCTGTTCCTAGATAACTTGGGTCATTTGTTGGACCAAGTTGTTGAACCTTCGGGTGAACATAGTACTGCTGCTCAAAAGAGAGAGTACGAGAAGTTCCAGATGGAGGATGCATGAGCAAGGACCACGATGCTTACCTTTATGGAGCCTACTATGCAGTTGCTTTTTGATAAGCACAAAATGGCCAAAGAAATGTATGGAAAGGAGGTATGGAGAGCATACTGAGGCACATATCAGGTTGCTCCACACTCGCTACTTCAACATGAGGATGGAGGAGGGCAAGAATGTGCTTGAGCACATAAATGCCATGACCATTATAGCTAGTGAGTTGGAGATGCTTGGAGATCCAATTTTATTGGGGGTCCAAGTGTCTACGATACTCACTAGCCTCCCTCCATCATGGGAAGCAGTTGTGGTGGCGGTGAACCTGAGTGACAAGAAACTCACTCTCGATGACCTTTCTGCTAAGCTGGGCTTGGAGCATGAAAGGAGAGAGCATATGAGGGATTTGCCAACCTTGCTCACTATGTTGGCTTTAAGAAAGGTGGGTCTTATGTAGGCACCTCAAAGAAGAACTTCAAGAGGAAAGGAAATAAGCCTCAATTCCAAGGTAGAGACAAGGCCAAAAACAAGAAGCGAGCCTGCTTTACTTGTGGCCAGATGGGTCACTTTAGCAGGAACTGTCTTAATGGCTCCTAGGGCAACGAGAAAAAGAAACAGCAGGGTGGAGGAAAGGACATAGTGTGTATGATTTCTAAAGCACTGATTGTGAATACTAACACTAGAGGTTGGTGGCTTGACTCGGCTACAACCCGTCATGTGGCTATCGCAAATGAGTTTTTTGCTGAAATGAAAGAGATTAGTCCCGAAGCATGGGAAATAACACCTATTGTGACGAAAGGCTGGGGATTGGCTCTATTCATGTTCCTCTTTTAGGGGGAAACACTCTGGTTCTCAGAGATGTCTTGTTTGCACCTACTATTCGTAGGAATCTGATTTCAATTCCTTTGTTGACTCAAAAGGGATTTGAAGTCCAGTTCAAGGGTGGCAAAGGAACTGTGGGACAGAAGAATAATGTTTTATTTACTGCTTCAATTGTGGATGGTTTATTCAAACCTGATGTTTCCAATGACTTTGCTAATATTAATGAAATAGATGATTCTGAGTATATTGTTGTTTGTTATCTGGATAATGCATTGTTGTGGCATTTACACCTGTGTCATGTGAATGCGACAAAATTACACCGAATGTCGGGTAGTGGGTTACTACCTAGAATAAGTGATAATTTACGCGTGTGTGAAGATTGTTTATCTGGCCAAATGACTAGGCAACCCTTTCCAAAAGGGCAACGAGCAATTGATCTTTTAGAGGTCATTCACTTAGATATTTGTGGGCCTATAAACATCAAAACTCAAAGGGGAATGATGTATTTTATTACGTTCATAGATGACTATTCGAGATATGGTTATGTGTACTTGTTATCGAGAAAGTCTGATGCCTTAGAAAAATTCAAGGAATTTAAGGCTGAGGTTGAGAACCAATTAGGATGGAAGATTAAAGTTCTGAGAACAGACAGAGGTGGTGAGTACACATCTGATTTGTTCAAGGACTATTGTACAAACCAAGGAATAGTGCATCAATATACTTTACTGTATACCCCTCAGCATAATAGAGTTGCTGAAAGATGTAATAGGATATTGATGGACATGGTAAGGTCCATGTTAAACCACTCTGAACTAGGAACGCAGTTTTAGGGCGAAGCACTAGACATCGCTGTCTATGTACTAAATCGAATACCCTCTAAGTCGATCAAATTGACCCCATATGAGTTATGGACGGGAAGACGTCCAAACTTTTCAAACTTGAGAGTGTGGGGAAGGCCCATGTGAGGGTACCTGATCAACTAAGAAAGATCCCAAGACCATAAAATGTAATTTCATAGGTTATTGTGACCATTCGAAAGGGTATCGATTTGTAGTACACCATGATGATGGGACAGTGGGGGTTATAGAGTCTAGAGATGCTTATTTTCTTGAGGAAGATATAGACCTTAAAACTCCTAGTCATAAAGTGGAACTCTTTGAGATAGAAAAAGAGAAAGTTACTGTCACTAGTAATGAACAAGTGATAGGTAACACATCCAATGAGGATGTTGAAACTCGAGCATCAAGAGAGCATAGACCTTCAGTTTTGTTGAAGGATTACTATGCCATGCTTTGTGAAGATGAGATATCGGTAGATGAACCTGTACTCAGTGATCCAGTCACGTTTGAGCAGGCTATGTGTAGTCCAGATTCCAAGGAATGGCGAAAGGTTGTTCAAGAGGAAATGGATTCGATCTTGAAGAATAAAGTCTGGGAGATTGTTGAGTTACCAGACGAATGGAAACCCATAGGGTGTAAGTGGATCTTCAAGAAGAAGCTCAAAGCTGATGGATCAATAGAGAAGTACAAAGCTAGACTTGTGGCGAAAGGTTTCACACAAGTAGAGGGCATAGACTTCAAGGAGACGTATTCTCCTGTGTCTAAGTTCATCTCGATACGATGTTTGTTGGCAGTTATGTCATACTTAGATTTAGAGTTGCACCAGATGGATGTAAAGACTGTCTTCCCAAATGGTGATTTAGAGGAGGAGATTTACATAGAACAACCCGAGGGGTTTGTTGTTTCCGAAGAGGAAACAAAGGTGTGCAAGCTTATTAAATCATTGTATGGACTGAAACAATCGCAAAGACAATGATATTTCACTTTTCACAAGGTGATAAGTGAATATGGCTTTGTGGTCAATGACTATGACCATTGTGTATACTCCTTTAGGGATGGGAGTAGATTTATGATATTGTCACTATATGTAGATGACATATTATTGATGGGGAATAACACTAGTATGATTCTCAGTCTTAAAGAATGGCTCAAGACCCAATTTGAAATGAAGATATGGGTGAAGCATCTTACATCCTCGGAATGAAGATTGAGAGAGATAGAAAATCGAGGAGGCTAAGTATATCTCAGGAATCGTACATTGAGAGTGTATTGAAACGCTTTGGCGTGATTGGTTGGAAGACCATAGATTTGCCCATCTATAAAGGGACAGTTTTGTCCGAGAGAATGGCACCTGCATCAGACGAGGAACGACTGAAGATGCAATCTGTACCATATGCGCAGGCTATTGATAGCTTGATGTATGCCATGAACTACACTCGACCTAATTTGGCTTTTGTAGTAAGTCTTGTGAGTCGATATCAGGCTAACCCATGTATGCAACACTGGAAGGCTATTAAGCGGGTGTTCAAATATCTGTTGGGTACCAAGGATATAAAACTCACATATCAGGCCGAGAACTTGTCATTGGAAGGCTATAGTGATTCGGACTATGCCGGGTGTAAGGATGACAGAAAATCCACCGCCGGTTATGTTTTTATGCTTGGTGGCGCTGCCGTAGCATGGGCTAGTAAGAAGCAGAAATGTGTTACTAAGTTCACGATGGAAGCTGAGTTTGTTGCATGCAGTTTGGTAGCTTCCGAGGCAGTTTGGATTAAAGAATTTCTAGTTGGGTTACTGCTAGAATAGTGGACTGATGCTCCTGTCCAAATTTATTGTGATAATTTGGCAACAGTGTCGACACTCCGTAATGGGGAGATCAGTTCCAGAGCTAAGCACATAGAGGTGCATTTCTTTTATGTGTTTGACATGCTACAACGGGGAAAGTTGACAGTGAGTCATCTTCCTACGGTTGAGATGTTTGCTGATCCGTTAACGAAGGCCTTATCAACGGATCTATTTGTAAAACATGTTCATAGTTTTGGATTACGGCAGGACTAATCCATGAGTCACTGTTGGATCGCAAATATGAGCACAAAACCCATAGTGGGGGATGTAAGACATTGATATGGGTTTGTCCCATATTAGTTGTCATATTTTGAGAGGAGTCGGCCCTCCCTTGTGTGTGTGAACTTGTGGAGATGGCTAGGCTTCCGTGGGTCCAGGTGGGCCCACACCTAGATGGAAGAGACACTTTTGTTGTTTGTAACCGTTTTGGAAGAATGGTCATAAAAAGGGAATTATTCAGAAAGTATCA
The DNA here is from genome assembly GCA_039654745.1 of Houttuynia cordata. Lineage (NCBI taxonomy): Eukaryota > Viridiplantae > Streptophyta > Magnoliopsida > Piperales > Saururaceae > Houttuynia > Houttuynia cordata. The sequence continues at coordinate 13,291,507 of CM077505.1, forward strand.
CCCGAATTAGAAATACCCAAATTAGAAATAACTAATTCGGAATTGTCAAATTAGAAACTGCTTAATGGGTTGTAACTCCCAAATTATGGGCATCCGTGATGAGGGAATAAAGGGGGAGGTTACTGTTCATGTCCCCCTACCTTTTGGGGTATTCTCCTTCTCCAAGACCATCTTCTTCAAGAGAGCTTTTCCTTTATGTAAGATTTGATCTTAGAGATTATATTAAAAGAAAAGCTTTGGAGAATCGCAAGAAAGTGATATTGCTAACTCGTAAAATTGACGAGGAGGTGGACGACGATGACCTTACTGACAGGGTTGATGGAGTCGTCTCCACAACCACCGTCCTCCCCATCACCGTCACCCTTTCTCCTCCCTTCAACGGTTCCCTCGCTATCTCCTCCGTCGTCGCTACCCATACTCCCCCTGCTCTCCATATCTCCGCCGAAACCACCGCATCCCTCCTCTCACCGAGAGCCTCGGCTGGCGGCACTTCGCCCAAGGGATTCCTCCTCTTCCGCGAGCTCGAGTATGCCACCGTCACGGCTGCTCTTGCAGAGATGGCCCTTGACGCTTCACCACCCGACCATCCAGAGTGCCACGGGTGGGCAGTACGATCCATATTAGGGAAGCTCCTCTGCGACTCCGCCACCACCGTTGCCGCCGTTCAACCACTGGTCTCTGTCCAGCCCCTCGAGGGCGCCATGGCCACCGACGGATCTAACATTGTCTCCCTCATTGATGCCCAAAATATCGTAGCCCTCAAGCCCGACCGGCACTGCCACCACCACCACAGCTGCCTCTACTACCACCATGGCCGCCTCAGTGCCACTGACTCCTTTCCCACTTCAAAGCCGGCCTACGAGCTCGTCATGGACGTCCTCTGCTAGCGCGACCTCGCCAAGCTGGCCGACAAGTTCCTTTCTTTCTCTACTGCCAGTTCCCGCGTCTGCTGCAACCGCCACGTCTACGATCTCACCTTCCGCCGTCTCTCCGCAGCCGGTAGCCACTCTTCAATAAAGGCCATCCTCGACGGCCATAGAAAGATTCTCGATATCTCCAAGGAGGGATTCGCTGTCAAGGTCATTTCCTTGTGTGGTAAGTTTGGCATGTACGATGATGCCCGCAAGCTGTTGGATGAATTGCCTCAATTGAACTGCCACCACACCATTTGGTCATTTAACGCACTCTTGGCGGCTGCGGCAGATTCTAGGTTGCACGAGATGGTTGGCGAGATCTTTAACAAGTTGGCGGAGGAGTTGTCGTTGACACCAAATGTGGGCTCCGTCTCCTTTAACCCCGGTGGATGGGGCCCGCCGGAGGCCCCTGCCGCCATGTCCATCGGCAACATCCCCAGCAATGTCTCCCGATTTAAGAACCTCGCCGACGACGCTCCACCGCCCAAGACCAGTTCTAGTCCTTGGTTCCAGGACCTTGATTCAGGTACGGATTATAAAGAGATGGATGAGAAACTTACTCTTGTAATTCCTTATAACACTGAGATCAAACCACCTGAAGATGAGACCCACCATATCAGTTGGAAGTCTCAATTCGAAGAAGGCATGAAATTGATTCAGTATCAGGATAGCAGAAACCACATTATGGAGGTACTTGCAGCGAATGATCATGACTGCAATGAGTTGGGTTTAATCTGTCTCGCTGATACAGAAGTTCTCAGCAATTACATTGAAGAGATTGTTGTGTCTCCTATTTCTTACCATTTAATGAATACAAAAGATCCTGAGTACAGAAAGGGGAAGCTTGTCATCTCATCAAAAAGTTTGTCTCATGGATTGAGTATATTCCAGCAAAATAAACTCGATTCAAAAAATACTAGGCAGTTGGAAGCAAATGTGGAAGCTGGAAAGGAAAGTGCAGAGGATGCTAGTACAAGTGGGAATGATGATGGAAAAGGTGAAGCTCCTGTGCTTGATAGTAAAAGTGAAACAGAGAAAACTGTTATTGTGTCCAAGAAAGATGGTGATTCTGCTGCTCCAACAAAAGCTCCTGAAGTTACGGACAATGAGTTTGAGAAGCGCATTAGGCCTGAGGTCATCCCAGCAAGTGAAATTAATGAAACATTTGTAGACATAGGTGCCCATGATACTATAAAAGAGTCACTTGAGGAACTGGTTATACTTCCACTTCGACGGCCTGATCTTTTTAATGGTGGTCTCTTGAAGCCTTGCCGCATAATTCTTCTTTTTGGGCCACCTGGCACATGCAAGAGAATGATGGCCATTTTTCTCAATGTGTCAATGTCCACCTTCACCTCTAATTGGTTTGGAGAGGATGAGAAAAATGTTAGAGCATTATTCACTCTCGCAGCAAAGGTCTCTCCAACAATTATATTTGTGGATGAAGTGGACAGCATGCTCAGCCAATGACACCGGGTTGGGGAGCATAAAGCGATGCAAAAGATTAAGAATGAGTTTATGACGCACTGGGATGGCCTGAAGACAAATGCTGATGAACGCATACTTGTACTTGCTACTACAAAGAGGCTATTTGATCTTGATGAAGCAATAATTAGGCGGTTTGAGCGCAGAATCATGGGGGTTTCCCATCTGTGGAAACCCGAGAGTCTATATTGAAGGCACTTCTTGCCAGAGAGAAGAAGGTAGAGAAGGGCTTGGTTAGTAGTCTAGTTTTCAATGATTTGATCTCTATGGCGGGGAGGTTGGGCAAGGGCAAGGCTGCTTTGGAGATGTTTATGGTCAACGATCCCGCGTCTATCAGAGAGAAGTTGCTTGATGCTCAAAAGTTGCCCAATGATGAGAAAATGGGTACACTTATTGTTAGTTTGTGCAAAGGTGATAAAACCAAAGAGCCCCAAAAGCGCATCGACAACCGTATGGCTGCCTGCTATCTTGCCTCCGCTGGGCCTGTCCCCGCAGTCGGCTCGTCAGTCTCCGAGTATACCCAACGCCAGATTTATGTCAGTAGTATCTCTGTCGATGCTAAACCGCAGAAGCCGGTGCAGTTTTTTTTGGCTTGTTAAACAGAAGCCAATGTTAAACATTAGATCAATACTCTGTTGGTCGCCTTGAGGAAGAGACGAAAGTGGAGCATGGTGGAGTGTTGTATACGCCAGCATGATCTACACATGAAATATATATTTTATTATCTCTTAAGCTTATGTTTATGCTAGTGTTTGATTAGAATTAATGCTACTTTAATATAGTTTTTAGTTTTTGTAGGAAACAATAATAAGACGCAGAAATGAGGTAAAAAGGGACTTCATGTCACACCCCGAAATCCCATACCTCGATCGGAGTGCGGAAGCCAATCAATAGAATACATTTCGAAGTAGAGATCCCGGGCACGCGACCGAATAGTCGATTTTCCAACCGATTACAATCATCTCAAAAGGACGTGTAACCGATTATGCCCGCAATCAATGTAATACAATAATAGACATCAATGAATAATATGAAATGAATTTACTTAATAATAATCTATTTAAGAAAATTAAATAAAATAAACCTATAAGTCTATGGCACACAATTGGCAATAATGTCATAAGCATCAATAAAAGCAAAGCAAATAACTAAATAGTCTTTAAACTCTTCTCGGTGCCTGCAATTCGCCTTTTCCACTACTGCACTTCCTAATCTTAATTTTCATTTGCGCCTGCATCAGAGGATGCATGAGTATTTCATAGAAACACTCAGTAGGATGTAAAAACCCACTGAATTAAAACAAGCAGTATGAAGAGGATAAGAATAACAAAGGATTGTGAACATCCCACAATATCTAAACTGAACCGAGGTCTATACACCTATAAGGTTAGTCAACAACAATTCCAACTCGCAAGTATAGGAAAAACATCAATAAGGCTCCTACCATACATAATGGTAAGGAGAGAATGATAATTATATCAAAGGCTCCATAATCTAAAGTGAATGGAGTTACAAATTCTGCTCGCTAAACTCGTCGCTCGCAAGTGACTAAAATAATATACCAAAACCACCCTAGGGGCCCTCTCTTTGGAACCCTGCCATGCATCTAGGATGCTGGCCCCATCAGTGCTTACGGACACGATGGGCGGAGACTGAGAACCTTCCATAATGTCCATAATCTAACGTACGTATAGTGCCTCCCTTCGGGCAGTATAGAATCGCAACTTCATAAATATAAGTGACCTAGCAAGATCTAGAAATATCTTAATTGAGTATACTATGAATCCACCATGGGGAGAGTCTCGCAAGATCTCCAGTAGAAGAAACAATCATGAAATCAATATGAGCAATATCTCAAAGAAAAAGAGGTCGCAACATGAAATAAATCGACAATAGAAGCTGGATCAAGCTGCATGGATTCCATTTTGTTACCAAAAAGTACCTAAGCATGCAATGGAATCCCATCCAACGTTTTTGCACCATCTACAAACAAATTTTGCTTCATATGCTGGTAAGGAGAAACTGCGACGTCACGTAGCTGTTGCAACCCAATAAGTTGGTTGACGCCTACGTTACAAATTGAACCCCGCACCATTCTCCACTTCCCGGCAAATCATAGGCGTTGGGGCAGTTGTGTATCTCAAGATATTTGAGGCAAGGGCATCCAAGCCGCAAGAGTGATGCTTGTAACTTGAGCTCAGTCAAATGCCGTAAGCGTAAGACTTGCACCTGCCAAACCTCATTGCCTTCATTTTCCAAAGCATTCAAACGCTGCAAGTTGCCTCCTCGTAGATAAAGTCTCTTTAGCTTCTTCAACTTGGAGGGAAGCAAACCAGGCGGAGCTCCTTCTAGCGGGTAGCAACGGAGGTCTAGTTTTTCAATGTCTTCGGGAAGCCAATTCATATCAAGATATGACGGAGGGAGGCTTTTCGATCTAGATTCGTACATTCCAAAGCATATAGTGATGGATCGAAGGCTTTTCAAGTTTTTGAGCCCGGACAACTCATGTTGACTAACTTCCCTCTTGTTCTTAAAGTATATGTTAAGTTTCCTTAAATTTGGCCATTCTATGTTAGAGCCAGAGATATAAGTTAGGCCTGCATCGTCTGAATTACCCAGTACTAATCCTTTTAGCACCTCAAGTTTCAAGATCTTTCCCTCGAGAGGAATGTTTCGAAGCAGATGGCATCCCCACACATTGAGATGAGTCAGGTTGTCAAGGTGACTAATTTTGGATGGCAACTTCTCCAAGTCATGACATGCTTGAAGATCCATTACAACAAGCTCTGAGAGAAGGGCAATGTTAGGTGGAAGCTCCTTCACTCCCGACACTCCTTGCAGTCCAAGGTACCTCAACTTCTTCAGATGAACCAAGCATTCCAGAAGAACATCTGGATTTTTCACTATAGTCCAATGATCATCTCGGCAAAAGTTTTGTACAGACCCAAGTGGTAGAACTCGAATGCTGACAAGTGGGGAGAGGGAAAGATTGTCCATGTACACTCGTGTTTTATTGAAATTGAAGATATGACTAACATTTGGAGGACAAGAGATGGCGGTCGCTTCGACACCTTGCAGAACCACTCTGGAATCGAAGCCAAAGGATGGCATGTCTCTGGCAATGATAACTGCCATGGTTCTAACATAAGATTGAAGCGTACATCCTTTGACAGTCCCACTGCCACGATTGTATACAGGACAGATCAGACCGCTGTCCAGCAGTTTGGCAAAGTATTCCTCCCCAACCTCTTCAGCTGCCCTGTCTTCTCTGGATGCCTCCAACGAGCCATCGCAAACCCACCCCAAGATAATGTCCCTCTTCTTCAGCACGCAATCTTCCGGGAAAATGGACAGACTAAGGAAACACAAATTCAGGTTCTCATCTTCCAAATAATAGAATCGCTGCCTCGTGATTCGATCCTCCCGGTCTTCTTCGTAGGAAGGCCGCACTTCTTCCTCATTGGAAGCCTCACTTCCCCTTTGAGGACCGGAAGCTTTGGGTAGGTAATCTTCCATTTTTTGCGCAATGGGCTCGATCATGGTGCGGACATTATTCATGATGTCCGCACCTAACCAATCCCGGCCAAACTTGTTAAGGTACCTTATTATATCTTCGCATTCATTTTCTCTCTGTTTCTTGAAATCCAAAATTTCCTGGAAAGCTTCAATTATGCTGGTTATTTTCTTTCCAATCTTCACCAGATCATCTTCAGACCTACCAGATCTCACTGCCAACATCTCCCGTAGAACATGAAAAGGTCCCTCCTCCTCCATTCTTCTTGAACTCCTTCTGTACAATGGCCGCAACGCTGCCAAAACCAGCCCTTAGTTCTTTCTGTTATGGAAACATACACAACATATAAAATTCCTAGTTAGATACTCGTTCTTTCCCACAGCTCCAGTCGCTCATTTCAAGTGGTAGCAAATACTCCCTCCGCCCAAAATTATTATTTCCATTCTGAAAATCCTAATGGTAAAATAAATCCGGACGGAGGAAATATGCGAGCATAGACGTAGTGAAAGAGCTTAATTATAAATCACTATTTTTTCAAATTGAGCTATTAATATTGAATGGAGGGAGTATTCTTTTCCTATTGAGAAAGACAGATTAACACAAGTCACCCTCTTTCCATTAATGAAATTACTTCAATTCGCACACTAGAAGAATTATACTCCTCTGTCCCAAATAAGTAGTAACATTTGGCTGTCCAAAAAGTTAATTTTGAAAAACCAAATAACTAATTCTGGACGGAGGGAGTATGATTTTTTTTTTTGCCAAACGTCTCAAACTAGTATATAAAACTGAAATCACTTGTTAATTTGCAAAGATCTTCATTCATAGTAAAGCATGCAAGATCAATTCATGTCAATCACAGAAACTTATCAACAAAAAACCTGTCCTGCACAAGAACGCAGAACAATCAAATTCTGGAGCAAAGAAAAGGAGTTTCACCAGTTCACTTGATGCAGTACAAGTGATCTCAGTCAATCAATCAATCGAACTGCCTGTGGTCAGAAAAAACAACAGATATGCAAGATGGGTCTCCACGGAAGAACTTGGGTCTCTTACGGAAGAACTGAGCTGTTGATGAATTGGAAGAAAGTAGCTCAAGGTGGAGAAATGGGCTGGGAGAGAAGGTGTGGGAGGAACAAAAGTGATATCAACGTTGTCGGCTACCTTCCTTTGTTCCTTCTCTCTTTTCTGTATTCTCTCTCATAGCGTGATCCCAAAGTTATATTATAATTATGTTAGCGTGGCCTCTTTTCTAATCTAAAATTATGTTATATCACTCTGAAAAATTGCTTAGGATAGTCGTGCCGTGGAGGTATATTGTATCCTATTTGAGAAAAGTTTAAATGAGATCGCTCTCGTATAACTTATACGAGGCTAATTTTATTTGTAGCAATTGGATCTTGATTTGATGGTTATAAATAATTATATAAAATTCACCTACCCTTTGATGTAATACACTTACCTATCCATTGATTTGATATCCACCTTCAGATCAGAATCCAATGGTTTAAAAGTTTAGCCTCATATTCCTTATATGAGAGCGATCTAATGTAAACCTTCCTCATCCTATTATACTTCTTTGTATTTTAGCCTCATATTTTAACACTTTGTTGTAGACCGTTGTTTACAAGAGAATTCATAGAGGAATACATCTATAACTAAGAAAGTAAAACACATAAAATAAACTAAAACTTCATTGATTCTTCGATTATGGATTAGGGAAGACCCCTTACATATTTATAGGCTCTTAAGCCATAGTCCTAATTGACATAGGATAGACCCTAAGCTATAGTACTAATTGACATAGGAGTAGGCTAGTCCTAATCCTAATCATAATAGGATCATAACATTCCACCAACGCTTCCGCATCACCTAGTCCTAATTGACATAGGATAGACCCTAAGCTATAGTCCTAATTGTCATAGGAGTAGGCTAATCCTAATCCTAATCATAATAGGATCATAACATTCCACCAACGCTTCCGCATCACCTCGTCCTTGAGGTGCTCATGTCTAGTTTACATCGAAGGTAGGAATGGGAAAACGCAACTTCATCGAAATGTGTGAAGACCCACGAAAGCAATTGTAGACCGGGAATAGGCCACACAAAACCCGTTGGATTTCTTTTAACTGTTGAACCAACCCAAGGGAAGGTTGAACCAACAAGTTGGAACGGCCCGGGTGAATCGTCCTAGTCCTGGCCATTTGTGGACTGACCCAACCAAAAAGCTCTTAGCTCTACTCGTCGTCTTCCTCAAACGAACCAGATGGGTGGCATGTGAGCAACGGTGAGGGAAGCGGCGACGGTGGTGCGTAGTCGTAGGCGTCTAGCACGACGGTGACGAGGGAGGAAGGCAGATGGTGGCGTCGTGCAGGAGGCGGCTTCAGCGGAGGTGGAAGAATCGGGGTTGCCAAAGGCGGCGGCATGGCAAGCACCACTTCTTCGTCGAAAGGTGGAGGCTTTGGTGGCGGGGACGGTAGATCTGGCCGGACGGAGGATGGCGAACTTGGCAACTGAGATGACGCGACGGCGAAGATAGCGGTGAAGCAACTCCAAGCGGAGAGGGTTCCGGCGGGCACGGTGGTTGCGGCAATTTCAACGGCAAAGACTGTGGGTTTGGGAGAGGCAGTGGTTGTGGCGGGGCCAAGAAAGGGCAGGATGAAAGGGCCGCAAAGGTGTCGTCTTTATGCGTGGTGTTAAGCATGAAAAATACACATTTTTATATGCCTTTTTACCTATTTGTTAGTTGTGTTTTCTGATTAAAACGAGGAATAAAGTGATTTTTGGTAATTTTCTAAGTAATTAGGAATTAATTAAATAATGCTCTCTAAATTGCTCAATTTAACATTGTTCCGTAATTTTATAAATATTTGGTGCGTCTAATTTGGGACATGTTTTATTTTGTACAGGTTCGCATGCTCGTACTGCTGAACAGCCAAAAGTAAAGCCGTTAGACGGGTTTTGAAATGCCAAAGTGACCCAAGATCTGAGATCACGCGCAGAGAAGATCTGATCCGTTGATGTTCACTGATGAAGAAGACGGGCGCCGCATTAAGATAAGAGCCATTCAGATTGATCTAGCGGACGAGGTTGCTTCGACGGGTTTAATTGGAAAAAAAAAAGAAAGAAATCCGGACCGGTTCAATGGTCCGGTTCATTGAAAAAAAAAATAAAAAAAAATAACAAAAACAGAACCCGAGCGCTCGAGGCTCGGGTGTTCTGCTCGAGTCGGGTGTTCTGTCGGGGTAAGAAACAGAGCTCTCTCGAGCTCTGCTCGAGAGGCCGATGACCAGAGGCTGGAGCTCGGCGGCTGGGTCCCGGTGGAGAACGGCCGACGGCGGCGGTTACAGCGAGGTGGTCACAGCAGAAACTTGACGGCGACGGCAAAGGAGAGGGCAGCAATCGAAGTGGACGACGGCGACACCAGCAGATTCTCGCCTCTGTTCGAGAGATCGACGGCGGCGGGTCTGGATTCTGGCAACACAGGACGACGGCGGTGGAGCTCACGGCGAGGTTGGAGGCCGATTTGAGGAGGAGGATCTCGAATCGGTGACTGATTTGGAAGGTCTCAGAAAGGAAAGATTTATGTTTTGGGCTCTGTATTGGGTGTTCAAAATTGGAATTTTTCCTTTGCAATTGGACGAAATTGAATCTGAATCGAGATGCAAAGCGACTGATTTGGAAAGCACACCGAAGGTGGGATTTTTCTGACGAGATTGATGGTTCTGATTGGAGAAAGAAAGCAAGAGGAGTTCTCTGTATAAAAACAGAGAGGGCCGGCAGTTCGAGAAAAAGAGAAGAACAGAAAAGTTTTTTCCAGTTTCAAAATTTAGTTTCATGTTTTCTTCTTTTTGCTTTGGATTTCTGGTGCTGTGTTGGAGTTGATTTGAAGATTGAGTTGTATTAGTTGCTGGATTTGTAGCTGTGAACAGTGACTTCGAGAAGAGGAACAGTGCTTTTCATGTTTATTTTCTATTATTCAGAAATTCTTGTAAGTTGATTTTACCTTTAATACAAATGAATTCCATTATCTTTACAGTTAATTTCTATAGCATGAGTAGCTAAATCCCTGTCTAGGGCTGAGATGAAGCCATGATTAGTTGTAGGAATAGTATTTATGCGATGCAATTGTTTTGTCTAAATTAATGCGTTTTAACGATTGCTATTCTCAAATTAATTGTATTGGATTATATGTTGAATATGATATTTGGGTATTACCTGTGATTCATCGTATAATGGATACAGCTAATGATTTGAATCTCATCTGTTGATATGCAAGAGAATGCAAAATCCTATTTAAAATTCTACATGCTTTAATGCTGAAATTTTCCGTAGGAGAATAGATTGAATTCCAATTCTCTACGAGATAATCGTGAAAACAATTGCTAATTTTAAAAGAAATATTCCTATGATTGTCATGTGCTGATTCTTATGCCCTAGAGTTTTAAATTCTTGATTAAAGTTTCAATTTTTAATTGTCAATTAGTTTCTTTTTCATAGATTATTTAATTGTCTTTAGATTAATTTCTTAGTTAAAGCTGTTTAATTACATTGAGCCTTAGATTAATCGTAGTTGTAGTGAATCAAATCAATTTAATTCTTCAACAAGGGTAATAATCTGATCTTCGAATTAGAATTCTACTACACAAGTCCCTGTGGGTTCGACCTCGTAAGAATTGTGCGACTATACTCCAAACACGATTCGTACACTTGCGAGTAAAATTAGGAGACTAATTAAAACAACAACAAGTTTTTTGGCGCCGTTGCCGGGGACTTGTAGGAAATCAAATTCTAAGACTAATTTTACCCTTGCAGTTAATTTTAGGTCAAAAAAAAAAATTAATTAAAAATTAAAAATTAAAAAATTAAACAAAAATTTAAAAATTTTAAAACACGTGAGAGTTGATTGACAGTGGATGACCACGTGGACACGTGATCACACACTGCGTCTGGTTAGCAATAATTCTAATCCTTTAGAGAATAGTGAAACAAAAATTGATCTTTCATTCAAAATGGAAGATCAACCTGAGAAATCTCTGAGGGAGCTATTTTCTCCGATCACAATCAACCCTCCATCTTGCATAGTGTTGCCTGCAACCTCTGCAAAGCATTTTGAACTAAAACCCCAGATAATTCAATTGTTGCCCAATTATCATGGTCTTAACAGAGAGGATCCTTACATGCATGTAAAGGATTTTCTAGAAATTTGTGCAACATTTAGGTTCACAGACTTCTCTGATGAGTCTGTTCGTCTGCGCCTTTTCCCCTTCTCTTTGAAGGACAAGGCCAAGGCATGGTTAAATTCTCTTCCCGCTGACTCTGTCACAACATGGGACATGTTGGTGAGCAAATTCTTGTCCAAATTCTTCCCAATGGCCAAAACCAATGAATTAAAGAGAGAAATCACTGACTTTATGGAAGATGAAAATGAAAAATTTTATGAGAGTTGGGAAAGATTTAAAGACCTTTTACTAAAATGTCCACATCATGGGTTTGAAACATGGAGGTTAATACAACATTTTTACAATGGCTTAACTCAAACACACCGCAACATGATTGAATCAATGAATGGCGGTGCTTTCTTAGACTTGGGAGGTGAAGCAGCGTATAACTTCTTAGAGCGATTAGCTGAAAGGTCCCAACAGTGGGATTTTGCAGGTCATAGGGAGAGACAACATCAAGCTCCTATGAAAGGAGGTCTCTACGAAATCAAAGATGATGTAGATGTTAAGGTCAAACTCGATGCGTTAACCAAGAAAATAGATGCCCTGAGTTTGAACCGAAGCATCAATGCCCTCAACATGAATGAAGCATGCTCTGTGTGTGCTAGCCCGATGCATACATCTCTGAACTGTCCTTCCATGAATACTTATCCAGAGTGTTATGCAGAACAAGTAAATGTTCTAAACAATTATGGGAAGCCGACAGGCAACCCCTTCTCTGAAACTTACAATTCAAGTTGGAGAAATCATCCAAATTTCTCCTGGAGACAAAATCAACCACCTACGAATTTAGGTGGGCAGCCTATGCAACCTATGCATAATCAGTTTAGGCAGAATAACCCACCTTATCCAGCCTTGTCTCAACCTCCTACCCAATATCAACAACCTGTCAATCAATCTCCATCCCTTACACAAAAACAGTCCTCGTTAGAGGACACTCTCAAATCTTTCATCCAATCTACAAGCCAAGTCATTCAGTCAACTAACCAAGCTATGCTTGAGATGAAGAACTCTACACATATGAATACTCAAGCAATTGCTAAGTTAGAGACTCAAGTTGGTCAATTGGCTACTCAATTAGCAGAAAGAGAGAGAGGGAGATTCCCTAGTCAACCTGTGCCTAACCAGAAGGGCCAATTTTCTATTGGTAGTAGCTCTAATTCTTCACAGAATGAGGAACATGTTCAATCAGTCATTACCCTTAGGTCTGGAAAGCAAATTGATAATAAAATTGAAACTCCTGAAAAAGAAGAAAGTGAGAACACTAAGACTGAAATAAAGACTAAAGATTCTTCTCCAACTGTTGACAGTGATTCTCCACCTAGGAATTTTGTACCTAGGGCACCTTATCCGCAAAGACTAGTCAATCCTAAAAAAGGTGCACAATATGGAGACATTCTAGAAGTGTTTAAACAAGTGCAAATAAACATTCCTTTTCTAGACGCAATCCAACAAGTGCCTTCATATGCAAAATTTTTGAAGATCTAGTCTCTGTCAAAAAGAAAAATAATGTTCCTAAAAAGGCGTTTCTAGCAGAACAAGTCAGCTCTGTCATTCAATGTAAATTTCCTATTAAATATAAGGACCCTGGTTGTCCCACAATTTCATGCATGATAGGGAAACATCAGATTGAGCGAGCCTTGTTAGATCTGGGGGCAAGTGTGAACTTATTGCCCTACTATATGTATGTACAATTAGGTCTTGGAGAACTAAAACCCACGACAATGACACTTCAATTAGCTGACCGTTCGGTTAAAATTCCTAGAGGTGTTGTTGAGGATGTTTTGATAAAGGTTGATACATTTTATTTCCCTGTGGACTTTGTTGTCCTTGATACTCAGCCTGTTCCAAACATAAGTGGGCAAATACCTGTCATTTTGGGTCGTCCATTTCTAGCTACATCTAATGCTATCATTAACTGCAGAAATGGAGTGATGCAAATTTCTTTTGGGAATATGAAGGTGGAATTGAACATTTTTGACATCAGTAAACAACCACCTGACATGGATGATGTGAATGAAATAAACCTGATTGAAACACTTATCCATGAAACATTTCTTCAAACACATTCCCAAGATCCTTTAGAGGCCTGCTTAACACATTTTGGTTGTGAATTTGATATCGATCAGTCAATTAAACAAGTAAACTCATTGCTTGAGTCTGTACCTCTGATGAGTACTGAACGGTGGCAACCAAAAGTGGAACCTCTTGCCTTATCATCATCACCAGTAGTTCCATCTAGTGTTGAGCCACCTAAATTAGACCTGAAACCACTGCCTGATACTCTGAAATATGCTTATTTAGGTCCTGCTGAGTCCTTACCTGTCATTATTGCAGCTGACCTAGATGTGGCTCAAGAGCATAAACTACTTGATGTTCTTGTAAAGCACAAAGAAGCCATAGGGTGGACCATTGCAGATATTAAAGGCATCAGTCCCTCTGTTGTTATGCATAGAATTCATTTGGAGGATGATGCCAAGCCTTCTCGTGAATCCCAAAGGCGTCTTAACCCTGTAATGCAAGAAGTTGTTCGAGCTGAAATCCTTAAGCTTTTAGATGTAGGAGTTATCTACCCAATCTCTGATAGTAAATGGGTAAGTCCTGTTCAAGTTGTGCCGAAAAAGTCTGGCATAACTGTAGTGAAAAACGATGCTGATGAATTAGTGCCAACTCGAGTTCAAACGGGTTGGCGTGTCTGTATTGATTATAGGAAGTTGAATGCTTTGACAAGGAAAGATCATTTTCCCCTTCCTTTCATTGACCAAATGCTGGAAAGGTTAGCGGGACATGAATATTATTGCTTCCTTGATGGTTATTCTGGTTATAACCAAATTCCCATAGCCCCTGAAGACCAAGAAAAGACCACTTTCACGTGTCCTTTTGGTACCTTTGCCTACCGTCGCATGCCCTTTGGCCTATGCAATGCACCTGCTACCTTTCAAAGGTGCATGTTGAGCATTTTCTCTGACATGGTAGAGCGATTTTTAGAGGTATTCATGGACGATTTTTCTGTCTTTGGGTCCAATTTTGATGAATGTCTGCACCATCTATCTTTAGTGTTAGTGAGGTGTAAAGAGAAGAATCTGGTACTTAACTGGGAGAAATGTCATTTTATGGTTCAAAAAGGAATTGTTCTTGGGCACATTATATCTAATAAAGGCATTGAAGTTGATAAAGCTAAAGTTGATTTGATTTCACATCTTCCACCACCACGAACTGTGAAAGAAATCAGATCATTTTTAGGCCATGCTGGATTTTACAGAAGATTCATTAAAGACTTTAGTAAAATTTCAAGACCTCTGTGTAATCTTCTTGCAAAAGATACATCATTTGTCTTTGATGATGCTTGTAATAATGCCTTTCAGAAACTCAAATCAGAGTTAACATCTGCACCTATTATTCGGCCACCTGATTGGAGCCTACCTTTTGAGATAATGTGTGATGCCTCTGATTATGCTATTGGTGCTGTGTTGGGGCAGCGAATTAATAAACTTCCCCATGTGATTTACTATGCCAGTAAAACATTGAATGATGCTCAACTTAATTATTCTACAACTGAAAAAGAATTGCTGGCAGTAGTTTTTGCTCTAGATAAGTTTCGGTCTTACTTATTGGGATCGAAGGTATATATCTATTCGGATCATGCTGCATTGAAGTATCTTTTATCTAAAAAAGATGCTAAACCTCGTCTTCTCCGATGGATATTATTGCTACAGGAATTTGATATTGAAATTCGGGATAAGAAAGGTTCCGAAAATGTTGTAGCCGACCACTTATCTAGGTTAATAGTTGATTTTACTGATGAATCATTGCCCATAACTGAATCTTTTCCTGATGAGCAATTACTTGCAGTGTCCCAGTTGCCTTGGTTTGCGGACATAGTTAATTATCTGGTAACTGAACAAATTCCATCTCATTGGTCTTCCCAAGATAGGTCCAAGTTTTTGTCTAGAGTTAAGTATTTCTTTTGGGATGATCCATACTTATTCAAGTATTGTCCCGATCAGATTATTAGGAGATGTATTCCTGAACATGATCAACAAAGCATCATTTCTTTTTGTCATGATCAAGCATGTGGGGGCCATTTCAGTTCTAAAAAGACTGCTGCAAAGATTTTGCAGTGTGGATTCTATTGGCCTACTATTTTTAAAGACTGTCATGCTTATTGTTTAGCATGTGAAAGATGTCAGAAGTTAGGAGCACTTTCACGTCGTAACATGATGCCTTTAACCCCAATCCTTATTATAGACCTTTTTGATGTCTGGGGTATTGACTTCATGGGACCTTTTCCTAATTCTTTTGGCAATCTTTATATCCTTGTGGGGGTAGACTATGTCTCTAAATGGGTAGAGGCTGTAGCATGTAAAACCAATGACCACAAAGTGGTGGTCCAATTCTTAAAAGACAATATTTTTGCACGTTTTGGTTCTCCTCGTGCTATAATAAGTGATGGGGGAAAACATTTCTGCAATAGGGTTTTTGAACAGTTAATGAAGAAATATGGCATAACCCACAAAATTGCTACCCCATACCATCCCCAGACAAGTGCTCAAGTTGAGATTTCTAATAGGGAGATTAAGCATATTTTGGAAAAGACAGTCAATCCGAATCGCAAAGATTGGTCGCTGAGACTTACTGATGCTTTGTGGGCTTACCGTACTGCATTCAAAACTCCCATTGGAATGTCTCCATACCGTATTGTTTACGGGAAAGCTTGTCATCTTCCTGTTGAAATTGAGCATAAAGCTTATTGGGCAATTAAGCACCTGAATTTTGATTTAAATAGAGCAGGAATTCAAAGGAAACTGCAGTTGAATGAGTTGGATGAGCTTCGTAATGATGCTTATGAGTGTGCAAAATCGTACAAGGATCGCATGAAAAAGGTTCATGATCAAAATATTCTGCGAAAATCTTTTACATCGGGGCAGAAAGTTCTTTTATACAATTCTCGTTTACATCTGTTTCCGGGTAAACTGAAGTCTCGATGGACAGGACCTTTTCTAGTTCGTGTTGTTTATCCACATGGAGCAGTTGAAATAAAAAATCCAAAGAATGGTGATATATTCAAAGTTAACGGGCATCGTCTTAAACCATTCTTGGAATTGCAGCAACCTCAGATTGATGAATTGAGTCTGGCAGACCCGACTTATAATGACTAAAGTTGCAGTGATTTGTTTTGTGCATAGTGGGTCTAGTTTTCTTTGCTTGCTTTTTCATTATTTATCACTCACATTGTTAGGTTCATGATTCTCACAGGATATCTTGATGGCTGCCATATTCTTACACCTATGGGTGATACCTGCACAATTAGAAGAAGTAGTGAATGAACATCCACTGAGTCCGGACTTAGATATTCCAGTCGTCTATCCTTGGGCACCATTATTTCCACATCAGTTAGCGGGGAGTATGGATGATTCGCCCATAGATGAGCTTGATCTTCAGGGGCCCATAGCTGCTGTCAATGTTGTTCCAATTTCATATTCGTTTTTGTTTCCCCGAGAGTCTAGGTGGGAGAGATTGAAGAGAAGTGTGGGAACATTCATTTGCCATTTGAGAGATGTCACTTGGTCATATTTTTATTCTCTGTGGTTTCACGCTAAATCCTTGGTAGAATCTGCATCATCCATTAATGAGTGAATTAATAGCTGTGTCTGGCTGAAGACGTAAAACTTAGCGCTACTGGGAGGCAACCCAGGTTTTTAGAATTTTTATTTTTGTGCTTATTTTTCTTATGTTATTCTTGTGCTTCACTTGTTCTTTTCATGTTGATAGATACTATAGCGTTTCAGTGGAGTGCAGGTACTATCTTTCCTTCCCTCGTCTATTTATTTTCCTCAGTATTTATTTTATATCTTTTACATTGAGGACAATGTTTCATGCAGGTTTGGGGGTATAGGAAGATATTTGTTTAGGATATTTTAGTTATTTTCTTGCTTGTTTTGAATTTTGCAGTTAAAAAAAAAAAATTAAACTCAAAAAAAAAAAAAAAAAAAAAAAAAAAATTTTGTAGTTGTTAGGCTGTTTGTTAGTATTTTTATAGGTTTTGGTAGTTTATCCCTTCGTGATGCATACTTCAATTTTTAAGAGATTAATTTACATTGGAAGTGTGAGTAAGTATACTGGAGGATAGAGTCACTTAACTGAGAAATAGCATTCTGTTACAGTCCTCTTGGATCAAGTGCTTGAGCTAATAAAACTCACTCACACACACCAGTTACATAAAGTAATACCTTCTAGAGATTTGTTGAATACTAATCTTCAGTGGGATGTCTTTAGTCAGTCATTGGATGATATGTGGTTGTCTGTTGAGCTTAAACGATCATGATAGACCATTTACTTGGCTATGGCAAGGGCTTGGAACCGGAAATAGGTTGAGAGTATAATACAGCCTGGACAAAATAAAGATGTGCTTGAAAATATATATGCTGAAAAAAAAATGAATGAAAAAATGGAAACGAAAATAAAGAAAAGGGGCTGCTTGACTATTATAGGATTAACTTAGGCTGATGCTCAGGTCCGAAGTGGTCCATCTTAAAACCTAATGCCCTAAGCCAACTGGCTGGGAGTCATTGGCCTGAGTCATTGCTAAACCTAAGCATCTTGAAGTCAGGCCTTACACAGTCCTTATGAAAAAAATGAAAAAAAAAAAAAAAAGTCTATGGTGTATTATCCTCTCAAATCTAGAATGTTGGACCCGAAGGAGGCGCGCAAGCATCTGTGCTATCATGAACCTAAAGATTACGATGACTATGTAGATTCTGATGTTCTTTGGTTAATGGGTAACACTGGATCTGTGTGAAACAGAGATTTAGAGTGTATTGCTACAATGTTCTACACTTTCTATTATTTAAAGTATCATGCTATATCATATTGAGCAGAAATTTCCAAGATGAAGGTGTAGAATAAAACCACTTACTTGAGCGCTTCTATATTCCAGTTGATTATAAATGCAAGTACGTGTGGTTAGTTTTCTTAAGTATTGCAGTGTGTATTTGAAGGGATAATAGGTTTGTGTTTTGAAGTATTTAGTTGACTTATTTCTCATTTAGGTAAAGAATAAGGTTAATTTTATAAATACATGTTTGTGGGTAGCATGGCTGCAAACCCTCACGAGACTTCACTCGTCCAGCCAGGGACACCTGGGGGTTTAAAAGGCTTGTTGCATATGCTAAATGCAATCGTGATTCCCTACGACAGTGGCATTTATTTTTTTTGAGTAGTTTTATTATTTTTCTTTTGTGTTTTGCTTGAGGACTAGCAAAATCTAGGTTTGGGGGTATTTGTTAAGCATGAAAAATACACATTTTTATATGCCTTTTTACCTATTTGTTAGTTGTGTTTTCTGATTAAAACGAGGAATAAAGTGATTTTTGGTAATTTTCTAAGTAATTAGGAATTAATTAAATAATGCTCTCTAAATTGCTCAATTTAACATTGTTCCGTAATTTTATAAATATTTGGTGCGTCTAATTTGGGACATGTTTTATTTTGTACAGGTTCGCATGCTCGTACTGCTGAATAGCCAAAAGTAAAGCCGTTAGACGGGTTTTGAAATGCCAAAGTGACCCAAGATCTGAGATCACGCGCAGAGAAGATCTGATCCGTTGATGTTCACTGATGAAGAAGACGGGCGCCGCATTAAGATAAGAGCCATTCAGATTGATCTAGCGGACGAGGTTGCTTCGACGGGTTTAATTGGAAAAAAAAAAGAAAGAAATCCGGACCGGTTCAATGGTCCGGTTCATTGAAAAAAAAAATAAAAAAAAATAACAAAAACAGAACCCGAGCGCTCGAGGCTCGGGTGTTCTGCTCGAGTCGGGTGTTCTGTCGGGGTAAGAAACAGAGCTCTCTCGAGCTCTGCTCGAGAGGCCGATGACCAGAGGGTGGAGCTCGGCGGCTGGGTCCCGGTAGAGAACGGCCGACGGCGGCGGTTACAGCGAGGTGGTCACAGCAGAAACTTGACGGTGACGGCAAAGGAGAGGGCAGCAATCGAAGTGGACGACGGCGACACCAGCAGATTCTCGCCTCTGTTCGAGAGATCGACGGCGGCGGGTCTGGATTCTGGCAACACAGGACGACGGCGGTGGAGCTCACGGCGAGGTTGGAGGCCGATTTGAGGAGGAGGATCTCGAATCGGTGACTGATTTGGAAGGTCTCAGAAAGGAAAGATTTATGTTTTGGGCTCTGTATTGGGTGTTCAAAATTGGAATTTTTCCTTTGCAATTGGACGAAATTGAATCTGAATCGAGATGCAAAGCGACTGATTTGGAAAGCACACCGAAGGTGGGATTTTTCTGACGAGATTGATGGTTCTGATTGGAGAAAGAAAGCAAGAGGAGTTCTCTGTATAAAAACAGAGAGGGCCGGCAGTTCGAGAAAAAGAGAAGAACAGAAAAGTTTTTTCCAGTTTCAAAATTTAGTTTCATGTTTTCTTCTTTTTGCTTTGGATTTCTGGTGCTGTGTTGGAGTTGATTTGAAGATTGAGTTGTATTAGTTGCTGGATTTGTAGCTGTGAACAGTGACTTCGAGAAGAGGAACAGTGCTTTTCTGGTTTATTTTCTATTATTCAGAAATTCTTGTAAGTTGATTTTACCTTTAATACAAATGAATTCCATTATCTTTACAGTTAATTTCTATAGCATGAGTAGCTAAATCCCTGTCTAGGGCTGAGATGAAGCCATGATTAGTTGTAGGAATAGTATTTATGCGATGCAATTGTTTTGTCTAAATTAATGCGTTTTAACGATTGCTATTCTCAAATTAATTGTATTGGATTATATGTTGAATATGATATTTGGGTATTACCTGTGATTCATCGTATAATGGATACAGCTAATGATTTGAATCTCATCTGTTGATATGCAAGAGAATGCAAAATCCTATTTAAAATTCTACATGCTTTAATGCTGAAATTTTCCGTAGGAGAATAGATTGAATTCCAATTCTCTACGAGATAATCGTGAAAACAATTGCTAATTTTAAAAGAAATATTCCTATGATTGTCATGTGCTGATTCTTATGCCCTAGAGTTTTAAATTCTTGATTAAAGTTTCAATTTTTAATTGTCAATTAGTTTCTTTTTCATAGATTATTTAATTGTCTTTAGATTAATTTCTTACTTAAAGCTGTTTAATTGCATTGAGCCTTAGATTAATCGTAGTTGTAGTGAATCAAATCAATTTAATTCTTCAACAAGGGTAATAATCTGATCTTCGAATTAGAATTCCACTACACAAGTCCCTGTGGGTTCGACCTCGTAAGAATTGTGCGACTATACTCCAAACACGATTCGTACACTTGCGAGTAAAATTAGGAGACTAATTAAAACAACAACACGTGGGTGGAGCTGAAGGGGGTGATTTGGGTGTCGGTACTACTGGCGGCGAAGGCAACGGCGAGGGCGGCTGGGGCGGAACTGTCGTGGCCGGAGGTGACAATCGTGTCAATGTTGTCGATCGGGACGGTGATGGTCATCAAGGCCGTAGCTGGAGCTGAAGACACGGGCAGAGCGACGGTGGAGGAGACCGCGGGGATGTTGGCGGCCCATTGTGGTTGGACAGAGGCCGTGACGTATGGCGACAACTGGAAAAAGGGCCTCCTTGATGTCTGTGAAGGTGAGCTTCCTATCGACGGTGGCGAATCCGGTGGCAGCGGCATCCGGGAGAGATTCACTGGCAGATGAGGCTCCGCTGGCGGAGTGGAGAAGCGGCCTTGTTGAGGCTCGCATGACAGCATAGGTGGTTGTGGAAAACCCCGACGAACTGCAAGAGTGGCACTGCATGGATTGGCAACGCCAGCGAGCTGAAGGCGGGCGACTGGGTGAACCCCAACGGTGTCAAGTCCGCCACGAAGGTTCCCAACGGCTCGACAGCCGGCCAAGGCGATACGCTGGCCGGTGGCCATTGTGGGCTGGCGGAAAAATACTGATGCAGAAACACGGACGGAGAGGCGCTGAAGCTCGGAGGAGGAGCCGACACCGGCTGGCGATGGACGGACAGCAATAAATTTGTTGAGGCTTTCTGTCTTTGATTTGGATGGACCTTCGGTTCTATGATCATCATTCACAAATTCTTCTTTTGCAACTTTTGTCCACCTCTTCAATATGTACTGATTTGGGAGTTGTTTGACACTGTTGGTGTTCAATACCTTTAAAACATGACAACATAGCCAACCCACTAACTCAAGGTGTTGACAACTACAAGTAGTAGTGTAGTCACAACTGTCAAACTTCACAATGTGCTCTCTATCATAACCATCACCTCTTAATGTGTATATGATATGTGATCCAATGGAGCCTTCATTGACAATATCTTCACTTAGACTTTGCAAGAACTCATCTTGAAACATTTTCAATATAGTGTGTGTACACTTTTGATGCATGCTTTAATATTGCACTCTTGGGTACGTGCAAGTTCATTCTACCACGAGCACAAGAAAAATCATTAGCCACCTCAGTATCACACATTCGGGTTACACTATCCTCATATTGATGAACAAATTCAATGAGATTCATTGTCTTTGTATCCAAACGTTGGAAGACATTGTTCATGCTTTCACTTCGTTGAGTTGATCTAATGCCAGCAGAAAAAGTATCTCTACTAAAGCCTGGACACCACTTCTCGCGAACTTTATATAGTCTATGCAGCCAGGTAACGTCCTCAATTTTCCATTCTTCGGTTAAATTCTTCCAACTTGATTTAAACTCCTCTTCTGATTCGCAGTTGCGCAAAGCTTAGTGAACTCTTTCTTGAAACCAGCTTTTGCTAAAAGATGGGCAATGTTCTGAGTAGCATTTTTTCAAATGTGCTAAATACACAAGTGATCTGTACATAAAATATGCATTTTATTATCTCCTAAACTTATGTTTCTGCTAGTGTTTGTTTAGAATTATTACTATTTTAATATAGTTTTTGGTTTTTGTAGGAAACGAGTGCAAAACGCAGAAATGGGATAAAACGCGACTCTAATGATTGAATATTTACAACTTCGATTGCATATCTCTGATGGGACTGATTTAAGCTTCAATTAAAGTACACGAAGTCAGCTTTCCAACGCCACTGACTGTTCGCAATTCGGAGTTCTGAGCAAAAAGTTATGATCATTTGAAATATCGCGCGCGGAAAGAGACACAATGAAAGAGAAGATCCGTTCAGATTATATCCGGACGGCTGAGATTATGACGACGGGTTTTAAAGAAGAAAAAGAAAAAAAAAGAAAAGAAAATGAGCGCTGAACCGGCTGGTTCAGTGCCGGTTCAGTTAAAATAAAAAAAAAATAAAAAAATAAAAAAAATAAAAAAAAAACCCGGCCCGAGCCGAAGCTCGGGCGCTCGGAGCCTTCGCCTGTTTCAGAACAGAGCGATGCTCTGTTCTTGACGCGTTCGCCGGAAAAGCTGGGACGGCGGTAGCGGACAGCGAGCTGGGCCTCGACGGCTGAGACGGCGAGCTGGGCGAGGTGGCGAGGATTGCAGACGACCGGAGCTGGTGACGGTGGTCCTGAGCTCGACGGCGGTTCTGTTCGAGCTCAGGCAAATGGTTCGGGCGATGGGTCATGGCGAACCACGGAGGAGATTTTCAGGCGATCACGGCGAGGCGACCGGGAAGAGCACCTCACGAAGGATCGTGTGCGATGATTAGGAAAGTTCGATTTGGGTTCAATCGGGAAAACAGAGGCGTCTTGGATGTGGAAAGTTACCAAGAGGAGGGCCGTGCTCGAATAGGAAGGAAGACATCTTCATTTAGTGGACTCTGGAAGCTAGGATCGAAGATATATAAAAACAGCGGAACTCGAGAGCCAAAACACGGCTGACAGAGGAGAGCAGACAGAAAGAAGAAGAAAACAGGCCGCCGGGAGAAAAACAGAGCGGAAAACAGAGGAAAAACCAGCCCTTTTTCGGCGGGATTTTGGCCGGATTCCGTCGGATTTTGGCCGGAAGAAGAGAAGGAAGGAGGAGGAGTCGAACGCCGGGAGAAAGATTGATTTTTGGGTCGATTTGCAACTGCTACAGTACGCGAGTCCGCCGGAGAAGATGATGAATAGTGCACAGTGAACAGTGCCGGGTGAATAGTGAACAGTGTACCTGCGACCAATCCGATGAATCAGGCTTTTTCTTCCCTTATTTCATGTCTAGCTAAATTTCATTGTACTAAGATTAGATGAAGCCCTGCTGATTGTTTGACTCTCAATACTTATTTGAAATTCTAAAGTTGTGATTTTTATTCCATATGCTTATTATTTTGCTATGATTATTCTGTTGCTCGAGAGAGGGTAGAGTAATTGTTAGTTAAGGGTTTGTTAATGTTCGAGAGATCTTAGCGAATTCCAATGTGTTATTTGAATAAAAATTGCATTTTTATGATTGGTCTTTGCTCGAGAGAGGGAGATTAATTAAGATAGATTTAATTGTTTAGTTGCATGTTCGAGAGAGCTGCACACATTACGATTATTCGTGACTTCGAGAGGGGCACGGGTAATTGATCACTTGGAATTGTACGGGTTTAACGGAGAGGATAGCTATTTGGTTTGGGTGGATTCGAAGTCTTAGTATATTTCTCATCATATTATTTTCTCATAAATTTCATTGCTTTGTTAAATTAGAACTTTTCATTCTGCTATAACTAGTTTCATAAAAAAATCAAATCTTTCATTAGAATTAAGTTGAACAGTCCAAGTCCTTTGGGTTCGACCTCGTTACCACTAGACTATACTGAGTCTCGTGCGATTGCGAGTAAAAAAGTAGAAAAATCATTCAATCAACAAGCAATGACGGGTATCTGGAAAGACACTTTCAATGCACTATCTTGATATGTGAAAATGGTTTTAGGTGCAATGTTGCCCATTGACTATAGAAAAGTTTGCAATGTGCACCATTTATGTGCAATGGTGCACATAAATGGTTATAGTCGTTTCTATTTCTACATCTGTTTCTTCCTCACTTTCCCCTCTTTCTTCCATTTCTGAAAGAGGACTAAACAGGAACAAGAGGGATCCACCCAAGAAGACCCTTCTCTTTGTTCGGAAGAAAGGAGGATCCGGACAAACTAGATGAAACGGAAGAGATCGAGTGAATGGAAAGAAAATACTTAAAGATGAGGAAGATAAAGACCTCTTTTGGTTTGAAAAACCTCTTGTAACTCTTCTTTTCGACTATAAGCGATGGAATCGTCCATTACGATATAGAAAAAAACGATCGATTTAAAAAGCAGTGTAAGAAAGCATGAAATCTCTACGATTTATTAAATTCTTTATTTATTATTATGAAATAATCTTTAATAATAAATATAATAAAATTTCATTTATTGCGTAAGTCATCGGTTCAAATCCGATAAAGGGCTTTTCCAAGAAGTTCCGGTCTTAAATCGTAGACTTTTTTAGTTAGCGTATATACAAACTGCCCGCATGACGAATTCGAATGAATTCAAGTTGAACATTTGTTCATTAAGATAAGTTCATTAGGGTGATAAGTAATCACACTTATTAAATTAAAGGGATTGCTATGTCACTACAGGCTATCCTTCTCCCAATTTTTCATTTCATTATTCTATTCCTATTTGTTTTTTTGTTCCGGTACATAGATCTATTCTAGATACCCAATCCCGGTTATGAATCGCCAAACCACAGTCTTCCTACTTCTCAATTGTTCTAGTTCTAATAAAATAGATCGGAAAAATTCGAAATCAAGAAAAGAAAAAGTAAGTGGACCTGACCCATTGAATCATGAATATATCATCTATTCTGATATTAACAAATAGTCGATATAGATGAAATTGTCGA